>QXEO01000532.1:0-41854 GCA_007115705.1 Dactylis glomerata
GCTCGCCCGACAAACCTAATAAATACTAGTCAAGCAACTAAGTACTTGGTCCTTGGCGACTGCAAAAGTGCGAGTCCAGGGAGGAACAATGTCAGCTTCTTGACAGAGCAGTTGTGTGTCAACCAAGGGGCAAATATTTGTTAATATCCTTCTTCCTTTGCGGCTGGAGAGGTTTGAAGACGTCCTTCTGAAGTTTGCTCCATATTGTGCTGCTAAGCTCCAGGTCTATTTGGGGACATCGTCCAACAGATAGTTTTGAAGAAGATGAGACAGATGGAGTAGTAAACTTCAAACATCTTTGGAAACTAGAGAGATACGATTATAAGTTTTGAAGAGGTGAGAAAGGTATAAGCCATACTATTGGCTACTTAGAGGAAATAACCTTTGCAAATAGTTTTTAGCAGAATATTTCTTTCCTATCTAACGCCCATGCTAACTAAGGTCTCCTACAGTCAGGATGGCTCTGATACCAACTCTGTGGGGACCCCGGATTACCCATCCGGAATACCCGATATGCATACAATTCATGATCCCATGATCAGTCTGTCGTGAATCCACATATCCGAGTTGATAACAGAATTACATCATCCTTTACAACATCGAATAATATACTTACAATTGGTCACATGACCAAGCATGATATTGCCACGCAGGGCAAGTCTATAACTAAGCAGCGGATACCAAGCAGCGTAGATGAGCCTACTACCCTACAGGCAACTGACTGGGAGACGTTCCTAGTTCGCACCGGCGTCATCGTAACCCCCTTCACCGTCCTTGTAACCTTCTTCATAGTCTGACCAAGTTAATAGCCAGGGACAAAGCCGTGAGTACATTTGAATTGTACTCGCAAACCATCTAAAAGGGAGGGAACAGATATGCAATTTGGCTGTAGCAAGGAAAAGGGCTCTAATCTAGTTTTTCCTATCTAGTCAATTTCTTGTGTCAATATAGCATGTCTTACGACATTTCTATATCCTTATCAAAGAAAACATTTAGAAAACCTTATCAGTAAAAATCTCTAGGAAAGGGGGAAAGTCTTTTGGTTTTCAAGAGAGATAGTCGGTGGTCAATCAAACATGACCACCTTCCATTATAAAACCCAGGTCAATCACACATGACCAACTCCATTTCTTCGGCAGTACCCTGCAAGTACTCCGAACCTTAACCGTGCCACGGCCGTACCCTCCGAGTACTCCGTCCGGCACCTTTCTCCATTTTTCTGAAAACATTCTTGTAAAACCAAAACCTGACACAGGCTAAGTATGGCCATCCCAACCGTCCATGACCGAGGACGCGGCTATTCGAATAGATTACACTCTGCAGAGGTTGTACACTTTACCCACACCATTCGATAAATCCGCCGGGATACCACCACAGACCGTCATACACAAGTATGCGGGGTTCGGATAATCGATCGAAGCCCTCCATCTATCTACTTAGTACGGGTGCCTACCCTATGGAGTTTACCTCCCCGGCACGTCCCGGCAGTACCTCCTCCAGAGCGTAACTCCGGCGCCACGGCGGGAGAACCCAAGTGTCTTCTAGCGGCTCGGGATATGCCGTGATATGTGTTGACCTTCGTTTAGCATCAACCCAGATTCCGGGGTCCTGCAGACCCTTATATAGTTGTGAGGCTCCCCGCACTAAAGCAAATAAACTTCAAACTAAGCCCGTCCCATACCGGGTAATGTGGTTGCACGGGAGTAATTGGTTTGGCGAACACTTATACACAATGCCACTTTTCAGAAATCCGCCAACTTCTACACCTCCCAAGTCCAGCTCCATGTTTATAAAATCATTTGTAAACATCTCAATGGAGTAGCAACTACTCCAAGGTGTTCGAAAGCATTTTCAAAAATCTTTCCAGGGAGAGTATTCCCAATCCTAGAGTTTTTGGCTCCACTACAAGTTTTCCCAAATACTTTGATGCTAATCATCAAGTCTCTACTTTTTGGGGTATTGAGTAGGTGTCAAAGGTGTCATCTTTAAAGATGATAGCAAGTCGACTTGTGGAGCTAAGTCGCCAACTATTGCTATATAAGGGAAATAACAATATAAGAAAACAATGCATAGTAATGAAAGCAAGAGCAGAACAATGCATAGTGACTTATTAGGATTCAGATATGCAACAAGTAGATGGCTTGCCTTAATAGCTTGTCCCTGATCTCCTTCTTCTTGGCACTCAGACACTTCCCCCTCCTCTACAATCTCGTCGTTTGAATCTATCGCCGAAAAAATAAAAGCACACAATAAGCATACATGCATACACAGGTCACAAGCACTTCACCACTCAACATCACATAATCAAAGAGTATCAGAAACAAACATTTTTAGAAACTAAAATAAGATTTCATAGATTTTTAGTAGCAAGCTAATCCTATTAAAACTAGGGTTTTTCAAACATAGCAAGTACCACACCACTTCACCTCAAACAAGCATGTAGGTGGTCACATAGGTCAAATAACATATTAAGCATACTTGCAAATAAAAACAAGTTTCTGAACCAATATTTCTTCTTATAAAAGTAAAGTCACTTTGTTAATAGGGAAAACAATTTTTAATAAAAAATAACCCTATACTCAACACATACATCAAGCAGGCCTGAAACTTGATCAAAACATGTCAACCAGCCAAGCATCAGATAGCTAACACAATTACAAATCCAACCCAATTGGAACCAACCCAAAATAAGGTAGGGTTGATTTATAATGAATTTCTTAATCACACCCATCACTAGAAAGGCAATTTAATTCCCTAAAACTTTTTGTAGTTCCTAAAATTCTACCAGAGACCAAATTAGAAAGCTACTACAATGCATAACACACCAGAGGTGGAATCACCTCAAAATCTTATTTCTATTAGGCACAATAAATAAAGCAAAGCTAATTTCTGTTACCACCAAAATAATTACTGCAGAGAAAATGAAAACCCTAAAATAGCAAAACAAGTTCCTCATGCATCACAATACAATAGAGAATCATTGAAAATTAGAATTGCTCAATTTGAATATACAAAACTCTAGATTTGGAATTTTGATTGAAAAGTAACTAAATCTACCAATTTAAATTCAAGTAATTCTACAGGGATTAAAATGTCATGCAACTAGTACCACTGGATAGGAAATAATCTAAGGAGTTCACAGAAATTTGAATCATTCAAAAAGGGTTCATATTTAATTTTCTACGAATTTTTGAATTTCACAGATCTGGAAAAATGTCAATGGAATCTTTTTTTAAAAAGTCGTTTTGGGCCAGATCTGAGGCGGACCCGGGCCAGCCCAGTCTGCCGCTCCACCACGTGCGGGGGAAGCCCGCGTCCTCTACGAGGCCGGCCCCACCGGTCAGAGGCCGCGGCGACCGAATCGGTATCAGGCGACCGGGGCCGTCCGATCTATGCGAGATCGACGTCGCCCCGTCGTCTCCTACCTCTGGCCTGGGAGGTTAGGGCAGAAACCCTAGGGCTCGCAGGGATGGCGCGGGGGCTCACCTAGGGGCCTTCGTCGGCGGCGAGGACCGGTCGAGGCGACGCGGCGGTGGACGGCGACCTCGGCAAGGGGCGGGTTGGTCGGGAGGGTCCTCGGGGTGCAGTTCTGCGTGGCGGTCAAGGCGAGGGTCACCTCGGGACTTACAGGCACCTCATCTCCGATGTCCCTGGGCCAAAAGAAAGGGCGGGTTAGGTAGCTATAGGTGAGAGGTTTGCATTCAAAAGTAAATAGAGGGCAGGGATGGTCCAGACAGATGGCATTCTCCTCCTCTCCCTCGCATAACAAAATTAGGGTTTCCCTCCTTTCTTCTCTGCTATGAACCATGGGGTGGTCCAGGGCGTGCTGGGGAGTCAAGGTGGAGTTGTGAGAGCACAATGGGAGTCCAGAGAGGGGCTGGGGGATGCTGTGGTCTTATAAGAAAGGGGGAGTGGGTTAGGTCGGTTTTGGGGCATGTGGGGTCCATGGAGGGGCTATGGTTGGTTTGTTAGGATGGTGGGGAGGGTGAGAGGGGTCCAGGAGGTACCTTGGTCGGCCAGGGACAGAGGGTGAGGCTGCAGCACCTTATTTAATTTGTGGGCAAATTTTTTTGACAATGCTCCTCTCCTTCTCCCTCCAAACACTAGGAGACAAATAAGAGGGTGCTGCTATAGTGCAGGGCGACCAGAGAGGGGTGGGGGTGCTGGAGAAGGCTGGGTGGTGGTTTGGTGAAGTTTTCAAATGAATTTGAATTAAATGGGAATAGGTATGGAGAGGGATGCATGCATGGTGCATTTCTAGAACTTTGGGTTAGACCTTTATTTCACCAAGCAATATCAAGAAGGATGGATCATGAAGATGGGGTTGGGTGTGATTAGCAATATTGCCAAGTTGGCAAAGCCTTGATATTAAAAGGATCACCAAAAATGTGCATTGTGAAGTTGGTCTAGATTTTATGCTTGAAATCGAGATTTTGAAGGTAGGAGGCCATGGTGTTTGGTGCATAGAATTTTATATGCACATGATAGCATGGTGGAGTTTCAACAAATTTATTTGATGAGGAAATATGCAAGAATGGCTTAGTTGGCATTTCTATGCATTTTGGTTAATAGGAAGGTAGAATAAGAAGATGGCCTCATTAAATATACTTGTGATGGAAAAGAGAGGATAGAAGGCATGAATAATATTTACAAATGTTATTTGAAGAAGGATTGGGTTTATAGACAGAGTTGCTGGTGGGTGTTGACAAATGACTGAGAAGATTAAGGGAAAAATGAGAAGGGTGAGAATAGTTTTGACTAGGGTTCAAAACCTAGTCACATAAATAGGTGGCATACCTCAAAATGCACATGCAAGTGCATAGATAGTTAGAGTAGATCAAAAATAAGAGGAATAGGCCATAGGAGGGTCTCTGAACAATTTATTTCTAAGTTTAAAAGTGGTGGCGAAAGTGCATCTGATAATAGTCAAATGGTCAGTGATTTGATTAGGGTCAGAAACAAGATTAGAACAAGTATCAGATGGCCTCACATGACTAGGTGGCAATGGAAGGAATGGAAGATTAGATGACAAGGATGAGTTATAGATAGGTGCATTGGTATGGATAGAACCTATGAGCTTAATACAAACATCTGAAAACTGAATCTGTTAACAGGAGTGAAGATGGTCTGCACACTAGGTGTTTGATGAAATGTCTGCAAGATATGATTTTCTAAATCTGAGTGAAACCTTTTTATGGTTGAATGAAGATGATTCTAATAACACCATGGGTGCCTTCCTTGGGCTAATTTGATTAGTTTTAAGATTCCTCAAAATGGAGCTCCTAATGCCTCATGATAAGACTAAGACGTTAGAGTTAGGGATTCAGGATTGAGAGGAAAATAACAAGATGGGTTTTATTGGAAGGATAGCATGAAAACAACTTATATGTGACAAAATATTAATGGATGTATTTTGAATAGGTTAGGCCACAGGACTATATGAGGATTATATCCACACACAAACAACTCATCAAGTCAAACAGTCACACAAAGTCAACTCACCACACAAGGTTAATCATTTGCAGCTAACCTAGCATCACCAGGAACAATGATTGAACAAGTGCTCAATGATGATCATGCCATGGTCAAGTAGAAAAGAGTTTCAAATAAAGGAGTAGAGCTTTTGTAGATTTTTCAGAAACCAGTGGAGACATAACATCTCCTTTAGGAAGTTTTCTTAAAGGTGTTTGAAATCCTTTTATGAATATCAACAAAGTAAAAGTTTGTAAAATAGTGGGACCATTCTACTTTGTAGGTATAGGTAATTTTGTAAATACTTGGTTTTGATAAAAGCTTTGTCTCAAAGATAAATCTTGGCTCTTGTCTTGGTCAAATAAGATAATATGAAAAAGGAGAGGTTGCCAAGATAATGGTTTTGGAAAATAGCTAGAAGCATAAATAAAGGCATGATCACAAGGGCACAAGGATTGTGTTGATTCACAATATTATTCAACAAGCAACTCAAATAGACATCATTAACATAACAACCAAGACAAACAAGCAAGAAACCGTACTTCCAGAGGTTTGCTCAAAAAGATTTTTGTTGGCCCTCAATTTTGGCTCACCAAACACTACCTAAACAGGGTTACAAAAAGTGGGGTGTTACACTCACCGCCATCTCCATCAACCTTGCTGTCTCCTATGATGAGGAGGGAGTAGTTCTCCCCCGGGGCTAAGGGCTCTGCTGGTAGCTATGTGGTTCACCTCTCTCTCCCATGATGTGATCTTTATGTGATCGTGAGAATTGTATCTAGTTGAATTGGTAGATGTTATTATTCAGATATTATGCTACTCCCGTGTTTTATATTTGTAACACCTTGTATCATGATGTGAAGGTGACTAGTGTGCGCATTATGTGTGTCTTTTTGGTTAATGTCTCTATGAATTGTTGGTGTTTGTTGGAACCATCTAGTGCGTTCATGGTGATAGTGTGGGACAATCTAGTTTGGGTACATGCGAACTTTGAGGAGTGCTTTGTTGCCCTACACATGATTAGTGTTTGTTTTCCATTGGAGAATTGTTTTGAGTTGCATATTGATGATAGTATCTATTGGTTCAATTATGTTATATTTGTTGAGTGTGTGTCTACTAGTGAAAGTATGATCCCTAGGCCTTGTTTCTAAGCATTGCACACCGTTTACTTTCCATTTTGTTACATGTTTGCTCGCAGCTATACTTATTTCAGATTATATTTACTACTTATAATCATCACTACTACTTGTATTTCAGTATCTCTTCGCCGAACTAGTGCACCTATACATTTGACAAGTGTATTGGGTGTGTTGGGGACACAAGAGACTTTCTATATCGTAATTGCAGGGTTGCTTGAGAGGGATAGCTTTGACCTCCTCCTCCCTGAGTTTGATAAACCTTGGGTGATCCACTTAAGGGAAACTTGCTGCTATTCTACAAACCTCTGCACTTGGAGGCCCAACACTGTCTACAAGAACAAACGCGTGCGTAGACATCAGCAGACAATATGAGATACAATATTTTCTAAGATACAACACCTTATTGCATGGAGCAGCTATAGCACACTCACAAACATTTACAGAGTGATACAGAATGAAGGAGATGAATCAAATAGTGACCAGAATTGGGTTGCACTTCTCACCGTAACATATCTGCACCTATGAAGCGAGAAGGTCAAAATTTCAAGAAGACAGCTCTACAGCAGTCTCATCATCTCCAACCATTTCTGAAATTGCAACAACAAAAAATACCTTCTTACTCAATTTCTTCCTTCAGAAAACCTGCATGAGATTGTCATCTTTAACAATTTTGATGAAATCCCTCTTCTTAAAGTGACACCAACATAAACGTGCCTGCTGATTAGGGCCCCAAGGACATCTCTGCTTTAGCTGCTCAAGAATCTAGCCAACTTTAACTGTCTTGGGATCTACCATTATTTCCATACGATCGTTCTCCATAGCAAATTCTTGGCCATCATCTAGTACTGTAGTGTAAGGATCCACTTGCAAAGCAATTAAATACAGTTGTGAATGGTCAATAGCTGCTAGTTTACAAGCATCCATACCACTAGGAGCATCACCATCTGGATCAACACCTTTGGCACCTAACTGTGCTTCTGGTGCTTCAACATCACCAACCATAATAAAGAGTTTCAACTGACGAGTACCATTATACTTCTCTCAAATCTGCAATAGCTGATGGGAGTGATCAAGTTGTTCATACACCTGATTCATGTTCATCCACACAAACTTAGCCTTCTGTTTGGAGCCCCAACAAATCCTAGCATGAAGAATGTCAACAAGCTGCGAAACTGACACAATCTCACTGCAATTCACATTCATTTGCACAGACTGCGAAGCCACACACCTCTCCAAGCCATAATCTAATCTAGCAATGTACTGATGCACTCGGACATTTATTTTGTATGTGTTCTCTGAATCAGCGCTGTCTCACAAATATTGGGAAACAAAAGATAAAAATTAGTTGCTTCCCTCTAATCATACCACAATTTGGGAAAACATAAGACAAAAAGTATGTTTTCTGCTTTTGGATAAATTGGAGCCTTCAGATCTGAACATAATTTTGAGATGACTTCCATAAGATAAAAAATCTGGGTTTGCATGTTGGTTGGTTTGATAGAGATTGAGGATTACTTGCATACAAAATCATACCACAATTTGGGAACACATATGACAAAAATCAGTCAGTTGCTTATCTGCAATTGTTCAGATACTGACAGTTACTCCTGCCGTTCCATAAAACATCTTAGTGCTATCGAGATGTAAGAGAGGGATCTGAAATATTCACCTCTGCTTTCTGGCGCTCACACTGACAGTAGAAGGCCCAACTCCATTCATATTTGGGATTTGTTCTTTTGCTCCAATCTGCACGCGGCACCGCGCCAGTGATGCCGAAGGGCTACCACTCCGATTGCTCTTGGTCGACGGCGCCAACGCCGGGCCGGCTATTCGCTTGGTCGGCGGCGCCACCACCTTCGGGCAAGCTTTCCGCTTCTCGCTGTTCCCCGCTGCTGGCTTGTTGCAAGATCTCTAGCTGCTTTCCTGGCTGGCAGCTCCAGCAATCGCCGCTCCTGGCGGCGATGGTGCCTCTCATTTCCTGCTGGTAGACATGCGCCGCCGCCGGAATTCAACGCCGACCTAGGGGGGTTCTAGGGTTGGAAGGACAAGAAAGGGGATTTGTTCGTACTGAGAGTTGCAGGTGGAGTTGGCATACTGTCAACTAACGAGGCAACATAACGGAGACTCCTGACAAGCAGGACCCACTGGCTTGGCACATAACAGAGAAATACTGACATGTGGGACCGCAATGGGCCCAAAACGGGATAAGTCACGACAATATTTGGTTTGCCCTCATTTCGTTCAGAATGGGCCCTCTGAGAAATTACCTACCCAACTTTTCAAATGGCGTCTGTTACAAGCAACAAAGGTACCTGTGAGCCTGTGGCAAGGAACTCGGTGACCGCAAACAAAATCACCCTTGCTTAAGTGCCTGTTTGGATGTATGAATTGGGGATTGGAATTGCCCATTTAGAAGAATTCCACTGTTTGGATGGACATGGAATTCGAGTGTGGAAACTGGCTGAAATTCTGAGCCAAATCCATCATGTGTTATTTTGGCCTTGCATATTTCCGAGCTGCCCCGCTCCGCATTGGCCGGAATTGTAAAAACTTAAAAAAAATAAAAAAAATCAAAAACTTTAAAACTTTAATAAAATCAAAAAATGTGAAAAATTCAAAAAAATCAAAAAAATCAAAAAACATAAAAATTTAAAAACTTTTAAAATAGAAAACTTAAATAATAGGAAATGTAAAAAAAAGTTCTAATAAAAATACAAAGAAAGAACCCAAAAAAATATAAAATAAAATTTTGAAATTATAAAATGAAAAACAAAAAAATAAAAAATTTCCAAAATATTCAAGAAATTCAAAAATAGTACAAATATCAAAGTTTAATAAAATTTAAATAAAAATAAAAATTTGAAAATATAAAGTGAGAAAAACCCTAACCCTAGATCAAAATTCAATTCCATGTTTTGTACATCCAAACAGGATTTGGAATTAGGTGCTATTGTTTGATTCCAACAAGAATTTCCATGCACATCCAAACAACGAAATTGGAAATGGAGGTAATTTCCTTTCCATCTTAGATTTGGAATTTTCAGTCCAATTCATTTTCGAGCAAAAATTCTTACATCCAAACATACCATAAATAAATTTCTCGTTAGATCAAGATGCTTGCTAAATGTGTAAATTTTGATGATGATGTATTAATATGAAGAAATAAAGTATAGACCTCAAGCTAGACGGTAGTTTTACATGACAATACATGAGTACCTCGAGCTGAGGTTCGATAATTTGTATGCAATAATTGATGTATACAACCAAAGAATTCATCCTCATTAGTCTAGTGAAACTTTTTTATTTTACTTAGATATCTTGATGTTATTTTCTCACTAATTTCCTAATCCATGTTATTTTATATATTGTCTCAAAGAATTTGGCCATGAGTACATGAAAGAATATTTCCCGGTCCTTTATGGTTTTGTATGTTAGGCAACAACACTAATGATCTAATCATCTATTAAGTGTTGCAGAAAAATTCTTGTTTATTACATGGCAATATTGACACAAATATGAATATGAGAAGAGCAAATGCAAACTTGCAAAACAGGATATTTGGCCGGATTATCCGGGTTCCAGTAATTTGGCTAAGGACTTCAGGTCAGCATGTGCGAGCCCCGGATGGGGCGGATATTTGGTCAGAGATTTTGTCTCAAAGCCAGATTATCCGCCCCCTTGGAAATTCTGCAAAGGACCTAAGTGTCCTCAAGTGTGCGGGCCCTAGAACAGGGACGAATTATTGGTCAGAGATTTGGTCTCCGGGCCAGATATTCCACCCCCACTTTGGCCAAATAATCCCCCCCCTGGAGAAGCAATGGCTATATTTCGGGAGGGCGTATAAGT
The DNA here is from genome assembly GCA_007115705.1 of Dactylis glomerata. NCBI lineage: Eukaryota > Viridiplantae > Streptophyta > Magnoliopsida > Poales > Poaceae > Dactylis > Dactylis glomerata. Next base: position 10,458 of record QXEO01000532.1, read on the forward strand.
ACCCTTCCCCTTCTTCTTCCTTAGTTGCTCGACCCACCATTGTTGCACACCTACAGATGTGCCACCAAAAGTGCTAGATCTCCTACCTCAACCCACCAAAGCTCTTGATCTTTGGAGAATTAAGGAGAAGACCTTAATCTACATCCTCACCAAAGCGATTTGATTTCCCCTATCATTCACTTGAGATATTTGTGCTTAGAGTTTCTTTGGAAGCCCTAGGTCTTTTATTTTCTTGATAATCTTGTTCCTTGTCTTTGTGACATCTTTCTGGTGATCTTGGGAGCGTCATTCAGTTGTGGATGCATGCCCAAGCTTTGTGTAAAGGCCCGGTTTCTGCCTCAAGAAAATGCCATAGTGGAAAATTGAGCTAGGCCTTTGTGGCGCAAGCTCACCAAAAAATAGTGTGAGGCCTTTGTGACAACCACACCCCTCCAACGTAGACATACTTCCCCTCAAAAGGAAGGAACTATGGGAATCACATCATGTGTCTCTGTGTGCTCCACTCTCAGTTACCTCCATCCTCTTACCGCCTTTATACTTGTATCTTGTTTTTCTTGTATCTTGTCATATAGGTAAATACACCTTAGTTGCATATCGAGAGAATTTACATGTTGTGTCAAGACTAAATTGAAAAGGATCTAAAATTTGATTAGCACCTATTCCCCCCATCTAGGTGCCTATACGATCCTTTCAATTGGTATCAGAGCCTCAGCTCTTAAGTCAGGCTTTAATGCCTAAGAGATTATGGGTACTGCGGATGAGGGTAGTGAGACTTCGACAACTCCGGTTACCATCAATGATTTCAAGACCCTGGAATCATACATGGCTACCCAATTGGGTGAGATGCATGAAATGATTGCGCAACTCATGCAAGCCTCCAAGGCCACTACTACTTCTCCTAAGGGTCCGACTTCTCTTAACAGAGAGAACGTAGGGGGATAAAAAATGAAGATACCGATAAAGATAAAGATGTTAATTCTTCTATAAGCCAACGGGAAGGGTGGGTTTTATGTGGTACCTTGGTACTCTCCCAATCCACCGGTCCCACATCCTCATATAAACAATAGAGGTGATCCACCTAAGCTAGATGCATTGAACTTTGACCAATGGCAATATTAAATGACATCTCATGTTCATAGCTCTTCAATTGAACTTTGGAGAATAATTGAAAATGGATTCAAGGCCGAGAATCCCAATAACTTGACAAGAAGAGAGGTGGTTGATAGCCAACTCAATGCAATCGTTCTTCACATGATCCAAATTGTCATGGGGTTCAAGGACTTGCCCCATATCCAACATTTCACCACCCCAAAGAAGCTTGGGAGGGTATCCCTGATGTGTTTGTTGGAAATCTAAGCATGAAGAGAACAAGATATGAGGCCTTAAGCAATCAAGCTGAGGGCTCTTTTATGCTGGAAGGTGAAGATCATGAAGAAATGTACCAAAAGACTCAAGGATATTTCTAGAACTTTTTGAAATCATGGTACACTCCACATTGATAACAATTGGATGAAGATGATGTATGTTCGCTCATGCCATTTGAGCCTATTGACTTGAAGATTCTCCAAGGAAGACATAACTACCATACAATGACCTCCAATGAAATTATGCAAGAGATGCGTGCCTTCAAGGCTGCCACGAAGAATGCAAAAGATGCAAGTCCTCGTGCAATAGGAATGCAAAAAAGGTGGAAACCTAGCTTGGAAAGCCAAGGTTGTGGAGCATGAAGTAACTCACCGACAGCATGGAGAGGCAAATGTCATGATGTGTCCCAAATATGTCCAATATGAGTACAATGACCACATGACCTTTGCCGCAAGGTCATTCGGGTAGATCTCGTCAAGGCCAAAGAGAAAAACTACCAAAGAAAAAATCAAGTGGATATCAAAGAAATGACTCAAGTGGTCGAAGAGTGAGGACGTGATATAATTGCAATGACCGGTTCCACTTTGTTGTTGAATGCCCTTATGAGAATAGAGAAGACAATCACTAGAAAAAAGTATCCATCTACCACAATCAAAAATCATGATAAAAGGGTCATTTTTCGTGGTTAATGACTCTTTCACATTTTTTCTACCGTAGTGTATCGACCATTATGGATCTTTCTGCCACAGTTTTTCGATGGCCATGCTAGATGTGAGCCTTTAGCCACGAAAATATGTTCCGTGGTAGATGGGTTTCATGGGACCACCAAATTGTCCACTACATACTAACTTTTTTAGACAACCCGCTAGTTTTATTAATCAAACATAATGTTTACAGGGATATTTGGAGAATATGGGTTGCCCAGCCATAGGTGGCAGCCAACTCCTAAACTATTAGCATAACTAGCAAGATTGTGGGCTTCAAAATTAGAAGCACGACTGGCGAGGTTCTACCCCGACAATGCCCATGCTTGAGGGCTTTCGAATCATGGTGCGAATGTGGGATCTGGTGAACTCAACGACGATCAGATAGGGACTTGGGCACATGAGAGTTTACCCAGGTTCGACCCCCCAGAGGGTAAAGAAATGTGTCCTGCTTGTCTAACTTTATTGCGGTGGTGTTTACAGCAAGGTGTTTACAATAGCGGCATAGATTAGATCTAGCCAAGGATGATGAGCTCTTGAGAATTTGAGCGCTCGGGTGGAGGTGGAAAAGTGTCTAGGGCCCCTTCTTGGATCTCCCTCCCAACCTTTTATATGCGAAGGTTGGGTCTCGGGATTGTTCTCCAAGTCGGTTACAGATAGAGCGGTAGGTAAAACCCTAGATGAATAGGAGTTCAACTAAATCTTCTCCTTTCGTATTCTTGCAGTGCATGCAAGGCTTCTGCTTCATGGGATGCGCCAATCAAATGTATCTGTGGGCCTTGATCACCCTTTCGACAGGCTTGCTTCTGGACTTGAAACCATATAGGCCAAAGATGAGGACCCAATGGGTCATTCCTTCGTCAGTAGCCCCCAAGTGCCTAGGGTAGTCGAAGACTAGGACATGGACTCTATTCCTTTGAATTAGACCTCCTTCGCACTATTACCAATCACTTATTAGATATCTACAAAATCACAAGATTATAGACAAGTATCCGAATGGCCAGCCAGCGTTGCTGATATATTCGAATGATAGTTTGCTAGTCTCGAAAAAGAGACATCGGATTAGTGTTATGGGGATCGGCATAACCTGCCTTGAACTTGTGCTGGGTCCAGTTAATTGCATAGTAGCAAAAACAACGGTTAGCTTACTCAAATTCGAGTCCCCTGACTCGAACCCATGTGGACTGGCGCTACTTCGACTCATGCCGCATTGGACTTATCGAGTCGAAGCCCAGTAATTGCAAGGCACCTGATGCATCCATCGGTGCATTTCTTCATGCTGTAATCATGGAAATTCTCTCGGCAGAGCGCACTTGATACGAATACCGGGCCATCTAGTGTTGCTAATTGTGGACTTACCTTCGTATTTGACATACGACATCTGAACTGGCTTATTGCTACCATGTTTTCGGCAAGATGAAAGCATGGATAGCCTGAGATAAAGATTCGAGGGATTAAGCAGCCCACATTCGAATAATAGGAAAGCATTAATGAAGCGATTCGAGGGATTAAGCAGCCCGCATTCAAATAATAGGAAAGCGATGAAGGCATGATGAAGCGATTCAAGGGATAGGCGCCCGCACTCGAATAATATAGAGGCGCTAAAGGCCTGATGAAGCAATTCGAGGGACAGAAACCCGCACTCGAATAATATAGAGGTGCTGAAGGCCTGATGAAGCAATTCGAGGGAAAGAAGCCCGCACTCGAATAATATAGTGGCGCTGAAGGCCTGATGAAGCAATTCGAGGGACAAAAGCCCGCACTCGAATAATATAGAGGCGTTGAAGGCCTGATGAAGCAATTTGAGGGACAAAAGTCCGCACTCGAATAATATAGAGGCGCTGAAGGCCTGATGAAGCAATTCGAGGGACAGAAGCCCGCACTCAAATAATATAGAGGTGATGAAGGCCTGACGAAGCAATTGAGGGATAGAAGCCCACACTCCAATAATATAGAGGCGCTGAAGGCCTGATGAAGCAATTGGAGGGACAGAGCGTCCGCACTCGAATAATATAAAGGCGCTGATGGCACCTTATTGATAATAGGAAATAACTCAAGAGTGTTAGTTGACACATACCTCAAAGGATGCTGTACAAAAAAGGTATTGCAGCACTATCGAAAGAAAAGCGTTGCCAGCCTTGACATCATAGGTGACACAATTATTTATCGAGCATCTTTCGTAGAGCGCCACAGGGAGATTCTGACATTTGACAAGACTAGACGCCTAATGGGGCCCACCATGCCAAATAGGGCATGCCCGCTGCTGACTATGTTTGACCGCTTGTCCCGCGCGGCCCATGAGAAAAAAACTGTCACATCTCCTTGATCCCCGAGCTTAGTGGGACCACACAGCGCTTATGGCTAACATGTGGATGGCTGGATACGCGCCACTGTTCTAGCTTCCGGATGAACGGTTGAGATGATCAGACGGAATTACTATGCCAAAATAAAGAGAAGAAGCGTGAAAACTTTTCCCCTTTCCGCCGCCACCGTCGTCTTCCTCAAACTCTCATCCTCCCATTGCCGTGCGCCCAAGCTCCCTTTCTCGCGTGCACAACCACTCTTGAGCAGCCTCCATGGGCAAAAGAAGCTCCTCCACCGCCATAGCTGCTGGCGCCTCCAAGAAAGCGAAGAGGACCGCGTTGTAGTATAGGACTCTGATTCGCCCACCGTCGGGCAATGGGATTGTTCCAAATTTGTGGAGAAAGATCTCCAAGAAGCGGCCAAAGAAGAATGCTGAAGGATTACGCGGGAGAAGTCTGCGTTCCCGGACCAGAAGCTACCCCAACTCCTCCAGTGGGATTTCGGGTATTTTTTTTGCCTTCATCCTCCGTGGGCTCTCTTTCCTGGTGCACGACTTCCTCCGCGGCCTTCTCTTTGCCTATGAGGTTCAGCTGCATGATCTGAATCCCAATACCATACTGCACATAGCGTGTTTCATCACGCTATGCAAGTGCTTCTTGGGGATCAAACCCCATTGGGCGTTGTGGCAGAGAATTTTCGCCGCCAGGCGCCCACTTCCCTATCAGACGGGCGACATCAGTTGTTATGTGCGGCCAGATGCCAAATTTTTCAATTTGAGGACCCCCGAGAACAACCCTGGATGGCACACCAGGTGGTTCTATGCCAAGCACAAGCCAGCCACCGGCAGGACCATCGGGCTCGAGGAATTTCACGTTGCTAGCGATCTTCGACCCAGACAATGCTAGGAACATACTCTGACGGAAGAAGAGATGTAACACCCCAACTTTCGTAACCAAGTTTAAGTACTATTAAGTGAGGCAAAAATGAGGGCCAACAAAAACTTTTTGTAACTAACCGAGTGAAATAATGTTTTATGCATGTTTGCCTTGATTGATGTGTAAATCATGTTTGTAAGAGTGTTGTTTGATGAATAAGTTTGAGGACCAACACAAATCCTTGTGTTCTTGTGATCATGCCATCATTTGTGCTTCAAGATTTTTCTCCAAATAGATTATTTTGGCACCTCCTTTATTATCAAAATGTTTTATTTTCCAAAATAGGAGCCAAGATCAATTTTAAAACAAGGGCTTTACCAAAACTAAGTATTTATAAAACTACAGGGACATAGTATTGTGATCCCACTACTTTATAAAAATACTATTTTGTAAACATTTGATAAGTGGTTTTCAAACACCTTTAAGAAAACTGGATAAAGGAGATGTTACTATCTCCACTAGTTCTTGAGAGGTTTACAAAAGATTTAAATCTGCTCGACCATCTCCAAGGCGTGTTTCTCATCTAACAATTGTTCCAACCATTTTCTCTTATGATGATTGCTGCATATGTTTGACTGTGCTTGACTATATTTGACTTTCTCTTACTTCTGCTTGTGTGTATGAATGCTTTGCTTGGAGAAATTCCTTTAGTCTTTCGTATTCCTCCTAAAACCTTATTAATGCTTGATAGCATCTTAGTGAAGCCATGAAGTATTAGATAGGCAAGTTAATTGCAAAATCATCTAGATTCCAAGTTGACCCTATCTTCACTTCTGTTAATAGATTCAATCTTCAGAGACTTGTCTTAACCTTGTATCTTCTGTCCATGACAATGTACCTTTCTAGATCTCATCCTTGTCAATTGATCATTCAATATATCCATTACCACATGGTCACTAAGATCATCTGCTAATTGTTCTAATCATGTCTTTGACTCTAATCAAAGCAATGGCCATTTGATCTCTAGATGATTTCCTTTTCACCACACTTTTAAATTTCAAAATACATTCAGTAGAGACCCTCCCATGCCCAACTACTCTTCTTCTTGATCTCCTTTACCTATATATGCACTCGCAGGTGCATTCCAGAGCCTTGCTCTAATTAATGTGAGATTATTTTGAGCTCCAGTAAAAAAAAATTCCAACTCCTTTTGTTCCCTATTTCTATTACAAAACTATTTCATGTTTCTGTGAAATCTTTTTAGAAGCTGACAAGGGTATAGATAATAGAGCCCATTACTTGAGTACCCCTGAGGCCCATTAAGCTAGGCCCAAGTGTAATCCTAGTCGAAATACGAGTTCATGTTGTATACCGATGTTGTAATATGTATCGGACCACTCCCGTTCCTTGAGACCTGGCCACCTATATAAAGGGGCTAGGAGAGGACGGTGAGGGAGAGATCGAAAGAAAGCTAAGTTAAACCACCACGTTTACTTTCGATACACACCTTGTTTGACTGATTTTACCTTCGAGTTCATCTGACGCCCTACTCCCCTGATCCTAAGTCCTTCATCCCGGACATTCATCGAGTTAACCCTCATCAATTGGCACCGACCGTGGGGATCAGGGGCGTTGGAATCATGAATTCGACGGCTTTTTTGTTATTAGCCAACAGCTGTCCAGAAGTCGACGAAAATCAGAAAATGGAGTTGACGATCGGACGTCTGAGCTTCTATATCGGACCTTCGGGTTCGACTCGCCTTTCAGATCCAGCAAAATCGGGTCCGTCGGCAAGCAAAATCAAGACAATCACAATGTCTGGATCATCCGTGGGCTCTTCCAGCGAGGTAAACTCGCCGGTCAGCTTTGCAGCCACAGAAAATACTCAAAAGAAAATCAAAGAATTCAACGGAACTCAAGAAGAACCCGACATAGAAGGAACAGTGGACAAATCTGATACATCTCAAACGTATCTATAATTTTAGATGTTCCATGCTTGTTTTTACACCATTTGCCTTGTGTTTCGTTACACTTCGTGGCGTTTTTATCCGATTTCCAGAACTAACCTATTGACAAGATGCCATAGTGCCAGTTCCCTATTTTCTGCTGTTTTTGTGTTTCAGAAAAGCTACACAGGAAATATTCTCAGAATTGGACGAAACAAGTTCCAGAACTCCTATTTTTCCCGGAAGAGGACCGATGACCGAACGATTGGTCACATGATAACAGAATTACATCATCCATTACACTACCGAATAATATACTTACAATTGGTCACATGACCAAGTATGATACTGCCACGCAGGGCCAGTCTACAACTAAGGAGCGGATACCAAGCAGTGTTGATGACCCAAGTCCTGCCTACTACCCTACAGGCAACTGACTGGGAGATGTTCCTAGTTCGCACCAGCGTCATCATATCCATCACCATCTTCATTAAAGTCTTCCTCCAGGTCTGACCAAGTTAATAGCCAGGGACAAAGCCAAGAGTACATTTTGAATTGTACTCGCAAACCATCTAAGGAGAGTGAGTTGATATGCAGTTTGGCTATAGCAAGGAAAGGCTCTCTAGTCTAGTTTATTTTCTTCAAAAACACGGTTTTCTCGTGTCGATATAGCATGTCCAAAACCATGTTCTACGACATCTCTATATCCTTATTAAAAACATTTATAAAACAAGTTTAGTAAAATCTCTAGGAAGGGGGAAACCCTTTTTATTTCAAAACCCAGGTCAATCAAACATGACCATCTCCATTCATAAAACCAGGTCAATCACACATGACCACTTCCATCTCCTTGGCAGTACCCTCCAGGTACTCCGAACCTTTTCCGTACCATGACAGTACCCTCCGAGTACTCCATCCGGCACCTTCCTCCATTTTCTGAAAAACCACTTTTGAAAACAAAACCAACATTGGGCTAAGTAACGGTCGTCCCAACCGTCCATGACCGAGGACTCGGCTATTCGAATAGTTTTACACTCTGCAAAGGTTGTACACTTTACCCACAATATCCGGATACTTATCGTGTAGGCATCCTCCCTGCATAACAACATATGCCACGATAAGCACCCGATCGTAGTTTTTCACCTGCCCACCTTAGCATAGGACCTACCACCTAGAGATGCACCCGTCAACACCGAAGCCCAAGTGGCTGTTTGACCCAGGAGTAGAAAATTCTCCAGCCCACTTGACCCTTCGGAACCCTGCCATCACTTGCAGGTGTTTTCAATGAGGGCCCCTAGGTTGTAACCCTGCCACCTGAAAAGGTGACAATGCGAGCCTAAGTAACCGCTGCTACTCAGGGTGCCATGGAAAAGGTGTCCATGGTCGGACTGCCACTACATTTGGAGGCCCCATGCCAAAATGAACAAACTACTCCGCTACGCCCCGTCCCTTACCAGGGTAATTGTGGTTGCACGAGTTAATTGTTCTGAGCGAACACTTAGTGATCACCAATGTCATTTTAAAACCAACTTCTCCAACTCATGAGCATCCATCCACCTCATTTTCAAAACTCATTTTTGAAAAATTTCAATGGAATAGCTTCCTATTCCAAGGTTTTCAAAGACATTTTTGAAATCTCATTTTGAGTGTTCCCAACCTAGAGTTTCCGCTCCACTACAAGGTTTTCCAAGAAGGACATGATGCTAACCATCAAGCCTTTACACCAATGGATAAGTAGGTGTCAAGAAGGTGTCATCCATAAGGATGATAACAATTGACTTGTGGAGCCAAGTCGCCAACAATTGCTATCTAGAGGTAATAGCAATATAAAAACATGCATTTTCATAAACATTTATAAAGCGTGTAGTAAGTAAAACTAGGATTAGATATGCAACAAGTTTAGATGGCTTGTCTTGGTCAGTTTGTCCCTGGTCTTCTTCCTGGTACTCGAAGACTTTCCCTTTCTCGGTACACTCGGTGTCGTTCGAATCTAGTGCCGGTAAACAATAACGATATAAGTATGCAAACATAAACATGCCACACACATCACCACATCAAACAAATCACACCAAGCAAGTATCAGAAGCAACCAAGTTGTGTCACTAAACAATTTCAGGTATTTATATACCACTAACTATTTATAGGAAAAAAGGCAAAGATTTAACTATCAACAAACCCTAATTTATCTCTAAAAAAGCAAGTAGGTAATTCTACTAGTTTCAAAGCATGCTACCAGCATACCAGTATAACGGTATCCTTTTTATGAATCCAACAAAAGTGGATTCACTCAAACAGGAGCTATAAATAATTTCCTGCAAATTAATTAGTGCTAACTATGACTAGAGGAGCAAATAATTCCCCGGACACTCTCTGGAACTCACAAAATTCCACCAGAGGTCATTTTGGAATCTACTGAAATTCATGTTCCAAACAAGTTGGAATCGTACCAAAATAGTATTCCTAATGGATATGAAAAATCAAACATTAAAATTTACCCTAAACATCATCCTGATTACTACTGAGAATATAGACAGCCTAAAATAGCAAACCAAGTGTCACAGGCAAGATATCAGATCATAGTATTACTGGAAATTGGATTCATTCAATTTGATTCCACAAAGCTTCAGATTTGCAAACTTGATTGAAAAGGTGCCTAATTCACAAGATTAAATACACCTAATGCTACAGGTATCCAAATGACATGGGGCCAGTGACACAGGATAGATATTTTAACAAGGTTTCCAAAGAAATTTGAATAAACTCAATTGGACCCACATTTATTTTTCTACGGATTTTGCAAGTTCACAGATTTATTCAAAATCTTAAATAGTTTTCTCGAAAAAAAAACAAGATGGCGCGGGCTAGATCTGGCAGTCTGGGTTGAACCGAGGCCGGCCGGCCCAACTAGGGGCTGTGTCCTGAGACTTGCTAAAAAAAAAGCGAATGCTTTAACAAGCGTGCTACCGGCCAGCACGATGGATGCCTGGTTACGGGCTACCTGCACTCGACGGAGATGACGATCGTCGACGGGTGCACACCGTGGCTGCTTGGAGGCGGAGGTGACACAGAGGACGGTGCGTCGTCGAGTGGCGGCTCTGCATGGTCGTCCCCGACGCGCAGACGGCTCCCTGGTTGACAGCACGGTCGCCAGTGGGCTCGATGTCGGAGCGGAGCTGCACGGTCTACCTCGACGGCGGCGGCTTCCTAGCAAGCTCCTGAGAAAGGAAAGGGGAGGGGAAAACATCGTGTGAGAGAGAAGAGCGAGAGATACAGAGATATGGGGCGGAGAGGAAGGGCAGGAGGCGGTCGGTCCTGAGCTAGCGTCGGTGCGGTGGCCGTGTCGGCGCTTTGAAGGGCGCCGATGAAGGGGAGGCTTAGAGGGTCTAGGGCTCAGTGGGGGTTCGATGGTGGGTGTGCGGGAAATGGTATGGAGGGACCTGAGGCCTCAGATGCTCTATTTACAGCCTCGCGTCGGTGTAACATGGACAGGGTGTACGGCAAATGAAAAGTAAAGAGTTCTTTAGTCTTTTTCCTGAGTTTAGATTTGAAGAGAAAATTGAAAAACCTTTGGAGCTTAATTTGCATGCAAATAGTGTTGTTAGTATGAATGCTTTGAACACCATTATTGCTAATGCTATAGAAAAGTCTAAGCTTGGGGAAGCTAGTTTTGTTAGGCATGATATTTTTAGTTCCCCAGCTTTAGTGGAGAAAGTTTGCTCTGATGATATTTAATCTCCCATATGTGATGTTTCTAATGATGCTTATGCTCCTCATCCTTTTAAAATACCTATGAAGATTGTTGAACGTGCTATGGATAACTGCTATTTAGGAGATGGAACTCTCCATCCTGGTGATCATTTGCTTTTTATACATGAATTATGCGAGTTGTTCAAGTGTGCAGGTATTTCGATGAACCGAGTTAAGAAGAAGCTATTCTCTTTATCACTGAAGGGCAGAGCTGCGGAATGGTATAAAACACTAAAGGATGGCCGACCTATTGATTGGGAGGAAATTGTACCTCTCTTTTATTCTAAATTCTATCCTTCTAGTGAGGTTTATAAAGATAGGAATTATATTTATAATTTTCATCCGCATGAGGGAGAAAGCATTGCCCAAGCGTGGGGAAGATTGAAGTCACTAATGCCCAAATGTCCTATTCATGATCTTCCCCGTAATATTGTTATTGATAATTTTTATGCAAGGCTTTCAGGACGTTACAAGGACCATCTAGATGCATGCTTGGATGGGTCTTTCACAAGGAAGGATGTTGACACCAAGTGGGATCTGCTTGAAACAATTCAAAGCAATATCAAAGGTTGGGATAGTGACAAAGGTAAAGGATCTGGTATAAAATATGAGTATGATTGCATTAAGTCTTTCGCTGAAACTGCTGATTTTCAAGAGCTTAGTGCTAAATATGGTCTTGATCCTCAAATTATGGTTGATTGCTTTAAAGCCTTTGCTTCCCATATTAATGTTCCTAAAGGAAATGGGGACATGTATCATGAACCTTTTAAGGACACTTGCATAGAAAGTGATATTGTTATTGATGATTGCAATAAACATGCTCAAATTTCTGAAAGTACTACTTCCTATAAGCATGTTAATTTTTGTGGAGTACATAGACCTTGTGAACAGAGTCACAACAAGGAAGATTATTGCATCACCCACGGGAATGAAGAAACCCGAATGTGGCTCAAGGCTCTAGATGAGCTTGGTGAAAATGTTTGTGAGCTTTATCCTTTTCTTTGTGAACTTTGCGATGACACAGGTCATTTTAATTTTCAATGCCCAAGCCAATATCGTGACTCTTTTAATCGAATGAGTACCGTAAATTTGTATTGTGATGACAAGATTACTGTAACGACCCAAGATTTTATCAAATTTTGGGGGAAAATTTTTGTTTTTATTTTGCTTGTGCTGATTGAAAATTCACAGGGGTTTAAAACTTTTGAGTCTATTTGAAAACTTTATTAGAAAACTATATTAAACTTTCTATTACTTCTTGAAGAACTTATTTAGAAAGATCAAGTATCAAATTATTATTTTCCTTTCTTTTATATCAAAACCTATGCAAGATATTAGCATAGAGAATATTTATTAAAAGGTTTATATGTGCTAAAGTTTTCTTTCTCAAAATTTAAAGTTTGAAAGATGATTTCAAACACTATCTAAATTAAGTATTTTCACAAATTCTGAAAAGAATAATTTCCCACCCTATTTCTAATTGTTTTATGCAAGCAAGTCCCTCTTGCTTGGTTCATAATGTTTTATTAAAAATACCCCTTTTACTTGAAAACTTGTTTTATTACTGGCTTAGATTATTGTGCTTCCCTTTTGAAAATCTCTGGAAGAAGTTTGATTTGAATTGAAGTATCTTTGCAAAAGTTATGAAAGAAATAAAGAAAACAGAAATGGAAAAGGGGGAAAGAAGAAATAAAAATATAAAAGGGCCCCGGGGGAAACCATTTGGCCCAGCTCCGGATCGAGCCCGCGGCCCAGGAAGCAAAACCCGAACCGGTATCCCTCTCCCCTCTCTATCTCGCTAATGGGTGGGACCCGCGTGTCAGCACCGACACCTCCTTCTTCCTCCGAACGGAAATCCCGCCGGTGACCAAGCCCGAGCCCGCCGTTACTCCCCCTTCAATTCGATTGATTCTCCTGCCGTTTCTTCCCCGCGACTGCGCCTATAAAATGCCCTCGGCCGCCTCTCCATTTCCCCCTTCGTTCTCCTGCAGATTGTGCCGCCAGGCCGGCAAAATCGCTCGTCGGAGCTCCGCACCACCGTAAGCATTCTCGGTTGATTTCGACGCTGCCAGTAAAACCCACGTCTCCTCCTCTACCCTATCTCCTCCCCCTATCTCTGGCGCCCCTTCTGACGTCTTTTGTTTGATTTAACTCACAGCAAATCGAGCCCCTCTTCATCAAGCCGAAGCTCCTGCCGCCCGCTTCACCTCCAGCCGACCCTCTACTCCGCACCTAGAAACGATCGACGACGTAGTTCACGTTTCCGAGATCCCCTTGACGTTCTGAACACCGTCCGCATCTCCGCCGTCCCTGGGAACCACCAGAACCTCGCCGGAGTTCGATTCCAGTGCGCAGACCTCGTCGCCGGTGGTCTACAGTGAACCCTAGGTGAGCCTTACCTCTCTCAGATCTAACCTGCCCGTCTGATCTCGATCTAATGCACCAGATCAAACCACTTAACTGAAGAGGTACCAGTCCATCTGGGACGTCCAGATCTCATAAGATCCAACGCCCCAGAATGCTAATCCCCCCGAACCGGTACGGGCGAGTAAGAACACGCCGCGTGTCGTCTCCAGACTCAAATAGAAATCAAATAGATTTTCAAATCACAGATTTGGCCCAGATCTTGTAAAATCAATATAAAATCTTCTGTAAGTCCAAAAATAACAAATGATATACCGTTGGAATCCTTAGAACATCTAGAATCCAGTAGTACAATAATACTCCATATTTTATGGGTCCAATTTGAAACCATTTTCAAATTGGAATCAAACCTTCTGTTAGCTTGATTAATTCATATCCTTAGTTCTGTCCATCCAAAAATTACAAATTTGTAGTCTCTGGAATCCTCTCAACTTGTAGAACACCATAGAATCAAGAAAATCCAAATTTGATACGTGCACACACTTTGTGCATTCAAATCTATCCAAATCACTATTCTGATCATAGTTTGAATTCTATAACCTATTTTGGAGTGATTCCAATTGCAGTGACCTTGCATTACTGCAAGCTATCCAGTAGCAACACTCCCATAATTTCTTGAACCACTTCACAATTATTCAAATTCTAATATGAGGATTTGAGTAATTTCCATTATAAGAATAAATCTATTTCTGTTCAGTAATGTTCCCATCTACCATAGCAAATCTTATGATCATACCTAGCAATCAATGTTATCTAATCAACATCTTGATCAAGATCATATCTACTTAGACCTATCTTGTCTAGTTCACACATATTCAAATTACAATTGTGTTGTTTGAGTAAAGTGTGATACATCTCAATCTTAGATTCTATTCTTGCTATCCTTGTAATGTTGATCTAATCGACATTATAACACTTATCCAATACCCCATGAACCCAATAGAAACCTTAAACCATTATCCCAAATGTTATCTACCCATACTCAATCCTCTGCCCACTTGATCTTGATTTCATGTGTAGAGCTATTCGATTAACAAATGAGTTAATTGAGTAACTCAATAATTCATGAGTCCTAGCCAAAGCTTAAGTGTAATAGATACTATTTAAGAATAATTGTTGTCACACTTATTCAGTAGTATTACTATTACACTATTTTGTCTCTTATGTGATTTACCCACATGAGATGTTCCAAGACCCAATATGCTTTAATAAAGCATAAAGATCCCACTCATCATATTTTGTCTAATTCATATGTTTACTCAAACAGCAAATGAGCTACTTGAGTAGAATATGAATTCATCACAAACCTAAATCCTATTTTGTTATTATGGTGTTGTTATCAACCATACCCAGATCAGTGCCTACCTAGTATCTGTTCACATGTATTGAACTATTCAACTTGCAAATGTGCTAATTGAGTACTTCAAGCACTCTTGAAACCTAGCCTAGTACCTAAGGGTGATGTATGCTATTTAAAGAATAAATGTTGTTACACTTATTCAAATAGTATTTTGGTTGCACTACCCCACACTTATGTGATCCATTTCACATGAGCTATTCTGAAATTCTTTCATACCTCGATAAAGTATAAAACTTCATCAATTATATTATGCCTATTCTAAACCTCTCTCAAATCATATTGATCTCCCCCAACTAGCTCTCAAATTCATATCTCACAAATCATGATCCTTCGCCATATCTTTCTATCTTAACATATCAATAAACCTAAATTGTTAAACAAACACCTTTCAATTGTTTGATTGTGTTTGCATGGATTGTTTATGGTATGCTATTTCTTGTGCTATAGTTTGTGCGAAGAGCTGCGTGCTTAGTTGAGAGAAGCGGAACGTCGTGATCTTCGAAAAGGCAAGTGACACACATGTTCCCCTACCCATTTTTACTTATGCATTAGTAAATTCACCTCTTGTAGTATGCATGATAGGTGTTTTACTCAACTGTTTTATCAAATGCTTAGATCCTAGTAGTGTGTAGCTATCCCTCAAACCCCACCTGATAGGATGCTAAGTACTTTGTTAATATTGATGCCATGCTAAGATCACTTGAAAAGTGTTTTGTGAAAAGTTAAGAACTTCAACTAAAATGAAACACCTGGGTGGATTGGTATGATGATGGAGGTGGTGTTGAGTGGCGACCTGGGGCTACACTACGTGTAGTTGCTGCCTGGGCGTACACTCGTGGATGGCCACCCAGGAACAAAGAGATGGCTATGTCTTCCATGCTTAGTGCACTCCCAGTGCAGCCTTATGACATTATGGGCTCTGTCTTGACTGATTAGAATGTGGGGGTGCAACTAGGTGCAAGAAGACGGTGGTAGAAAAATTATAGGTTGGGAACGGATCTTGCCAGTTAGTTGCCCTCTCCTTCTAAAAGGTCTCGTTTCATTTTATGTATGGGCATAAAATGAATCGTAAGGTGAAAGTGCACAACCCATGCAAGGTGTTTAAATCTAATCGATTAGCCGTGTCCTCGGTTATGGACAATTGAGTCTCTAGACATGGAATGTACGGAATAATCTCATCACCGATTCTGAATTATTAAAATTTTGTCTAGAACCCCCTAGGTAGGAACTAAGGACCATACACTCCGAGGGGTGGTGGTGCCTGAGGTTCCAACTTTGTCGAATATCGCCCAGTGCCACGTGCCTAGCTAGTATGTGGTTATTGGGGGTTATTTCGACCTTTGAAAATATAAAAACTTTGAAAGTATTACTTTAAGAAAGAACTGTAGGATAAAACTGGCTTTATGCAAATCAGCCTGTGAGATCCACTAGCCAAATACTCATGTAGATAGGCTCCTCACAACAGCCACCAAATATGTGTCATTTGCCAGTACATCATTGTACTGACCCCTCCGGGGCTGCATATTCAACGTGCAGGTTTTACTTCGAGTAAGGAACCAGGATTAGGATCTCGAGCTTACATTCCAACATGTCTGCCTGTGGCACGTGAAGAAGATGGAGGCTCCTTGCCACTCTGTTAATTCCGCTGTGTAAATTGTAAGATTTAAGTACCTTGTATCTAGATCCACGATGTAATCTAGATACTATGCAATGAATAATTCATTTTGTTCTGTGGTGCTATCATTGATCCAGGGAATAGCACTTAACACAGATGTTCCACCTTGTTCTCAAGGTTGGGGCGTTACAATTACTCTCAATCAGCATGATGAGCTTACTTTGTTTTTGGAGTGTGAAGAGATATCTAGAAAGATTTCTTTGGTTGATATGAGAGTTGTTGATATTAATAGCACCCTTCGTGGTTGTCGTCTCTATTGTGTTAAAGATTGCCTCGTAAATACTTACATACAAAATCTTATAAATCATGATGTTTTGCCAAGATATGACAGGACTAATAGATGTTTCTATCTTATTAATAGAGAGGAGGAATCCTCCAAAGTTTCTTCTGTTGTTTCTGTCAGTAAACCAGATTATGTGGAGAAGATGCCTTTCAAGTCTCTCCCTCCTAAAGGAGAGAGTAAGAAGAGTAAGAAGAGTAAGAAGAAGAAGAGGAGGAGTAAAAGGCGAGAGGAAATGGTATCTTCCCCTAAGCATGTTGCTCCTATTATAGATTATGATAATTCTGATTGGGATGATGTTCCTATGCCTGTTACCTATGTTAGTGATCATGATTGGGAAAAGCACTCCACTTTTGATATTGAAAATCTTTTTGGTACCAATTCTAAGGTTAATAATTGTTGTACCATTAGTACTATCCATGCTCCTTCCTATGATGATATGTTTGATGAATATGCTTTGCAAAATAGCTATTCTCTCGCTTATGATGATACTAAACCTCTAGTTTATGATGGTTATGATGATGAGTATAATATTTTCAGTTCACCTACTTTTGAGGAGAAAATTAGTTATGATTACAATATGCCTCCTATTTTTGATGATTATGGTGATGAGAATAATTATTCTGTTGAATCTGCTCCTACTACGATTGTTCATGTGGGGAGTATTAATTCTTTTATGCATGTGGCTCATGATAGGAATGCTTTATGTGATAGTTATGTTAGTTCTATTCATGATGCTACTGAAAGTTATTATGAGAGAGGGAAACATGGTTTGATGGATCTCAACAATATAAAGTTTCCCCTCTCTATGTTGCAAATCTTGAAGTTGCACTTGTTTTATCTATCCATGTTTGTGTAGCGCCCCACCTTTAGATTAAGGTGGAACACCTGTGTTAAGTGCCATTCCCTGGATCAGTAGATAGCACCACAGTACAAAATAAGTAATCATTGCAATAGCATCAATATTATAACGTAAATCCAGTTACATAGGTCTTTAACCTTACGAGTTCACATCATAAAGCATAGTTGCAATGAGCCTCCATCTTCATCAAGTGCCACAGGCAGACATGTTTGAATGTAAGCTCGAGATCCTACTCCTGGTTCCTTACTCGAAATAAAATCTGCACGTTTGAATATGCAGCCCCAGAGGGGTCAGTACAATGATGTACTGGCAAATGACACATATTTGGTGGCTGTTGTGAAAGAACTAACTACATGACATTTGGCTGGTGGATCTCATAGGCTGATTTGCATAAAGCCAATTTTATCCTAAAATCCTTTTCAATACTTTCTTACAAAATTTTATTTTTCAAGTGTCAAGACAACCCCCATACATTACATACTGGCCGGTATGTAGTTTCTGGGCCAAACTCAACATAGTTTTGAAGTACAAAAACCACCACCCCTCGGAGTGTATGGCCCTGAGCCTTCTCCTGATTGTTGCTAGTCAAGTTTTAAAGCATTCCGAAATGGTGATGAGATTCTTCCATACATTCCATATCTAGAGACTCAAATTGTCCATAACCGGGGACACGGCTAATCGATTAGTTTTGACACCCTGCAGGGGTTGTGCACTTTCACCTTAATACTCATTTCACGCCCATACATAAAATGAGACGAGACCTTTTAGAAGGAGAGAGCAACTAACTGGCAAGATCCGTTCCCAACCTACAATTCAACTACCAGCCTCTTCTTGCACACAAGTTGCACCCTCACATCTAATCAGTCAAGACAGAGCCCATATTGTCATAAGGCTGCACTGGAAGCACTCTAAGCATGGAAGACATGATAACCTCTTTGTTCGTGGGTGGCAATCCACAAGTGAGCGCCCAGGCAGCAACTACACAATGTGTAGCCCCGGGTAGCCACTCAAGCATCGCCTCCATCATCAAACCAATCCACCCAGGTGTTTTATTTTAGTTGAAGTTCTTAATTTGTTCACAAAACACTTTTAACAAGTGATCAAAGCATGGCATCAATATTTTTCAAAGTATTTAGCATCCTACAGGTAGAGTTTAAGGGATAGCTAACCACTACTAGGATCTAGCAAGCAACTCTTTTCTTTGAAAACACCACCTATCATGCACACTACAAGTAGTGAATACACTAATGCATATAGTAAAGAAAATGGGTAAAGGGAACATGTGTGTCACTTGCCTTTTTGAAGCTCACGATGTTTCACTTCTCACAACTAAGCACGTAACTCTTCGCACAAGCTATAGCACAGAAATAACATAACATAAATATACCATACCAACACAATCAAACAAATCAAACAATTGAAAGGTATTTGTTTAACAATTTAGATTTATTGATATGTTATGGTAGAAAGATATGGCAAGGGAAATATGAATTGTGAGATATGGGTTTGAGAGCTTAGCTAGGGAAGATCAATATGATTTGAGAGAGAATTGGACTAGGCATAATATAATTGATGAAGTTTTTATGCTTTATCAAAGCATATATGAGTTTTAGGAATAGCTCATGTGAAATAAATTACACAAGAGTCAATTTGTGCAACTACAACACTATTGAGTAAATGTGACAACAATTACTCTTAAATAGCATCTATTGCACTTAGGAACTAGGCTAGGTTTTAAGAATGCTTGAACTACTCATTTAGCACATTTGCAAGTTGAATAGTTCAATACATGTGAACAAAACTAAGTAGGCATTGGATTGGGTATGAATGATTGATATTTGAGGGCATGGCTCAAATGGTTCATTGATCAACATGGTGTATAACACATACTATGGTATGGGTTATAACAACTCCACATTAATAGAATCTAGGTTTGAGATGAATTCATATTTCTACTCAAGTAGCACAACTGCAATTTGAGTACATATATGAATTAGACAAAATATGTTTAGTTGGACAAGGTATGGATCAAGATAATGTTCAGATGATATTTGATGAATGGGTATGGTCATAGGATTCACTAATGTAGAAAGAAACATTAGTTGAAAGAAATTAGAATTAATTGATATAGGAAATACTCAAATTCTCATATTTGAATTTGAATAATTGTGAAACAGTTCAATAAATATGTGAGTGATGCTATTGGATATCTTGCAGTAAAAAAAGTCACTGCAATTGGAATCACTCAAAAATAAGTTATAGAATTCAAACTAGTTTTGATTATAGTTCAAGAGTAGCGTTTGATTGGGAAGGGTTTATGATATGTGTGGCATGGAGTGGAGTGTTCCACCACAACTAGCAAAGGAGAACTTGATTGAGATATACCACTATTTACTCAAATTACTCAGGTGTAATTTGAATACTATGAACTTAAGCCCATATGAATAAGATGACATGATATTGGGTGATGTTCCATGGTCAATATGATAGTGATAAATGGATATGGTCATATGATTCATTTTTGTAAAAGGAATCATATTGAAAAGAATTATAGAATTAATTCTATAATGAAAATACTCAAATTCTCATGGTTGAACTTGAATATTTACAAATGATTTCAAATAAATAGGACAGTGATGCTACTGGATAGAGGACAGTAACACAAAGCTACTGCAATTGGTTTCACTCCAAAATTATATTCAGAATTCAAATGATGATCAAAATAGTGATTTGGTTAAATTTAACAGTAGCAAGTGTGTGCACATTTCAAGTTTGAATTCTTTTGATTCTAGAGTGTTGCACATGTTCTGAGGAATCCATAGACTACAAAATTGTAATTTTTTGGATTAACTGAACTAAAGATATGAATTAAACATGTTAACAGAAGTGTTTGATTCAGTTTGCAAAAGATTTCAGTTCGAACCCATAAAATATGAAATTTTATTGTACTACTGGATTCTACATTTCCTAAGGATTCCAACGAGATATTATTTGCTATTTTTGGACTTATAAATCGAAAGATATGAATTTTGTAAGATTGAGTTGAAATCTGATTAGAATTTTCTATTTGAATCGGTTTAATTCGAAACAGGGCCACGTGGCGCTTTCTGATTGGAAGATACCGATTCGGTTGGATAGGCTTTGTGGGCCACAGGATTTTAAGTGGACTGGGTGGTTGAGATCTATCTGTACCGGTTCAGTTAAGTGATTCAATCTCGTGCGTCGATGTGAGATCCGACGGTTAACAGAGAAAGGAGGAGATGACTCACCGGCGGCTAGGGTTCCAGTGAGTCACCGGTGAGGTGCGGTACTGGAATGGATGACGGCGACGTTGCAGACGTTCCTAGAGGCGATGAAGAGGTCGACGAGATGCGTCGTGATGCGGAGATGTCGAATGTGAGGTCAGCGTGCTCGCGCTCTTCCTGGAACGGCGACGAGGTCCGGCTGGAGCGACGACAGCGGCCGTGTGACTTCGGTCATCGATGAGGAGCTCGATTACCTCGAG
The DNA here is from genome assembly GCA_007115705.1 of Dactylis glomerata. Lineage (NCBI taxonomy): Eukaryota > Viridiplantae > Streptophyta > Magnoliopsida > Poales > Poaceae > Dactylis > Dactylis glomerata. The sequence continues at coordinate 31,505 of QXEO01000532.1, forward strand.
ATAGAAATCAATCGGGGCATCAGGGGAGTGCGCAAGAGTGAAGGGAGGTGATTGACACCAGATAGAGGACGAGGAATTGTCGTCGTGGTGAAACAACATATGCCATAGGATGGCTTAAATGGGGGCCGACTAGATGCTGGAGGATTCGGGAGAGGGGAACGAGCTAAAGAGCACGACAGAAAGAGACACTAATCTACCCAGGTTCGGGGCTCTCGTAAGGAGATAACACCCCTACTCCTGCTCTACTGATTGTATATATGGATCGATGTAGTACACCACAATGGTGCTTCCAAGCTCTCTGCTAGAGAAGGAAGATGAACTGGTAAGTGTAAGAGTACAGAGTGACCAACCAACAACTATCAGCCAACGTTCAACCCTTTACCAGGGCTCCCTATGCCACCTTATATAGTGGTGGCCAGGGTTACAACGGTCATACAAGACCACAAGACAAGGGCTACACTCCAAACAGGAGCTGGTGGCGATGGCAGAGACCCTTGACTTCGCCCCTGATTGCTCTCGATGGGACGCCATATCCCTGTACCTTGTACCTCTTGAACTGTGGCCTTACCTTCGTGCGGTAAGCTCGTACTTGTGCACAGTGAGGGTAGGTAACCTCCACTGTGCACCCTGCCATCTTACTCTGCTACCATGCTTGGATGTTTTCTTCCTTGATTGTAGGGATGTGACACCTTGGTTGACTTAAGCATCCCGGATATGACCGTTGGCCATACCCAGGACTTATATGCCGGACCAACGACCTACGAGGGTCGGGTAATCCGGCCTCCCCTGCTCCTGCACAACACACCAAATAGTTAGGCCGGCATATCTGAGTATATGCCGGCACACATATATCAGTATTCCGGCTATGCCGGCATATCCAGACACCAGCCGGGATACACATTATATGCCGGCCTGGCCGATGCTCTTATATTCCGGCCAGGCCCTTCCTTGATAACCCGGCATAAAGTCAATCATAGACCTTGTGTCTCTCTAGTCTCTTGACCCTACCGGGGGTCATCCCCCCGACACTAGTCCCCGAAGCTGCCGAGGTTCCCCAGTCATAACTGTGGAGCCTTGACAGGTTCAACATACCTTTCTTCATTATGCCCCGGCGATCATATTATATGCCGGCACATCTGCACATATCCCGGCCTCTGTTCCTGTTCCAAAACTTATTCCGGCCGGTCCCGAGGGTATTCCGGACGGAACATATACATCGGGCAATTAATCCGACATATAGACGAGTCTTCCTCGAGAAGCCATGTCTGACAGCTTTGCATCGAAACTTGTAACTGCCCTGCCACCTCGAACGGTCACCCACGATGCGACGGTTCACAGTGCAGCAGTTACTTCTTGCCATCATTGTGTCATGGCACGGTTACACGAACCGCCGCCCCACTCTATGCCGCCACGTGGCGCCTCGCCGCAGAAACGGTCGGGGGAGTGGAGCACTCCCACGATCCCTACGACCCTGCCTCTTCGCTATAAACAGGGCGGCGGGGGTAAACGTATCTTTTTACCCCCCACCACCATCGTCTTCCTCGCCTTCCTCGCCTGCTACTCTGCCTCCTGCGCTCCACCGCCGGTCCGAAGAGCAGCATCGCCCCCACAGCCGACCTGCTCCCCGCCGACGCCGACGCCCGACGACGCGCGGCATCACCTTTGACGACGCCGCCGCCGCCGCCTCTTCTCTCTGCAGCATTGCAGGGAGATTGGATCTTCCTGCACGCTCGCCGCCGCTCCATCGTCGCCGGCCAAGCTCCGGTGAGACCTCCCCCTGTTCTTCCTCTTTGATGTTTCTTCATAACTTCTCATTGGTAACCACGCTTGCATAGATCCGCTTCAGTTCCTCTGCTTGTTATTCTTTGGATTCGATTAGCGTTGCCTAACAACGTTCTCGAGTGTTCTTCCTTAGAAGTTTTACCCTTATTTGTTTCCTATTTTAACTGCCTCGGTAGATCTTTTTATCTCTGCTAACATTGGTGAGGGCGGTATGCCGGAGAGACTAACCTCCCTCTTTTCTCCGGCCTTGATAGGAATAACATCACGGGACTCCGGCTCTCACGCCTTATCCCGGCCACTAAGATGGCATCTTCAAGCATGACGGCTACCTCGGCCTCTGAGGAAGATACCTCGGCCCGAGCCCAAGGACGCTCCGGCTGGGAGGGGTCGGAGGTCACTCCGGCCGAGATATCCTGGGTCACCTCCACCAGGAGAGTCCCGGAGGGCGTAGCATGCCGGCTACCAGCAGGAGAGACTGTGCCGGCACCTGAACCTGGCGAACGCGTCGTCTTCATCACCCACTTCGAGCGGGGCTTTGGTCTGCCGGCATCGGACATCTTCCGGGACTTCCTCAACACCTACGACCTGCAACCTCATCATATCCCGGCAAATGTCGTGATGATCCTCTCCGCCTTCGCTGCTTTTTGCGAGGGCTATGCCGGCATAGAGGCCCTTACTCAAGGCTGGGCGAAGTACTTCCAACTACGGAAGCAAGTCGTCCAAGAGCCGCCCCGGAGCAAGGACGACCCGCCGGAGACGGCCCAGGAAAAGAAGGACCGCCCCATGACCCTCTGCGGCGCGGCCACCATCATGTCCCGGAAGGGCTCGGACTTCCCCAAGGTGGAGCTCCTGGAATCTTGCAAGAAGTGGCAGAAAAGCTTCTTCTACGTCAAGAACACCACCGACGAGGATCTGCTCAACCTGCCGCCATTTGTGGACGAGCCACCCTTGGCCATGACGAACTGGACCTACAACCCGAAGAACTCGGTGATGCCGGTGAATGCGCTTCACCGGGTTAAGGGCGAGCTCCTGGATGCCGGTCTTACTCCTCAAGACCTGGTGGCCTGCTATATAAGCCGGCGCGTCTCCCCTCTGCAGCGCCGGTCGCATAAGATCTGCCAGATGAGCGGGCCAATGGACCCCACCCGGCACTCCACACACGAGCTGACTCCGGCCGACATTCTGCGCCGGATTAAGGATGTCTGCAAGTCCTCTCAGGCCACTTTTGCCTGGGGGCTAGAACCATACAGCCGGGATAGGCCCGCCCCAACGGTAAACCATCTTACCCGATACATAAAGTCCATGTCCGGCACATAGATACTTAAGCCGACACATGCCTGTTTGCCGACACATATCATATTGATCCGACATACCTCTTCCACCGGCATATTTCCTTGTCTGAATACTTGACTTTGCTGTTTATACAGAAATTCAGCTTCCAAACCATGGAGAACTCCCGGATCAAGATCGCAGGCGGACCGCACCGTTGCGGATGTTGAAGATCCGGATCATTGGGATAAGCTTCCCAGGAGCACCCGTGCTGCAGCTGCCATGGGTAAGGGCTCTTCATCCCGGCATTATACTCAAGACCGGAGTGAGATTGATTCTGACGAGGAGATCCTGCTGTACTATGACCCGACGCCACTTGCGTACGCCTTTCCAGAAACACCTATTGCTCACGAGTTTCCAATGCCGTCCTCAGCTATCCCGGACGATATCGTTATCGACGCCGCCCCTCTGAACCAGGGACCTCCTTCCACCGGCGGACGTGCCGGCCGGAAGCGAGGTGTGAAGCCCCAGTCCGACATACCTCAGAGGTCGAAAAGGCAGAAGGTCTGCGTGCCCAAACAGAAGAAACAGAGGCCTGTTGCCTCGGGGTAAATTTCCTTTTCTTTGCATTTCCTCCGACATATCTCTTGTTTGTATTACTGACTTGGTGTTTTCTCTCTTTCAGTGCTCCTCTTGAGCCGGAACAAGCTTCTGGCTTGAGCGGCGACCCGCAGGTTACCAAGCCCGCTGCCCCTGCTACCTCCGACATTCCCTCTGCTAGTCACACGACCTCACCGGCGCCGGCATCTTCGCCTGCGCCCGACAAGACCACCTCCCCGGCGAAGGACGCCCCTCCGCCGGCACAAGACACCTCTGCCCCCGACGTCCACATGGACTCGGGGGCTCAACAGGAACCTCCGGCTCCTGATGTCCACATGGACACAGGAGCCCACCAAGAAGCACCAGACTCCGGCGCGCCCACCAGCGACGCCGGCACAACTGACGACGCCGGCGCAAGCGACAAGAGCGCCGGCACAGACATCAAGGGCAAAGGCCCTTTAGTGCCGGAAGTCCGGACTTTTCCGGATCCTGCTCCCGCTGGCCAAGAAGCACCGGCCGCGCCGGAACAGCCCGCACCCGAGACTCCAGCACCGGCCAAGACCACTGCACCGGCCAAGTCCACTGCACCGGCCAAGTCCACTGCCCCGGCCAAGTCCAGCACGTTGAAGATTCAGCCGGCCAAGTCCGGCACACCATCTGCCGCAACTGCTCCTCCTAAGGCAGCGTCCGGGACCAGCTCTGCTCTGGCCCTGCATCTTGGCAGGGCAACAGCCCGGCCGGGGTACCGGAAAAGCTTCTTCGACACCCCAGAACTCGAGGGCCTCGTCCCTCTTGCGACGAAAAGTGACGAGAGCCTCGGCTCTCTTAAGGAGCAGTGCATCAAGTGGAACGACGCCAGCAACATGGACACTGTGGACTCAAGGAGCAAGAAGCTGGCCGAAGCCAAGACCAGTGGCGACCCAAGCGACTTCCTGGCAGCGAAGCCCATACCGATCGCCAGCGAGCTCCTCAGCATCCAGCATAGACTTCACAAGTTGGCCTCTGCCACCAACGTAAGTCCTCTCTATTTACACCCATATCCCCAGTCCCCGAAAATGTCGGCTGTCCGGGATATGGACATCCGGGATTTTCTCATAGTCTTTTAGCTAGCTTCTTTTGAATTAACTGCCGGCATATGAGCTCGATCCGAGCTTCAAATCCTAGTCACCGAGAGCCGGGATAGGTGCGCAGCACCTGTGCCGGGTCTTTAACAATTTCACATCTCTATTATCTTTCAAATCCTCTTGACCGGGATATAAGCTCGATTCGAGCTTCAAATCCTAGTCACCGAGAGCCGGGATAGGTGCGCAGCACCTGTGCCGGGTCTTTAACAATTTCACATCTCTATTATCTTTCAAATCCTCTTGACCAGGGATATAAGCTCGATTCGAGCTTCAAATCCTAGTCACCGAGAGCCGGGATAGGTGCGCAGCACCTGTGCCGGGTCTTTAAAAGAATGATCACTTGATAAAATCTTCACTTTAATTATCATGTCAAATTTCTCTGCTGACATTTCAAATCCCGGCATTTTTGCAGCTCATGAACAACACCCGGGCCAACATGTTCCATGACTTGGTGTGCGAGCATCGGAAGCTTTCCGACGCACACAGCAAGCTTCAGCTGGAGCTGTCCCTGAAAGGTAATCTTTGCCGACATACTGCTGTATGCCGGATATCTTTCCTCTCTTTACTTTGCAATGCTTACTCTTGCCGACACGTAACCTTGTGCCGACATTCTTCAGCTGGTGCCGAAGCGCAAGTCACCGAGCTTCTCAAGAGGGTGAAAGAGCTTACTGGTATGCCGGATCCTGCTGTTACCCGGATAGCTACTTTATACTTCAAATCCTTTACTCTTTGTCACTGTTTTCTTTCTTCAAATCCTTTTAACTTGAAATCTTTGCAGATGAGAAGGCTGCACTGGAGGCACGCCACCAGGATTGTGTGTCCTCGGTGGATGTGGCCAAGCAACTGGACGACCGGGATGCCGGTCACAAGGCCGAGGTAGAGCAGTTGAAGGGCCGGATCACCGAGCTGCTGGACGAAAAGGAACAGAGGGAGCGCCTACTGAAGAAAACCCACACCCTGCTTGTTACCTCCGAGAGTGATGCCGCCAACGCCCACGCTGAACTGGATAGCCTGAAGGAGCAGGCCACCAAATGGGAGGTTACAGTTGCCCAGCTGAATGCCGACCTTGCCCGTAAGCTTCAAATCCTTTCCCCTTTTATCCTTTCCGACATAGTGTAATCTTTTTCGGCATAGCATTTATGCCGACATATTTTCCTTTTGCTAACATTGTTTCTATTCTGCAGGCATGTTTCCCGCTTCCGTCGCTGACGTTGAGAGGGCTTTGCAGTTGGACCGAGAAAACCGGGGTGTTCCGGTTGACTCGCCCAACTGGGACATGTCGGAGCAGCTGCTGGCCCTGCAGTCCCGGAAGGAGGCCATGACCCTTTACACTGAAGAGCTCTTCTACGGCGCCCAGGAGGCATTCTCTGCCCTCTGGCCGGGACAAAGGACTCCCACTGACCCGGTTGACCTCGGCAACGACCTGCAGCTTGCCAAGGTTCGCCTCCGGGAGTGGCGAGATTCCGGCGCGAGGGTTGGAGCTGACGAAGCCCTCAGCTACTTCATGTCTTGGTATGAAAAGGCAGACTTGGAGACTTTGCGCACCGTGCGCGAAGGATCCATCTGGACCACGGATCCGGAACATATCCGTCGCCGCAAGGAGTTGGCCCATAGTTATGTGGACTATGCCGACACCGACAAATTCGTCCGGGACATCCGCGAGCCGGAGAAGAATGACGATGCCGGGACATCTGCTGCTGCTGAGGGTTCCGACTCCAGCCAAGATGAAGGTGAAGCTGAGGAAGCCGACACTGAAGCTCCGGAACAGGCATCTGCCCCGGGCGGAGGTGATGGCTCCATTCCATCTGCTGGGTCCGGCACACCTGAAGCCGCCACTTCGACTGCTACTGCTCCACCTGCTGGCGGCCCCGTGTCTGCCCCTTGAATCTTTGCATCAAAAACACTTTAAGCTTTATCAGATCCCCGGTATGCCGGGTGCAGTTGTAAGATATACGTTTAATTTCCTTTGGTATGCTTCCTGAACAAGTTTTATCTTGGTTTGCTTGTTACTAATGCCGGATCATCTTTTGGCTAAGTCACCGAGTTGTTTTCCTGTTTCCTCAATTTCACAACCTTGGCTACTTGTCTACCTTAATTGGCTTTCGACGTATGAGTCTCAAGGTTGCTTTATCGAACATACAGTACTTTAACTTTGAAACTTAGACCTCAAATCATCCGACACTTCCAATTTTAACTTTAACTTTAACGAAAATGTCGGTTCGCTTGCTTTACATTTCCTTAGCCGTTTTCCATGTGTAGACAATCTCCGGCATCTACTCTTGCTAGCCATGAAGCCGGGTTTCGGACAGCAGCTGAGTCGAAGAGTGGCCTTTGGTGCCGACACATTACTAGGCCGACATAGGAAACATTCAAATAAAGCCAGCCGGCATATAACAAAAAACTGTAAATAAACAACAAATATACCTCGGAGCTAGTTACCCAGCTTCTTCGGGATGCCGGTATTTCATTCATTAGTCTTGTGCCGGCACAACACGCCGGCATACAAAGGAAAATATGGAAATACATACATTGTGTTGCTCAGGAGTAAAAGGGGCGCAGTAGAGCTATGTTCCATGGCCTCTTGGTTTCTTCTCCGGACCTGTCCACCTTATTCTTCTTGGGGTCCTGCGCATCTATAAGATAATAGGCATCATTGTGCAGAGCTCTGCTCACAATGAATGGCCCCTCCCATGGAGGAGTTAACTTATGCCGGCCTTCTGTTCCTTGCTTTAGCCGGAGTACTAGATCTCCCTCTTGAAATCTCCTTGGATTTACCTTCTGCGCATGATAGCGTCTGAGGTTCTGCTGATATACTGCTGTTCTTGACAGAGTTATTTCCCTTGCTTCCTCTAGCAGATCAACATCATTTTCTCTGGCTTCTTTAGCCTCTTCCTCAGTATATAGCACTATTCTTGGTGCATCATGTATTACATCTGTTGGAAGCACAGCTTCTGCTCCATACACCAGAAAAAATGGTGTGTAGCCTGTTGATCTATTCGGAGTAGTTCTTAAACTCCACAGCACTGCTGGCAGCTCATCTAGCCAACATCCCGGAGTTTTCTCCAGGGGCTCTATTAGCCGGGGTTTTATGCCGGATAATACTAGCCCATTCGATCTCTCTACTTGGCCATTGGCACAAGGGTGGGCAACCGACGCCACGTCCAGCCGGATTCCCACCTCCTCACAAAATCTGGCAAATGGCCCTTGGGCAAAGTTTGACCCATTGTCAGTGATGATGCTATGAGGAACACCATATCTCAAGATTATATCCTTTAAGAATTTCACTGCTGTGTGACCATCACACTTGCTTATGGGCTTCACTTCAATCCACTTGGTGAACTTGTCCACCATGACCAGGATATGGGTCATTTTCCCTCTGGCCGGCTTAAAAGCCCCGACCATATCTAGGCCCCAAACAGCAAAGGGCCAGGTTATTGGGATAGTTTTCAGGGCAGATGCCGGCTGATGAATCTGGTGGGCATATCTTTGACACCCATTACATTTCCGGACCAAGTTTTCTGCTTCTTGCAGTGCCGTTGGCCAATAAAAGCCATGCCGGAATACCTTTGCCACCAATGCCCTGGACGAAGCATGGTGACCACACTCCCCCTGGTGAATTTCCCGGAGCATCTCCAGACCCTCCGCAGATTCGACACATCTCTGCAATACTCCGGTGGTACTTCTCTTGTATATTTCTTTGTTGATGATGGTATACGCTTTGGATCTCCTTATAACCCGGCGGGCCTCGGTTTCATCCGCCGGCACTTGACCATCCACCATGAAGTTCATGATAGGACGTGCCCATGAGGGCACTTCCCTGACAGTGAACACTGCCTGATCTATTTCCATCATTTCGACCGACACATAATCGATCTCCATGGGCTGCGAAGTCCCCGGGACTGAAGAATCAGTCCCCGGGTATGCCGGAGCAGTCCCCGGGTATACCGGCACAACCTCTTGGCACATTTTACCCTTGCCTTTAGTTTCGCTCCGGAATACTGTACTAACAGCATATGCCGGCCCAGTCCCCGGGACTGAGGAAACAGTCCCCGGGTTATCCGTCTTGGCTCCGGCATCTATCTCCATTGGAACTGCTTCGTCTGGACCTGGCGGGACATAAATGGAGGATGACTCCGGCGAGGGTTTGATCGATGGCTTCCTCAGATGCTCCAGCGAAATGCCGGGCGGGATTGAATCTCGGGAAGACCCCAGCTTGGATAATGCATCGGCTGCATCGTTCTGAGCCCGGAGAACGTGCCGGAACTCACAACCTTCAAAGTAACCACTTAACTGCTGCACTAGGAAACGGTATGATGCCATGTTAGCATCATGCGCGTCCCATATGCCGGAACACTGCTGAATCACCAAGTCAGAATCACCGAAGCACATAATCCGGCGAATTCCTATGTCCTTAGACACCTTCAGGCCATGCACAAGTGCCTCATATTCCGCCACATTATTTGATGCTGCAAAGTGAATCTGCAGGACGTATCTCAGCTGGTCATTCTTTGGTGAACTGAGAACTATGCCGGCACCCAAGCCATGGATTGTCTTGGACCCATCGAAATGCATCCTCCAATAATTGGCATCTGGCAATGGTGGCTCATACTGTATCTCGGCCCAGTCAATAAAGAAATCAGCCAAGACCTGGGACTTGATTGTATCCCTCTTATCGTACTGCGGTGTATATGGTGAAAGCTCTATTGCCCACTTGGCTATCCGGCCGCTGGCATCTTTGTTGCCTATAATTTCCGAGATAGGGGCCTCGGCCACTACCCGGATTGGATGCTCTTGGAAGTAATGCTTGAGCTTCTTAGCCGCCATATAGACACCATAGGTCATCTTCTGATAGTGGGGGTAATTTTGCTTTGAGGTGGAGAGGACTTCACTCAGATAATATACCGGCCGCTGCACGGTTTTGCCTCCTTCCTCTCGCTCTACTACCACCACAGCACTGACAACTCGGTTGGTTGCCGCTATATAGAGCAACATTGGCTCCCGGGGCATCGGCGATGCTAATACCGGCGCTGTTGACAACAACTGTTTCAATTCCTTGAAAGCTGCATCTGCTTGCGCTGTCCAGACAAATGTGTCGGACTTTTTCATCAACTGATACAACGGCAGAGCTTTCTCTCCCAGCCGGCTTATGAAGCGGCTCAGGGATGCGAGGCACCCAGTGAACTTCTGTACTTCCCTCAAATCTGTCGGCGGCTTCATCCTTTCTATGGCACGAATCTTGCCGGGATTCACCTCAATACCCCGGCTGGAAACAAGGAACCCGAGCAACTTGCCCGCCGGCACACCAAAGGTGCACTTAGCCGGATTCAACTTCATCCGGAATCTCCTCAGGTTCCCAAGGTTCCCGGAGATCATCTATGAGAGTCTTGCTCTCCTTGGTTTTTTTATGACGATATCATCGACATATACCTGCACATTTTTATCTATCTGATCGTGCAAACACTTTTGCATACACCTTTGGTAAGTTGCGCCGGCATTTCTTAAACCGAACGGCATAGTGAGATAGCAATAAGCCCCGTACGGGGTAATAAAGGATGTCTTTATTTGATCTGGCTCA
>QXEO01000532.1:43097-319614 GCA_007115705.1 Dactylis glomerata
CTTTTTGAGCAAACCTCTGGAAGTACTGTTTCTTGCTTGTTTGTCTTGGTTGTTATGTTAATGATGTCTATTTGAGTTGCTTGTTGAATAATATTGTGAATCAACACAATCCTTGTGCCCTTGTGATCATGCCTTTATTTATGCTTCTAGCTATTTTCCAAAACCATTATCTTGGCAACCTCTCCTTTTTCATATTATCTTATTTGACCAAGACAAGAGCCAAGATTTATCTTTGAGACAAAGCTTTTATCAAAACCAAGTATTTACAAAATTACCTATACCTACAAAGTAGAATGGTCCCACTATTTTACAAACTTTTACTTTGTTGATATTCATAAAAGGATTTCAAACACCTTTAAGAAAACTTCCTAAAGGAGATGTTATGTCTCCACTGGTTTCTGAAAAATCTACAAAAGCTCTACTCCTTTATTTGAAACTCTTTTCTACTTGACCATGGCATGATCATCATTGAGCACTTGTTCAATCATTGTTCCTGGTGATGCTAGGTTAGCTGCAAATGATTAACCTTGTGTGGTGAGTTGACTTTGTGTGACTGTTTGACTTGATGAGTTGCTTGTGTGTGGATATAATCCTCATATAGGCCTGTGGCCTAACCTATTCAAAATACATCCATTAATATTTTGTCACATATAAGTTGTTTTCATGCTATCCTTCCAATAAAACCCATCTTGTTATTTTCCTCTCAATCCTGAATCCCTAACTCTAACGTCTTAGTCTTATCATGAGGCATTAGGAGCTCCATTTTGAGGAATCTTAAAACTAATCAAATTAGCCCAAGGAAGGCACCCATGGTGTTATTAGAATCATCTTCATTCAACCATAAAAAGGTTTCACTCAGATTTAGAAAATCATATCTTGCAGACATTTCATCAAACACCTAGTGTGCAGACCATCTTCACTCCTGTTAACAGATTCAGTTTTCAGATGTTTGTATTAAGCTCATAGGTTCTATCCATACCAATGCACCTATCTATAACTCATCCTTGTCATCTAATCTTCCATTCCTTCCATTGCCACCTAGTCATGTGAGGCCATCTGATACTTGTTCTAATCTTGTTTCTGACCCTAATCAAATCACTGACCATTTGACTATTATCAGATGCACTTTCGCCACCACTTTTAAACTTAGAAATAAATTGTTCAGAGACCCTCCTATGGCCTATTCCTCTTATTTTTGATCTACTCTAACTATCTATGCACTTGCATGTGCATTTTGAGGTATGCCACCTATTTATGTGACTAGGTTTTGAACCCTAGTCAAAACTATTCTCACCCTTCTCATTTTTCCCTTAATCTTCTCAGTCATTTGTCAACACCCACCAGCAACTCTGTCTATAAACCCAATCCTTCTTCAAATAACATTTGTAAATATTATTCATGCCTTCTATCCTCTCTTTTCCATCACAAGTATATTTAATGAGGCCATCTTCTTATTCTACCTTCCTATTAACCAAAATGCATAGAAATGCCAACTAAGCCATTCTTGCATATTTCCTCATCAAATAAATTTGTTGAAACTCCACCATGCTATCTTGTGCATATAAAATTCTATGCACCAAACACCATGGCCTCCTACCTTCAAAATCTCGATTTCAAGCATAAAATCTAGACCAACTTCACAATGCACATTTTTGGTGATCCTTTTAATATCAAGGCTTTGCCAACTTGGCAATATTGCTAATCACACCCAACCCCATCTTCATGATCCATCCTTCTTGATATTGCTTGGTGAAATAAAGGTCAAACCCAAAGTTCTAGAAATGCACCATGCATGCATCCCTCTCCATACCTATTCCCATTTAATTCAAATTCATTTGAAAACTTCACCAAACCACCACCCAGCCTTCTCCAGCACCCCCACCCCTCTCTGGTCGCCCTGCACTGTAGCAGCACCCTCTTATTTGTCTCCTAGTGTTTGGAGGGAGAAGGAGAGGAGCATTGTCAAAAAAAATTGCCCACAAATTAAATAAGGTGCTGCAGCCTCACCCTCTGTCCCTGGCCGACCAAGGTACCTCCTGGACCCCTCTCACCCTCCCCACCGTCCTAACTAACCAACCATAGCCCCTCCATGGACCCCACATGCCCCAAAACCGACCTAACCCACTCCCCCTTTCTTATAAGACCACAGCATCCCCCAGCCCCTCTCTGGACTCCCATTGTGCTCCCACAACTCCACCTTGACTCCCCAGCACGCCCTGGACCACCCCATGGTTCATAGCAGAGAAGAAAGGAGGGAAACCCTAATTTTGTTATGCGAGGGAGAGGAGGAGAATTGTAACACCCAAACTTTTTGTAACCAGAATTTGAATCAGTTTCCATGCAATATAAAGTGGGGCGAACTAAACTTGTTTTCAATTGAGCTTGTGAGCTAATGTAGTGATCTTCTTGTGTGCAATGTATGATTTCATGTGCATGTGTGTGTGTGCTAGTTATTACCTTTTCTCTAGAATTTCAAAAATTGATCCTATGCATGAGTGCTTGATTGGGTGTTATGATTTTATGCTATATCTTGATCAAATAGAAGGGTGCTTGATAACATCAAATTCTTTCTCTCTTTATTTCAAACTTTATTCTTGCACCTTTATTTCATAAATAGGGCATCACCAAAAACCCTTTGTGTACTTATTCAAAAATTCTGAAAATTTGCAAAGTGGTTTATACCACTTATGGGATCCTTTTTAGCAAACCATCACTACCCTTTTTCTTGGAAGTTTGAATTTTCAAAATTCAAACGAAAATTGGCCAAATGGCTATACTTCTTCTTCCTTTCTTCTTTTCTTCTCTCTTTCTCTTGCAACCTGACCAGGAGAAGAACCCCAGCCGGCTACCACTCCTTCTCCCTCTGCCCTCTCTCACACCCCAGCCCCAGCCCTTGTCCTGTAGCTCCTGGACACAAAGGATGGGAGGAGCCCGAGAAGATCTTGGGGAGATCCTCTCCATTTATTTTCCCCTCCTCCTCTGCCGTCAAACACCCCCAACCGGCGTTCAGCACAACCACTACACCACCACCCGACCCCAGCCTGCAGAGAGACCACGCCCCTACCTCACCTTGCTCACTTTCGCTCTCGCCGGCATGACCAGAGGGCACAACCGTGGCCCTAAAGCTTCGAGGGGAAGCCATCGGCCGCCGCTGCGCCACCCGACCCCACTACCCACCTCCTAGCTCACCCAATCGGCCGTTGCCGCCCAGAGCCCCCATAGGCCACGCCACGGCCCTGTTCTGCACGCGCTCTGCGCCGCCCAGACATGCCGAGACCGGCATGCGCGTTCCTGCGCGCACACACAACCGTTTGCACCGTTTCGCACACGCATGAGCACGGCATCGTGCACCTAGCGCGATGCAACCCTCGCCCTGAACCCTGGCCGACTGGACACGCTGCGCCGCACACCATTTTACCCGCACCCGAACTGAACCGGACCACGCCGCGTCCACAGAAGAGCATGCCCGACCTAGCCGACCCTATCCCTGGACATAGCTCACTACGCCGCTCCAGAAGCACCGCCTGCATCGCCCAATCCTCGCCCTCGAAGTGCACCCTACACCTCGACCACGCCAGCCCGTTAAAAGCCCCCGACCCCCTCTGGAACCTCCTTCTACTGCTCATTTGCCCCTCGTCATGTCGTCGTGGTGAAACAATATATGCCATGGGATGGCTTAAATGGGGGCCGAACTAGATGCTGGAGGATTCGGGAGAGGGGAACGAGCTGAAAAGCCCGACAGAAAGGAACACAGATCTACCCAGGTTCGAGGCTCTCGTAAGGAGATAACACCCCTACTCCTGCTCTACTGGTTATATATTTGGATCAATGGAGTATACAACAATGGTGCTTCCAAGCTCTCTGCTAGAGGAGGAAGATGAACTGCTAAGTGTAGGAACACAGAGTGACCAACCCCTTGCCAGGGCTCCCTGTGCCACCTTATATAGTGCTGGCCAGGGTTACAATGGTCACAAGAGACCAGAAGACACCAACTACACTCCAAATAGGACCTGCTGACAAAGGCAAAGACCCTTGACTTTCTCCCTGATTGCTCTCGATGGGACTCCACATCCCTATACCTTGTACCTCTTGGATTGTGACCTTACCTCTGTGAGGTAAGGGCTGTACTTGTGCACAGAGTGGGTGGGTAGACCACCACTGTGCACCCTGTCAACATGATCCCTCTCCATACTTGGCAGAATCCCTCCTTGATTGTTGGGATAGGACACCTTAGTTGACTTATGTATCCCGGATATGACCGTTGGCCATATCCTGGTCCTATATGCCGGACCAACGACCTATGAAGGTCGGGTAATCCGGCCTCCCCTACCCCTGCACAATATACCAGACAAGTTAGGACGGCATATCTAACCATATGTCGGCACTCCTCAATAAGTATTCCGGTTATACCGGCATATCCGAACATTTAGCCAGGATACACATATATGCCGGCCTGGCCGATCCTCTTATAATCCGGCCAGGCCCTTCCTTGGTCAACCGGCATAAAGTCAACCATAGCCCTTGTATCTTTCTAGTCTCTTGACCCTACCGGGGGTCATCCCCCCGACACTAGTCCCCGAAGCTGCCGAGGTTCCCCAGTCATAACTGTGGAGCATTGACAGGTTCAACATATCACCTCTTCGTTATACCCTGGCTCTCCGTTATACCCCGACGATCAGATTATACGCCGGGACATCCACGCATATACCGGCCACTGTTCCTTCTCCAAAAATTAATCCGGCTGGCCCTGAGGGTATTCCGGACGGAACTTATTCTTCGGGCAGTTATGCCGACATATAGATGA
Source organism: Dactylis glomerata (assembly GCA_007115705.1). Taxonomy (NCBI): domain Eukaryota; kingdom Viridiplantae; phylum Streptophyta; class Magnoliopsida; order Poales; family Poaceae; genus Dactylis; species Dactylis glomerata. Next base: position 47,902 of record QXEO01000532.1, read on the forward strand.
GACTTCCCTGAGAAGCCAGGCCTGACAGTTTGCATCGAAACTTGCAACTGCCCTGCCACCTCGAACGGTCACACGATGTGACGGTTCACAGTGTATTTACTCCCCACCATCATTGCCTAGTGGCACAGGTTACAGTAGCCGCCGCCCCACTCCGTGCCGCCACGTGGCGACTCACCGCGGAAACGGTCGGGGTAGTGGAGCACTACCACCCCCACGACCCTTACCCGGAGATATATAAATAGGGCGGCGGGGGTAAACTTCTCCTTTTTACCCCACACCATCGTCTTCTTCCTCTGTCCCTCTGCCTCCTGCGCTTCACCGCCGGACCACGGAACAGAGAACCGGCTCCGCCGTCGATCTGCTCCACGCCGATGCCGATGCTTGACGACGCCCGGCATCCTTGTCGACGACGCCGCCGCCTCTTTCCTCAGCGACATTGCTGGGAGATCGGAACTTCTTCTGCACGCTTGCCGTCGCTGTTCCACCACCGCCGGCCAAGCTCCGGTGAGCTTCTCCTTCTCTGTTCTTCCTTTCCCATGCTTTTCTGTAGCTTAGCAATGGTAACCCTACTGGCTTGGATCTGCGATAGTTACTTTGCTTGATATCGCTCGGATTCGATTAGCATTGCTAGCAATGTTTCTTAGCACTTCACAGGTGTTCTTCCTTAGAAGTTTTACCCATGTTTGTTTCCGATTTTAACTGCGATGGTAGATCTTCTTTTTCTGCTAACTTTGGTGAGAGTAGTATGCTGGAGAGACTAACCTCCCTCTTTTCCCTGATCTTGATAGGATTAACATCACGGGACTCCGGCTCTCACGCCTTGTTCCGGCCATCAAGATGGCTTCCTCAAGCATGACGGGTACCTCGGCCTCAGAGGAAGATAACTCGGCCCGGATCCAAGGATGCTCCGGCCGGGAGGGGTCAGAGGTTACCCCGGCCGACATATCCTGGATCACCTCCACCAGGAGAGTGCCGGAGGGTGTTGCATGCCGTCTACCGGTGGGAGAGACTGCGCTGGCACCTGAACCCGGCGAACGAGTTGTCTTCATTGCCCACTTCGAGCGGGGTTTCGGTCTGCCGACGTCGGACTTCTTCCGGGACTTCCTCGACACCTATGACCTGCAGCCTCACCATATCCCGGCGAACGCGGTGATGATCCTCTCCGCCTTCGCCGCATTCTGCGAAGGCTGCACTGGCATAGAGCCCTTCTCCCAAGCCTGGGCGAAGTACTTCCAACTACGGAAGCAAGTCATCCAAGAGCCGCCCCGGAGCAAGGATGACCCGCCGGAGACGGCCCAGGAGAAGAAGGACCACCCCATGACCTTTTGTGGCGCGGCCACCATCATGTCCCGGAAGGGCTCGGACTTCCCCAAGGTGGAACTCCTCGAGTCTTGCAAGAACTGGCAGAAAAGCTTCTTCTACGTCAAGAACACCACCGACGTGGATCTGCTCAACCTGCCGCCATTTGTGGATGAGCCACCTCTGGCTATGAAGAATTGGACCTACAATCCGAAGAACTCGGTTATGCCGGTGAATGGTCTCCACCGGGTTAAGGGCGAGCTCCGGGATGCCGGCCTTACCCCTCAAGATTTAGTGGCATGCTTTATCAACCGGCGCGTCTCTCCTCTGCAGCGCCGGTCACACAAAATCTGCCAGATGAGCGGGCCCATGGACCCCACCTGGCATTCTACACACGAGCTGACCCCGGCCGACATTCTGCGGCGGATCAAGGACGTCTGCAAGTCCTCTCAGGCCACCTTTGCCTGGGGACTTGAACCATACAGCCGGGACCGGCCCGCCCCAACGGTAAATACTTTGGCCGATACATACTCTCTTGTCCGGCATATAGACACTTATCATGCATGGCCCGAGATTTTGTTATTTGCCGACATACTTATAATGCTTGATCCGACATACTTATTGTACCGGCATATTTCTTGCTTCTGACCCATTTACTTAGCATTATGCAGAAGTTCAGCTTCCAGAGTATGGAGAACTCCCGGATCCAGATCGCGATAGACCGCACTGCTGCGGATGTTGAAGATCCGAATCATTGGGACAAGCTGCCCCGGAACACCCGTGCTGCCTCTGTCACGGGTAAGGCCTCTTCATCCCGGCATTTCACTCAAGACTGGAGTGATGATGACCCTGATGAAGACTGCCAGATGTTTATCTGCCCGACACCTCTAGCTTACGCTCTTCCTACAACACCTCTTGCTTACGCCTTTCCAATGCCGTCCTCAGCTATCCCGGACGACATGGTTGTCGACGCCGCCCCTCTGAACCAGGGACCTCCTTCCACCGGCGGACGTGCCGGCCGGAAGCGAGGCGTGAAGCCCCAGCCCGACACACCTCAGCAACAGAAAAGGCAGAAGTTTGGCGTGCCCATTCCGAAGAAACAGAGGCCTGTTGCCTCGGGGTAAGTTTCTTTTCTTCACATTGCTTCCGACATACTTTCTTTTTTGATTACTAAATTGGTGCTTTTCTCTCATTCAGGGCTCCTCTTGCCCCGGAACATGTTTCCAGCTCAAGTGCCAGCCCCAACATTGAGAAGCCAGTGGCCACTGCCACCCCCGACATACCTTCAGCAAGCCATACTACTTCACCGGCGCCGGCATCTTCACCCGCGCCTGACAAGACCACCTCCCCGGCGAAGGACGATCCTCTGCCGGAACAAGATTTCTCTGCCCCCGACGTCCACATGGACTCGGGGGCTCAACAGGAACCTTCGGATTCTGATGTCCACATGGACACAGGAGCCCAACAAGATGCCCCCGACTCCAGCGCGCCCACCAGCGGCGCCGGGACAACTGAGGATGCCGGCGCAAACAACAAGAGCGCCGGCATAGATAACAAAGGAAAGGGCCCTGCAGTGCCGGAAGTCCGGACTACTCCGGAACCTGCCTCTGCTGGCCAAGCTACACCGGCCGCGCCGGAACAACCCGCGCCCAAGACTCCCTCTGCTGAGAAGACTCCAGCACCAGCCAAGAACGCTGCCCCGGCCAAGACCTCTGCCCCGGTCAAGTCCGGCACCCTCAAGATCCAGCCGACCAAGTCTGGCACACCATCCGCCGCCACTGCTCCTTCTAAAGCAGCATCCCGGCCCAGCTCTGCCCTGGCCCTGCATCTTGGCAGGGCAGCATCCCGGCCTGGCTACCGGCCCAGCTTCTTCGACACGCCAGAACTTGAGGGCCGCGTCTCCCTGGTGACAAAAAGTGACCAGAGCCTTGGGTCTCTTAAAGAGCATTGCACCAAGTGGAATGACGCCGACAGTATGGACACTGCGGACTCCAGGAGCAAGAAGTTGGCCGAAGCCTCGGCCACTGGCAATCCATCTGACATCCTGGCCGCGAAGCCCATTCCTATCGCCTGCGAGCTCCTCAGCCTCCAGCAAAGACTTCACCTCCTGGCCGATGCCACCAACGTAAGTCTTTTCCACGTATATCCCCAGTCCCCGAAAATGTCGGCTGTCCGGGATACGGACATCCGGGATTTTCCAATATTCTTTTAGTTAGCTGTTCTCAAATTAACTGCCGACATATGAGCTCGATCCGAGCTTCAAATCCTAGTCACCGAGAGCCGGGATAGGTGCGCAGCACCTGTGCCGGGTCTTTATCTATTTCACCTCTTAATTATTTTTCAAATCCTCTTGACCGAGATATAAGCTCGATTCGAGCTTCAAATCCTAGTCACCGAGGGCCGAGATAGGTGTGCAGCACCTGTGCCGGGTCTTCAACAGCATGAATTCTTCGTATAATCTTCAATTGTTCTAGCATGCTAGACTTTTCTCATAACCTTTCAAATCCTGACACTTTTGCAGCGCATGAACAACACACGCGCCGACATGTTCCACGACTTGGTGTGCGAGCACCGGAAGTTATCTGACGCACATAGCAAGCTCCTGCTGGAACTGCACCAGAAAGGTAAACTCATCCGACATATATGCCGGATGCCTTGCCTTCTTTTTTCTCTTTGTACCTTTTGCCGGCACACCTTAATATGCCGACACATAACCTTTTACCGTCATTCCGCAGCTGGTGCCGAAGCCCAAGTCACCGAGCTTGTCAAGAGGGTGAAGGAGCTGACAGGTATGCTGGATCCCGCTGTCACCCAAATAGACACTTTATACTTCAAATCCTTTATCTCTTGTCACTGTTTTCTATCTTCACATTATTTTGACTTCAAATCTTTTCAGATGATAAAGCTGCAGTGGAGGCACGCCACCAGGACTGTATGCCCTCAGTGGATGTGGCCAAGCAACTAGACGACAGGGATGCCGCTCACAAGGTCGAGATAGAGCAGCTGAAGGGCCGGATTGCCGAGCTTCTGGAGGAGAAGGAGCAGAGGGAGGGCCAACTCAAAAAATCCCAGGAGCTGCTTGTCACCTCCGAGACTGATGCCTCCAACGCCCATGCCGAATTGTCTAGCTTGAAGGAGCAGGCAACTAAGTGGGAAGTTACAGTTGCACAGCTCAATGCTGACCTCGCTAGTAAGCTTCAAATCCTTTTTCCTTATCCTGCCCGACATATCATGATCCTTTCCGGCATAACCTACACCTGACATATTATCCTTTTGCTAACATTATTTCTATTTCTCAGACATGTTTCCCGCTTCCGTTGAAGACATTGAGAGGGCTCTGCAGTTGGATCGAGAGACCCGGGGTGTTCCGGTTGACTCGGCCAATTGGGACATGTCGGAACAATTGTTGGCCCTTCAATCCCGGAAGAACGCCATGACCCTCTACACGGAAGAACTTTTTCTTGGCGCCCAGGAGGCATATTCTGCCCTCTGGCCGGGGCAAAGGACACCCACTGACCCTGTCGACCTCGATAATGATCTGCAGCTCGCCAAGGTTCGCCTCCGGGAATGGTGGGATTCCGGCGCCCAGGTGGGAGCTGATGAAGCTCTCACCTACTTCCTCTCTTGGTACGAAAAAGCTGATCTGGAGACTTTGCGCACTGTGCGCGAAGGATCTATCTGGACCACGGATCCGGAACACATCCGGCGTCGGCGGGAACTGGCCCATAGTTATGTGGACTATGCCGACACGGATGCTTTTGTCCGGGACATCCGCGAGCCGGAGAAGACAGCAGACGATGCCAAGGATGCTGCTGATGCTGAGGGCTCTGACTCCAGCCAAGATGAAGAGGAAGCTGAAGAGGCCGGCACAGACGTTCCGGAACAGGGATCTGTCCCGGGCGGAGGTGATGGCTCCATTCCATCTGCTGGGTCCGGCACTCCTGAAGCCGACATCTCCACTGCTACAGCTCCACCAGCCGACGGCTCTGCTTCTGCCGTTGCTCCTTGACTTTGCAGCATCAAAAACTTTAAGTTTTATCAGATCCCCGGAATGCCGGGTGCAATTGTAAGATATACATTTAATTTCCTTTGGTTTGCTACTTGAACAAGTTTTAACTTGGTTTGCTTGTTTATCAATGCCGGATCATCTTTTGGCTAAGTCACCGAGTTTGTTTTCCTGTTTCCTCAACTTCACAACCTTGGCTACTTGCCTACCTTATTTGGCTTTCGACGTATGAGTCTCAAGGTTGCTTCATTAAACATACAGTACTTAAACTTTGAAACTTAGACTTCGAATCACCCGACATTTCGAGTTTTAACTTTAGCAATAACAAAAATGTCGGTTCGCCTGCTTTATATTTCCTTAGCCGTTTTCCATGTGTAGACAATCTCCGGCATCTACTCTTGCTAGCCATGAAGCCGGGTTTCGGACAGCAGCTGAGTCGAAGAGCGGCCTTTGGTGCCGACACACTACTAGGCCGACATAGGAAACATTCGAATCAAGCCAGCCGGCACACATACAAAAACTGAAAATAAACAAGGATATAACTCGGAGGCAGTGCCCGTTCTCTTCGGGATGCCGACATTTCACTCATTAGTCTTGTGCCGGCATAAAGTGCCAGCACACAAAGCAAAATATGGAAATACATACATTATGATGCTCAGGAGTAAAAGGGGCGGAGTAGAGCTATGTTCCATGGTCGCTTGGTTTCTTCTCCGGACCTGTCCACCTTGTCCTTCTTGGGGGCCTGCGCATCTATAAGATAATAGGCATCATTGTGCAGAGCTCTGCTCACAATGAATGGCCCCTCCCATGGAGGAGTTAACTTATGCCGGCCCTCTGTGCCTTGCCTTAGCCGAAGTACTAGATCTCCCTCTTGGAATCTCCTTGGATTCACCTTCTGCGCATGATAGTGTCTGAGGTTCTATTGATATACTGCTGTTCTTGACAGAGTTATTTCTCTTGCTTCCTCTAGCAGATCAACATCGTTTTCCCTGGCTTCTTTAGCCTCTTCCTCAGTATATAGCACCACTCTTGGTGCATCATGTATTACATCTGTTGGAAGCACAGCTTCTGCTCCATACACAAGAAAAAATGGCGTATAGCCTGTTGACCTATTCGGAGTTGTCCTTAAACTCCAAAGCACTGCTGGCAATTCATCTAGCCAACATCCCGGAGTTTTCTCCAGTGGCTCTATCAGCCGAGGTTTTATGCCGGACAACACTAGTCCATTTGACCTCTCTACTTGGCCATTGGTACAAGGGTGAGCGACCGACACAATGTCCAGCCGGATTCCCACTTCCTCACAAAATCTGGCAAATGGCCCTTGGGCAAAGTTCGACCCATTGTCAATGATGATGCCATGGGGAACACCATATCTCAAGATTATATCTTTTAGGAATTTCACTGCTGTGTGTCCATCACACTTGCTTATGGGCTTTACTTCAATCCACTTGGTAAACTTGTCCACCATGACCAAGATATGAGTCATCTTTCCTCTGGCCGGCTTAAAAGCCCCGACCATATCCAGGTCCCAAACAGCAAAAGGCCAGGTTATCGGGATAGTCTTCAAGGCAGATGCCGGCTGATGAATCTGGTGGGCATATCTTTGACACCCATTGCATTTCCGGACCAAATCTTCTGCTTCTTGCAGTGTCGTCGGCCAATAGAAGCCATGCCGGAATACCTTTGCCACCAATGCTCTGGATGAAGCGTGGTGACCACACTCCCCCTGATGAATTTCCCGGAGCATCTCCAGGCCTTCCGCAGATTCGACACATCTCTGCAATACTCCGGTGACACTTCTCTTGTATACTTCCTTGTTGATGATGGTATAACCTTTGGATCTCCTTGTAACCCGGCGGGCCTCATTTTCATCCGCTGGCACTTGATCATTCACCAGGAAATCCATGATTGGACGTGCCCATGAGGGCACTTCCCTGACAGTGAATACTGCCTGATCTATCTCCATCACTTCGACCGACACATAATCGATCTCCATGGGCTGTGAAGTCCCTGGGATTGAGGGATCAGTCCCCGGGTATGCCGGAGCAGTCCCCGGGTATACCGGCACAACCTCTTGGTACATTTTACCCTTGCCCTTATTTCTGCTCCGGAATACTGCACTCACCGCATATGTCGGCCCAGTCCCCGGGACTGAGAAAACAGTCCCCGGGTTGTCTGACCTGACTCCGGCATCTATCTCCATCGGAATTGCCTCCTCCGGACTTGGCGGGACATAAATGGACGATGATTCTGGCGAGGGCTTGATTGACGGCTTCCTCAGATGCTCCAAAGAAATGTCGGGCAGGATTGAATCTCTGGAAGATCCCAGCTTGGACAATGTATCGGCTGCATCGTTCTAAGCCCGGAGAACATGCCGGAACTCACAACCTTCGAAGTAACCGCTCAACTGCTATACCAGGAAACGGTAGGATCCCATGTTTGCATCATGCGCATCCCATATGCCGGAACACTGCTGAATCACTAAGTCAGAATCACCGAAACACATAATCCGGCGAATTCCTATGTCCTTAGACACCTTCAGGCCATGCACAAGTGCCTCATATTCCGCCACATTATTTGATGCTGCAAAATGAATCTGCAGAACATATCTCAATTGGTCATTCTTGGGTGAACTGAGAACTATACCGGCACCCAGGCCATGTATTGTCTTGGAACCGTCGAAATGCATCCTCCAATAATTTGCATCTGGCAATGGTGGCTCATATTGTATCTCGGCCCAATCAATGAAGAAATCAGCCAACACCTGGGACTTGATTGTATCCCTCTTATCATACTGAGGTGTATATGGTGACAACTCTATTGCCCACTTGGCTATCCTGCCACTGGCATCTTTGTTGCCTATGATTTCCGAGATAGGGGCCTCGGCCACTACCCGGATTGGGTGCTCCTGGAAGTAATGCTTGAGCTTTTTGGCCGCCATATAAACACCATACGTCATCTTCTGATAATGGGGGTAGTTTTGCTTCGAGGTGGAGAGGACTTCACTTAAATAATATACCGGCCGCTGCACGGTTTTGCCTCCTTCCTCTCGCTCTACTACCACCACCGCACTGACGACTCTGTTGGCTGCCGCTATATAAAGTAACATCGGCTCCCTGGGCATGGGAGATGCCAACACTGGCGCTGTGGACAACATCTGTTTCAATTCCTTGAAAGCTGCATCTGCTTGCGTTGTCCAGACAAATGTGTCAGACTTCTTCATTAATTGATATAATGGCAAAGCTTTCTCGCTCAGCCGGCTTATGAAATGGCTCAGGGATGCGAGGCACCCGGTGAACTTCTGTACTTCCTTCAAATCTGTCGGCGGCTTCATTCTCTCTATGGCATGAATCTTGCCGGGATTCACCTCAATTCCCCGGCTGGAAACCAGGAAACCAAGCAATTTGCCTGCCGGCACACCGAAGGTACATTTACCCGGATTCAACTTCATCCGGAATCTCCTCAGATTTGCAAAGGTTTCCCAGAGATCATCTACGAGAGTCTTGCTCTCCTTGGTTTTTATGACGACATCGTCGACATATACCTGCACATTTTTATCTATTTGGTCATGCAGACACTTTTGCATGCACCTCTGGTAAGTTGCTCCGGCATTTCTTAAACCGAACGGCATAGTGAGATAGCAATAAGCCCCGTACGGGGTAATAAAGGATGTCTTTATTTGATCCGGCTCATACAAGGGGATCTGGTGGAAACCAGAATAAGCATTTACGAATGATAACAGTTCACATCCGGCCGTGGAATCAATCACTTGATCGATCCGAGGTAGCGGGAATGGATCCTTAGGACATGCCTTGTTCAAGTTGGTGTAATCGACACACATCCGCCATACTTTCACTATGGCGGGCTCATCCTTCTTCTTTTCCACCAAAACCGGATTAGACACCCAATCCGGATAAAGCACTTCTTTGATAAAGCCGGAGGCTAGGAGCCTGGCCACTTCATCCCAAATGGCTTTCCTTCTATCACCTGCATTCCGCCGGAGCGGTTGCTTCACCGGCTTAGCATCCGGTCTCACATGTAATGCGTGCTCAGCCAGCTCCCTCGGCACACCTTGCAGGTCTGAAGTAGACCATGCAAAGATATCCCGATTCTCACGGAGGAAGCTGATGAGCTCGATTTCCTATTTGGGATCCAAACCTGCCCCGATGAGGGCATTGCGCTCCGGAAAAGCCTCATCCAGAGGCACCTTCTTGTCTTCCTTGGCCACTTTAAAAGAAGTGCCGCCACTCGGGTTTGTCATGCCCGGCAGAGGTGTGCCGGTCACGACTGTTTCAGCAATCTCCACTGCTCGCTTGAGCCTCTTCTTTTCCTCTGCAATGATCAGAGTCTCGGCCAGATTAGATCCGGCTGTTGCACATGCCATCGAGCGCTTGTAATCACCAATGATGGTGATCACTCCCTTGGGCCCCGACATTTTCATCTTCAGGTACGCAACATGCGTAGAGGTCATGAACTTTGCCAGTGCCGGCCTACCCAGCAAAGCATGGTAGGGGCTTTCCAGATCCACCACCTCAAACATGAGGTTCTCCACCCTGCAGTTATCCCGGTTGCCAAACATGACATCCATCCGGATCTTGCCCATCGGCGCACACGAAAGTCCCGGCACAATGCCGTGGAATGTGGTCTTGCTTGGCTCCAGCATATTTTCCTTGATGCCCAGCTTCTGCATCGTATCCCGGTACATGATATTGATGCTGCTTCCATTGTCAATGAGGACCTTGCTGAATCTCACGTTATTAGCCAGCCCGACGAATGTCGGATCCATCACCAGAGCATACCCGCCGGGGTTCGGCATGATCCTGGGATGATCTGCCCTGTCCCAGCCAATGGCCTGGTCAGACCAGTACATCAGCTTCGGAACTGCCGACATAACGGCATTCACCTCCAAACACCTCCGGTACAAGCTCTGCTTGTCTGTTCTTTCGGTCTCAAAGACCATGTAGCTCTGATCATGTTCCTTGTACTCATTTCGGCCCGCTGCTGGGCCTCCGGCATAGTACTCCGGGTTATAGTTCTGATCTACTTGATTTACGCCGGCATTTCCGGCATTGCTCTGATTCACGGGATTAACCGGCCTGGGCGGGACTGCAACTGTATTTGCACCTGTCAACGGCGATGGAGCTGCCGGGATAGATGGTCTAGCCGGTCCCCAGGGACCTGCACGACCTGCTAATATGTCGTCCAGCCATGAACAGTTTCTCGTCAAATGATTTGCCGGCTTATCCGGCTGGAACGTGTGAAATACACAAGGCTTGTCCATGGCCAGACCCACCGTATACTTCGGCCATTGCTTCTTCTGGCCGGCGCCGCCGCCGGCATTCTTGTTGATCTAGACATTCTTCTTCTAGAAGGGCTGCGCTTGCTGCTGTGGCTGTTGCTGCTGCTGCTGAGGCTGCTGATTGCCCTCATATTTCGGACGCTGGCTACTGCCGGCGCCCTCTTGCTCTTCCTCCACCGCTGCTACTTGTGTTGTTCCATACCGGTAATCCGGCCTTTCATCTCTTCTCTTGTTCCGGTTATCAGAGCGATAGTATTGCCCTGGTCTCCCGGCGCTGTTGGTGTTCCCCTGAGTCTGCCCCTGTCCTTGTGAATCAAGGGTGGGCTGCATGGGATCTCCCAGAGCATAACTATCGGCAATCTTGATTGTCTCGGCCAACGTGGCCGGCATTTCCCTCTGAAGCTTTTGCCACAACATGGTGCCATGCCGGCACCCATGGGCGAACCACATGATGGCCTGCTGCTCCACAACTCCTTCGCAGGAATTGCGCAATGTGCACCACCTGGTCAGGTAGTCACGGTCGGTCTCATTTACTCCTTGCCGGCAGTTGGCCAGCTGCTGCGGACGGTTAGGCCTCTTGTATGTACTGGTGAAGTTTGACACAAACTGCTCTTCGAAATCACCCCAGCCATTGATACTTCCGGCCGGCAGATTATTCAGCCATATCCCGGCTGGTCCTTCTAGCATTTGCGGTACATATCATACCGCCCATCTGAGGTTTCCTCCGGCGATGTTCACTGCGGTGGAGTAATCCTCCAACCAATCTTCCGGCTTTGTACTGCCGTTGTATGTCCTTGCGCCACGCGCGAGCTGGAAGTAGTAAGGTACCGGCTCACCCATAATCCGGGGTCCAAAGCACATAGGACCCGGAGCTCCTTGCCTCTCTACCAACTCTGATTGGTGAATCCTGTCTAGCTTGAAGCGCGCATCACTTGCCGCCAAGGACCGAGGTCCTAGCCGAGATGCAATTGGGCCTGCGATCATCTTTTGATGCTGCTGTTCCGGATGACACTGCTCATTTAGCTGGCCTTGCTGATACTGCTAGCCTTGCTGGTGCTGTTGTTGATATCCCGCCCTGGCAAGGGCGGAATTCCCATCATCTTCCCGATGTCTCGGCTGACCTGCACCTTGCTGCTGTGCTGCACCCCCGGCATCTTGCGGCTGACGCCGAGCACCACTATTACTCCAGCCACCACCGGCCGACACTGCTCCTTGCCCGGCCGGCATATTCTGGCCAGCCTTCTTGCTGCCGACATACTTGTCAGCTTGGCCGGCACTCTTTTAAACTATTGCTTGCTTTCTGGCGATTGCCGGATCATACACCTGGATCTGCTTGTCCCAGCGGCCAGAGGTCACACTTCCGGCATGCCGGGCGCTTGGATGCGGGGACGAAGCTTCCTCCCTTGACCTTGCGCCGGCACCTCCCACTGACGCGACGTACTGGGATGCCCCGGCACCTGGGTTTGCCTTCTTAAAGGCCTCCTGCTGCTTGGTAGCTTCAGACAAAAGATGGTTAAGCCGGGCTTGCTGCTCATGCAGTGCTTCGCCGGACAAATTAGATAGGTCCTTAGCTACCTCCGCTGCTGCTCTAAGGTTCTTCACTGGTGAGCTATAGACTACCTTAGGCATAGTGCTAGTTGCAGTATGACTCTTAGCTCTAGCATCTTTACCTAGCTCAGTGTTAAGATCTCTACCTCTAGTTCTAACCTCATCTATCCGGCTAGGCCGGGTTACCACAGGAGTAAAACCATGGGCTGCCTCATACTCACGGAGTTGCCGGTTAAACCGTTCGCGCTCCTGGTGCATGGCCAGGGCCTCATCGACGAGGGCCTGGCGAGATCCCTCCAGGACCTCCCTTGTCTGCTCCGGATCATCGCCGGATCGCACCGGCTCAAGAAGCCGATCGATGATGGGAAGAAGCACCTGACCCTTTGCCGGCACAGCGGAAGTGCCGGCCAGGTTCTCGACACGCTCCAATGGAGGACATGCCGACCTCTTGGCCTTCGGCGGCTCCGGGGGAGTATCCGCTGCTGCTGCTGCCTTGCCGGCACCATCTGCCGGCGGCACTGATGTGCCGGCCATCATTACCTCGGCCGACTCTACTGAGCGAGCGCTACGCCCAGCGTGAGCCAGCCGATGTGACGGAGGATCCGCCGCCATCAGCACCTCTTCCCTGCAAACTCTCTCAGTCCCTGGGTACACCTCGTGGGAACCGAAAGACATGATCCGGCCATCCCTGGGGAATGGCCGGCCGCCGAGACATCCGGCGTTGTCACTGACGAAGCTGAGCGAGCCTAGCCTCTGGACGAAGCCAGAGACCACGCGCACTCCCGAAGCTGCTATCACGGACCCCGTCCGAATAAACACTCCGCCCAGCATATCGATCTGCCCCACGGTGGGCGCCAAATGTCGTCGTGGTGAAACAACATATGCCATGGGATGGCTTAAATGGGGGCCGAACTAGATGCTGGAGGATTCGGGAGAGGGGAACGAGCTGAAAAGCACGACAGAAAGGAACACAGATCTACCCAGGTTCGGGGCTCTCGTAAGGAGATAACACCCCTACTCCTGCTCTACTGGTTATATATTTGGATCGATGGAGTATACAACAATGGTGCTTCCAAGCTCTCTGCTAGAGGAGGAAGATGAACTGCTAAGTGTAGGAACACAGAGTGACCAACCCCTTGCCAGGGCTCCCTGTGCCACCTTATATAGTGCTGGCCAGGGTTACAACGGTCACAAGAGACCAGAAGACACCAACTACACTCCAAATAGGACCTGCTGACGAAGGCAGAGACCCTTGACTTTCTCCCTGATTGCTCTCGATGGGACTCCACATCCCTGTACCTTGTACCTCTTGGACTGTGACCTTACCTCTGTGAGGTAAGGGCTGTACTTGTGCACAGAGTGGGTGGGTAGACCACCATTGTGCACCCTGTCAACATGATCCCTCTCCATACTTGGCAGAATCCCTCCTTGATTGTTGGGATAGGACACCTTAGTTGACTTATGTATCCCGGATATGACCGTTGGCCATATCCTGGACCTATATGCCGGACCAACGACCTATGAAGGTCGGGTAATCCGGCCTCCCCTGCCCCTGCACAATATACCAGACAAGTTAGGCCGGCATATCTAACCATATGCCGGCACTCCTCAATAAGTATTCCGGTTATACCGGCATATCCGAACATTTAGCCAGGATACACATATATGCCGGCCTGGCCGATCCTCTTATAATCCGGCCAGGCCCTTCCTTGGTCAACCGGCATAAAGTCAACCATAGCCCTTGTATCTTTCTAGTCTCTTGACCCTACCGGGGGTCATCCCCCCGACACTTCCTCTTCCTCTCTCTTCCCAGGAACTCGCCGTCGTGGAGTTGAGGTCCTGCAGCCATTGCCGAGCGCCCTCGCCGGAGTATATCAATGGCAATGGTGAAGGTTGCCGTCGGTCAGGGAAACACTCCCCTTTTTCCTCTCTGCGCTCGCACCCCTTCTCTCTCTCTCGAACCCTAGCTCACAGCCCTCGGTTCTTGCAGGACGTGCTCGCCATTGCCGTTGCTGGTGACTCCAAGGGCAAGCCGAGGATCGCCGCGACTGGATCTGCTGCACGCTCCTTCCCCTGCGCATTTGAGCTCCCTCCGCCTCGCCGTCGCCTCCGCCGCCGATAGCTACCCCTGCGATGCGCCAAGCCCGCCCAGCTGAACCCCGGTGAGCCTCGCCGTCGACCAAACCCTAACCGAGCCTTTCTCCCTCTCCCGTGCATGCGCGCCCGCGAGGACGACGACGGTGCACCGTCCGATCTGCATCGGACGGTGGCATACCGTTTCGGCCTAGCCAGGCCCGGGCAGGCCGCCGCATCTGGGCCGGCCAGGCTCAGCGCCGCCACCTCGGCCCATTTATGTTTTTCTTTCAAAAATTGTTTTTCAAATTTAAATTCCCCGCTAGATTCAAAAATGATTAGAAATATTTCTGTCTGTCCAAAAATGGTCATTCAAATTTCTCTGAACTCCTAATGTTTTTGGCTATCTGATTGTGCTGCATGTTTGATTTTTAGGACTTTAGAATTTATCTGTGAATTACTTGTTGTAGATCTAGGGTTTTAGATTCATAAATCCATATCTGAGGTTGTATGTGATGAAAATAGTTGATTTCAATTTTCATGGATGCTTTTTTGCTTTATGAAGCTGTAGGAAGTGGTTTTGCTATTTTAGGGATATTAGATCGCCTGCAGTAATTAGTTTAGTGAAAATAGAAAAGTGTGTGGTTTTATTTATTGCATGCAGTAGATTAAATATTTTCAGGTAATTCCACCTCTGGTGTGTTCTAAATTACTATAGCTTTCTAAGAATGCCTCTGGTAGAATTTTAGTGGTTACAGAAAGTTTTATGGAAATAAAATGCTTTTCTAGTGAAATTTGAAACTAGGAAATTCATAGAAAATCCTTATTTTACTCTTTTGACTTGATTCCAATTTTGTTGGCTCTGTATGATTGCTGGTTACTTGAAGACATGTTGGTTGCCTTATCTTGGTGCATATGGATGCCTGCAAGCTATTTGCTTGAGATTAGGGTTTGTTTGTTATTGGTTATTGCATTGTTTATGTTAGAAAATGAATTCCTTTGTTGGACATATTACTTGCTCAGATATCTGAACATGTTTGCTTCTGATACTCAATGTTTGATTTGAGTGTGACATGCTTTGGTTGTGAACCATGTATACTTGTGTGCTTATCGATTGTTGTTACTTTGCTGGCGATAGATTTGAACAAAGAGTGTGCGGAGGAAGGAGAGGTCTTTGAATACCAGGAAGAAGGAGACCAGGGACAAGCCAACCAAGGCAAGCCATCTACTTGATGCATATCTGAATCCTATTATTGTCCTATGCATTGCTTACTCTTGCTCTCTTATTTGTGCATTGTTTCCTATATTGCTATTGATCTCTAGATAGCAATAGTTGGTGACTTAGCTCCACGAGTCAACTTGATATCATCCTTTGAGATGACACCTCTTGTGACCTATTCTACACCCCTCATAGTAGAGACTTGATGGTTAGCATCCAAGTCTTTGGAAAACTTGTAGTGGAGCCAAAAACTCTAGGATTGGGAATACTCTTGGGGAAGCATTTTGAAAATGATTTCGAAAACCTTAGAGTAATTGCTACTCCATTGAAAAGTTTTCAACTGATTTATAAACAAGGAGTTGGACAAGGGAGATGGAGGAGTTGATGGATTTCTGAAAAATGGCATCGTGTATAAGTGTTCGCCAAACCAATTACCCCCGTGCAACCACATTACCCCGGTATGGGCCAGGGCTTAGTTTGAAGTTTATCTGTCTTAGTGCGGGGAGCCTCACACTATATAAGGGTTTGTAGGACCCAGGAATCCGGGTTGCCGCCTGTTTGTGGGCAATAGTAAATCGGGATCCTTCAGGATTTATCCGGCCGGAAGACACTTGGGTTCTCCCGTCGTGGCGCCGGAGTTACGCTCTAAAGGAGGTACTGCCGGGACGTGCCGGGGAGGTAAACTCCACAGGGCAGGCACCCGTACTAAGGTAGGTAGATGGAGGGCTTCGATCGATTATCCGAACCCCGCATACTTGTGTATGACGGTCCGTGGTGGTATCCTGGCGGATTTATCGGATGGTGTGGGTAAAGTGTACAACCTCTGTAGAGTGTAATCTATTCGAATAGCCGCGTCCTCGGTCATGGACGGTTGGAATGGCCATACTTAACCTGTGTTAGGTTTTGGTTTTATAAAATGATTTCTTGAAAAAGGGAGTTGTGCCAGACGAAGTACTCAGAGGGTACTACCGTGGCACAGGAATGGTTCGGGGTACTCGAAGGGTACTACCGAGGTAAAGGAGAATGGTCATGTTTGATTGACCATGGCTGCCTTTGGCAAACTTAAAGGAGTTTCCCCCTTCCTAGAGCTTTTGCAAATACTTCTCTTGTAAGTATCTTCTTTAATAAGGATATAGAAATGTCGTGGTACATGCTATATCGACACGAGAAACCCTTCCTCAAATCTTCTTTAATAAGGATATAGAAATGTCGTGGTACATGCTATATCGACAAGAGAAACATTTTAGGAGAAAGCTGCCACCAACCAAGCCAAACTTGCTACAGCCCAAATAGCATGTGTTTATCTTCTCCTAGATGGTTTGCGAGTACAATTCCAAAATGTACTCACGGCTTTGTCCCTGGCTATTAACTTGGCCAGACTATGATGATGACTATGAGGAGGACGATGGAGACTACGACGACGCCGGTGCGAATTAGGAACGTTTCCCGGTCAGACGCCTGTAGGGTAGAGGCATGATTCGGGCTACCGATGCTATCTATGTTCCACTGCTTTTTTTAGTGAACTTGCCCTGCGAGGCATTTGAATTCGGCCAAATGGCCATGTAAGACTTAACGACTTATTTATGTAATGGATGATGTACTCTGTAATGCCAACTCTGTTATGTGGATTCATGATGATCTTCCTGGGATCATGAATTGTATGCATAACGGGAATCCCGGACAGTAAACCGGGGTTCCCACAGAGTTGGTATCAGAGCCATCCTGACCTTAGGAGACCCTAGTTTAGCATGGGCGTTAGATCCGATCAAAAACTATTTTACTAAAATAAAAGAGATGGCTATATATATCTAAGGTAAATATATATTGCTCTCATCTCTTCCCTTATTCTTTAATCACCTTTAATTACTTGCATTTAAATTCAAGTTTTTACTTATGTATAAATTTTGCACACTTGGGTAAGTCATTAATAAACTCTACTTTAAAACTTGTATAGATAGACGCTCCCACTGCACACCGACAGGTCGGCACCCACGAGGACGTGCTGGTCTTCGAGCGAGACTTGGTGGAGTTGACCGCGCGCCTTGGACGACCGCGTCCCGAGGTGTGAGGCTATCAGCTGTTCGAGGAGGGCACCCGCGAGCTGGCTATCCGTGTGGTATGCCAGGTTCGCGGGAAGGAGGTTCCGCCCACCGCACCGGAGTTCACCTTCGAGGTGATCGAGCGCAACTGGGGCGATGGCTTGATGCGCGTTCTGCGCCAGGCCATCTCGCGCCTCATCCACCTCCACTACGACGAGTTACTTGGGACTCGTTACGAGCACTACGGGAGGGTCGACGCCGATGGCTTTCCCCATCAGGCCGCGGCGCACACCCCTTTCAGCCGCCACTTCTGCCACACTGAGGCTATCCTGCACCACACGCAGGAGCATCTGGACCATGTCCGGATGGTCGCCGATGAGAGGGGACTCGAGCTCGCTGTTCTTCGTGAGGACCTCCAGGAGTCTATCTTCTCACGTCACCGTCTTCTCTCTGCCAAGAGGAAGATCGTGAAGAAGAACAAGGCTCTGAGGAGGCGCGTCCGCGAGTTGGAGGACCACTTGGCTTCTCTTGAGAGCCACGTGTCCAAGTTGGAGGAGGAGACCGCCGAGCTCCGCAAGGAGAACGAGGAGGTACTCGGCCGCGACGATGACCACCAGGAGGCGTTCGACGAGGAGCCCGCTAGTACCGACGAAGACGACCGTGGTAGCGAGAGCGGTGATGACCGCAACGCTATCCTCGACTTCTACGCTCCTGAGACTCCTAGCGAGGAGAACCCCGAGGAGCTAGTTCCCCACGTTAGCGGCGACGAGTATATTCCACCACTCTACCTCTCACGTAGGTTGCCGCGTAGTTGATAGTTTGACCCTTTTGCGTATCGGTGTTGTATGGTCTATCTAGAACCACTTGCTATGTTTGTTGTATGCGACTCTGTGTGGTATGTGTGTGTGCCTGGACATGTTTGGCACCCTTTTGCTTATGTATGTATGTATGTCTGGACTTGCTATGCATGGTTGATGGAGCTTAGTATGTATGTTTGCTATGGATGATGTGTTTTGCTTGTGTTTAAATTCTTTTTACTTGCAAACATGCATAAGTACTATTTTGCGCGTCTCACCAAAATTACTTCTCTCCAGAATGGCTCCGGAGACTCGTGCCCACGCTGGCAACAACCCGCCCCCACCTCCTGAGCCCGACATGACGCAGGTGCTGCGGCTCCTGTTGGAGGAGCGTGAAGCAGCACACGCCGAGCGTCAAGCCAACCTAGCCACACTCCAGCAACTCGCCCAGATGGCCACCAACCACAACAACAATGGTGGCAACGATGATGACGAGCCCCGCAGCAAGCTTAGGGACTTCCAGAATTCTAACCCACCAACCTTCTGCAAGTCCACTGAACCCCTTGACGCCGACGACTGGCTCCGCACCATCGAGAACAAGCTCGAGTACGCGGGAGTTGGCGCAAATGAGAAGGTGCTCTACGCCACTCACTTCCTAGCAGGAGCAGCGGGTTCCTGGTGGGAAAATGTCCGCGCCATGCAGCCCGAGAACCAAGTTATGACTTGGGAGGCTTTCAAGAGCAAGTTCCGCAAGGCCCATGTTCCCACTGGGCTGATCAAGATCATGCGCGACAAGTTCCTCAACCTCAAGCAAGGCGGGATGAGTGTCATAGAGTACTTGGACAAGTTCACTCCCTGGGGGAGGTATGCCCCCAACGACATCGATACGGATGAGAAGAAGAGAGAGCGCTTTATGAACGGACTCCAGGAAGATCTGCAGCCCTACCTGGTCGATGTACCTTACAACGACCTGGAGGCTCTGGTAGACGCTGCTATCATGGTGGAAGACAAGAATAAAGCTGTCTGTGAGAGTCGCAAGAGGAGGATGATGAGTCAGGGAGGACCAAGTAGTCAAAGGTCCCGCAGCATGCCCCCATCTAGGTCGGCGCCACCCCCTCAGAGGTTTGCCTCTCAGGCCCCCAGGCCCAACAACCCCAACCGCCAATATCCAAGCAACCGCTCAACCGGAGGAAACACTTCTGGAGGCAACCGCAATACCTTCAACCCCACCAATCGCAGCCAAGGAAGTGGCTGCTACACTTGTGGACAGCCCGGACATTTCTCCAAAGAGTGTCCCCTGAAGAAGTCATCTGCTCCGAGCCTCAGCGCGCCACGACCCAATCAGGGTCAGGGTCGTGGACCTTCTGGTAGGAACCCGAAGACTCAGGCCAATGTTGCTCGAGGTCGCCTCAACCACGTCACTGTAGAGGAAGCTGCTGAAGCACCTGACATTGTTCTAGGTATGTTTCTCATTAACTCCACCCCTGCCAGAGTGCTGTTTGATTCGGGTGCATCTCATTCTTTCGTAACCGAGAACTTTGTTGAAAAAGGAAAGCTAAAGTCAACTATGATGCCTAGAGCTATGCTAGTTCAGATTCCCGGGTCAGTCATGAAAACCAAGAGGAATTGCCTAGATGTGCCAGTAGATATCCATGGGGTGTCCTTCGAAGCCAACCTAATTATTTTAGGCACCAAGGGTTTGGACGTGGTACTTGGGATGGACTGGATGACCAAGTACCAAGGCCATATAGACTGCGCCCGGAAAGCAATAACCGTGACCAACAGTGATGGGATCCAGATTGAGCACATCGCCACCATGCCGTCCCGAAAGGCTTATTATAAGAAGTCTGTCGCTGGGCCGACTCTTGACCAAGTACCGGTGGTATGCGAAAACCCCGATGTCTTTCCCGAGGAGCTGCCAGGTATGCCCCCTGACCGGGATATCGAGTTCATAATTGAGTTGGTTCCCGGAACAGCTCCTATTGCTCAAAGACCTTATCGTATGAACCCCCAAGAACTCGAGGAGTTAAAGAAACAACTTGCTGATATGCTCAGCAAAGGCCTCATATGTCCAAGCGCATCACCATGGGGATCGCCAGTTATCTTTGTGGACAAGCGAGACGGTACCATACGCCTGTGTGTGGACTACCGTAAACTGAATGAGGTGACCATCAAAAAAATACCCACTCCCTAAGATCGAAGACCTGTTTGATCAGCTGAGTGGAGCAAAGGTGTTCTCCAAGATTGATCTCCGCACTGGATATCATCAGCTGAAGGTCCGAGAATCCGATATTCCCAAGACTGCCTTCACCACACGCTATGGCCTATTTGAGTACATGGTCATGTCCTTCGGCCTAACCAATGCCCCTGCCTATTTCATGAACCTCATGAATAAGGTATTCATGAAGTTCCTGGACAAATTTGTGGTGGTCTTCATCGACGACATCTTAGTCTACTCCAAGTCCGAAGAAGAGCACGCAGAGCACCTGCGACTGGTATTGGGAACCCTGCGCGAACACCAGCTTTACGCCAAATTCAGCAAGTGTGAATTCTGGTTGAAAGAAGTAGGATTCCTTGGCCATGTCATCTCAGCCGGTGGAGTATCCATGGACCCTTCCAAAATTACCTCTATCCTAGAACGGAAAGCCCCAACTAATCCCACCGAAGTCTGAGCATTCCTTGGGCTAGCCGGATACTACCAGAAGTTTGTAGAAGGGTTTTCTAGTATTGCTCGTCCGTTGACCCAGCTACTCAAGAAGGATAAGAAGTTTGAGTGGACTGAGAAGTATGAGGAAAGTTTCCAAGAACTCAAGAAAAGACTCGTATCAGCCCCCATCCTAACCATGCCCGACATTACCAAGAGCTTCGACGTCCACTGCGACGCCTCCAAGCTTGGGCTTGGAAGTGTCTTGATGCAAGACGGCAAGGTCATTGCCTACCTATCCCGTCAACTTCGCCCGCACGAGTTGAACTATCCTACCCATGACCTAGAGCTTGCCGCTGTTGTCCATGCCCTCAAGACCTGGTGACACTATCTTATGGGAAACCGATGTGAGATCTACACCGATCACAAGAGCCTGAAGTATATTTTCTCTCAGAAGGAGTTGAATATGAGGCAGAGGAGATGGATTGAGCTCATCAAGGACTACGACCTAGGCATTCATTACCATCCCGGTAAAGCGAATGTGGTCGCCGATGCCCTTAGCCGAGAACCTTGTTCCCTGAATACCATATTAAGGTCAAGTCAGCCAGCCCTGTGCGAAGAGCTTGAGAAGTTTGGACTCGAGCTTGTGAGCCGCGGTTTCTTAGCAAACCTCGACATCCGACCCACACTCCCCGACATCATTAAGGAAGCTCAGAAGGGACATGAGAGTATCGAAGGTATCAAACGTAGACTGGGACGAGAAGAGGTACCTGGATTTTCAATTGACCAGGAAGGCGTGCTATGGTATAATGGCCGCCTATGTGTTCCTAGTATTGAGGAGTTGAAGCAATCCATTCTGAAGGAGGCCCATGATACCCCTTACTCTATCCATCCCGGAGGCACCAAGATGTACCAAGATTTGAAAGGACAGTTCTGGTGGCACGGCATGAAGAGAGAAATAGCGTTCTACATCGCTAGGTGTGATGTTTGCCAACGCGTCAAAGCAGAACACCAAAGGCCCGCAGGATTATTGCAACCCCTGAAGATACCCTTATGGAAATGGGAGGAGGTCGGAATGGACTTTATTACTGGGCTACCAACGTCGAGTCGGGGACATGACTCTACATGGGTTATTGTGGACCGTCTCACCAAGGTTGCCCATTTCATTCCAGTCAAGACCATCGACCACGGGAACCGTCTGGCAGAATTGTATATTGCGCGTATAGTCAGCCTTCATGGAGTCCCGAAGACCATTGTCTCTGACCGAGGTCCCCAGTTCACCTCACGATTTTGGGCAAAACTCCAAGAAGCCTAGGGCACTAAGCTAGCTTTCAGCACGGCCTATCACCCCCAAACTGGAGGTCAAACTGAGAGAGTAAATCAAATTCTAGAAGACATGCTTCGAGCCTGTGTCCTATCCTATGGAACCAAATGGGAAGACTGCTTGCCGTTCGCTGAGTTTTCCTACAACAATAGCTACCAGGCTAGTCTGCAGATGGCCCCTTTCGAAGCCCTTTATGGACGCAAGTGATGTACCCCGCTAAACTGCTCGGAAACTAGAGAGAGCCAAATCTTTGGCCCTGACATCATCAAAGAAGCCGAGGAACAAGTCCAGCTTATCCGCAACTGCCTAAAGGCTGCCCAATCTAGACAGAAGAGTTACGCCGATTCTAAGAGGAGATCTGTTACCTTCAACGTGGGAGATTTTGCGTACCTTCGAGTGACACCACTCAAGGGTATGCAACGCTTCCATGTTAAGGATAAGCTTGCACCCCGCTACATCGGCCCATTCAATATCCTAGAGCGCCACGGGGAGATGTCCTACAAGCTAGAGCTGCCTGCGGAGTTATCAGAGTTCCATGATGTCTTTCACATCTCGCAACTCCGCAAGTGCCTGCAAGTTCCAAACAAGCCTGAAACCTTCACAGAGATCGACCACGACACCATTGACCTAAACCACGACCTCACCTATCGGGAGAGACCAATCCGCATCCTAGAAGAAGACGTCCGTCTTACCCCGAAGGCGCAAGATTAAAATGTACAAAGTGCAATGGAGTAACCATACCGAGAATGAGGCCACCTGGGAACGCGAGGATTATCTCCAACGAGAATTCCCCGATCTGCTTCATGCTTAGCTACCGAATCTCGGGACGAGATTCTTTTAAGGGGGGAAGGTCTGTAACACCCTACTTTTTGTAACCAGAATTTGAATCAGTTTCCATGCAATATAAAGTGGGGTGAACTAAAACTTGTTTTCAATTGAGCTTGTGAGCTAATGTAGTGATCTTCTTGTGTGCAATGTATGATTTCATGTGCATGTGTGTGTGTCTGCTAGTTATTACCTTTTCTCTAGAATTTCAAAAATTGATCCTATGCATGAGTGCTTGATTGGGTGTTATGATTTTATGCTATATCTTGATCAAATAGAAGGGTGCTTGATAACATCAAATTCTTTCTCTCTTTATTTCAAACTTTATTCTTGCACCTTTATTTCATAAATAGGGCATCACCAAAAACCCTTTGTGTACTTATTCAAAAATTCTGAAAATTTGCAAAGTGGTTTATACCACTTATGGGATCCTTTTTAGCAAACCATCACTACCCTTTTTCTTGGAAGTTTGAATTTTCAAAATTCAAACGAAAATTGGCCAAATGGCTATACTTCTTCTTCCTTTCTTCTTTTCTTCTCTCTTTCTCTTGCAACCTGACCAGGAGAAGAACCCCAGTCGGCTACCACTCCTTCTCCCTCTGCCCTCTCTCACACCCCAGCCCCAGCCCTTGTCCTGTAGCTCCTGGACACAAAGGATGGGAGGAGCCCGAGAAGATCTTGGGGAGATCCTCTCCATTTCTTTTCCCCTCCTCCTCCGTCGTCAAACACCCCCAACCGGCATTCAGCACCACCACTACACCACCACCCGACCCCAGCCTGCAGAGAGACCACGCCCCTACCTCACCTTGCTCACTTTTGCTCTCGCCGGCATGACTAGAGGGTACAACCGTGGCCCTGAAGCTTCGAGGGGAAGCCATCGGCCGCCGCTACGCCACCCGAACCCACTACCCACCTCCTAGCTCACCCAATCGGCCGTTGCCGCCCAGAGCCCCCATAGGCCACGCCACGGCCCTGTTCTGCATGCGCTCTGCGCCGCCCAGACATGCCGAGACCGGCATGCATGTTCCCGCGCGCACACACGACCGTTTGCACCGCTCCGAACACGCACGAGCACGGCATCGTGCACCCAGCGCGACGAACCCTCGCCCTGAACCCTGGCCGACCGGACATGCCGCACCGCGCACCATTTTACCCGCACCCGAACTGAACCGGACCACGCCGCGTCCACAGAAGAGCACGCCCGACCTAGCCGACCCTATCCCTAGACATAGCTCACTACGCCACTCCAGAAGCACCGCCTGCATCGCCCAATCCTCGCCCTCGAAGTGCACCCTACACCTCGACCACGCCAGCCTGTTAAAAGCCCCCAACCCCCTCTGGAACCTCCCTCTGCTGCTCATTTGCCCCTCTTCCTCTTCCTCTTCCTCTTCCTCTCTCTTCCCAGGAACTCGCAGCCGTGGAGTTGAGGTCCTGCAGCCATTGCCGAGCGCCCTCGCTGGAGTAGATCAACGGCAACGGTGAAGGTTGCCATCGGTCGGGGAAACACTCCCCTTTTTCCTCTCTGTGCTCGCACCCCTTCTCTCTCTCTCAAACCCTAGCTCACAGCCCTCGGTTCTTGCAGGACGTGCTCGCCATTGCCGTCGCCGGTGACTCCAGGGGCAAGCCGAGGATCGCCGCGACTGGATCTGCTGCACGCTCCTTCCGCTACGCATTCGAGCTCCCTTCGCCTCGCTGTCGCCTCCGCCACCGATAGCTACCCCTACGACGCGCCGAGCCCGCCCAGCTGAACCCCAGTGAGCCTCGCCGTCGACCAAACCCTAACCGAGCCTTTCTCCCTCTCCCGTGCATGCGCGCCCGCGAGGACAACGACGGTGCACCGTCCGATCTACATCGGACGGTGGCATACCGTTTCGGCCGAGCCAGGCCTGGGCAGGCCGCCGCATCTGGGCCGGCCAGGCTCAGCGCCGCCACCTCGGCCCGTTTATGTTTTTCTTTCAGAAATTGTTTTTCAAATTTAAATTCCCTGCTAGATTCAAAAATGATTAGAAATATTTCTGTGAGTCCAAAAATGGTGATTCAAATTTCTCTGAACTCCTAATGTTTTTGGCTATCTGATTGTGCTGCATGTTTGATTTTTAGGACTTTAGAATTTATCTGTGAATTACTTGTTGTAGATCTAGGGTTTTAGATTCATAAATCCATATCTGAGGTTGTATGTGATGAAAATAGTTGATTTCAATTTTCATGGATGCTCTGTTACTTTATGAAGCTGTAGGAAGTGGTTTTGCTATTTTAGGGATATCAGATCGCCTGCAGTAATTAGTTTAGTGAAAATAGAAAAGTGTGTGGTTTTATTTATTGCATGCAGTACATTAAATATTTTCAGGTAATTCCACCTCTGGTGTGTTCTAAATTACTGTAGCTTTCTAAGAATGCCTCTGGTAGAATTTTAGTGGTTAAAGAAAGTTTTATGGAAATAAAATGCTTTTCTAGTGAAATTTGAAACTAGGAAATTCATAGAAAATCCTTATTTTACTCTTTTGACTTGATTCCAATTTTGTTGGCTCTGTATGATTGCTGGTTACTTGAACACATGTTGGTTGCCTTGTCTTGGTGCATATGGATGCCTACAAGCTATTTGCTTGAGATTAGGGTTTGTTTGTTATTGGTTATTGCATTGTTTATGTTAGAAAATGAATTCCTTTGTTGGACATATTACTTGCTCAGATATCTGAACATGTTTGCTTCTGATACTCAATGTTTGATTTGAGTGTGACATGCTTTGGTTGTGAACCATGTATACTTGTGTGCTTATCGATTGTTGTTACTTTGCCGGCGATAGATTCGAACGAAGAGTGTGCGGAGGAAGGAGAGGTCTTTGAATACCAGGAAGAAGGAGACCAGGGACAAGCCAACCAAGGCAAGCCATCTACTTGATGCATATCTGAATCCTATTATTGTCCTATGCATTGCTTACTCTTGCTCTCTTATTTGTGCATTGTTTCCTATATTGCTATTGATCTCTAGATAGCAATAGTTGGTGACTTAGCTCCACGAGTCAACTTGATATCATCCTTTGAGAAGACACCTCTTGTGACCTATTCTACACCCCTCATAGTAGAGACTTGATGGTTAGCATCCAAGTCTTTGGAAAACTTGTAGTGGAGCCAAAAACTCTACGATTGGGAATACTCTTGGGGAAGCATTTTGAAAAGTTTTCAACTGATTTATAAACAAGGAGTTGGACATGGGAGATGGAGGAGTTGGTGGATATCTGAAAAATGGCATCGTGTATAAGTGTTCGCCAAACCAATTACCCCCGTGCAACCACATTACCCCGGTATGGGCCAGGGCTTAGTTTGAAGTTTATCTGTCTTAGTGTGGGGAGCCTCACACTATATAAGGGTTTGTAGGACCCCGGAATCCGGGTTGCCGCCTGTTTGTGGGCAATAGTAAATCGGGATCCTTTGGGATTTATCCGGCCGGAAGACACTTGGGTTCTCCCGTCGTGGCACCGGAGTTACGCTCTAAAGGAGGTACTGTCGGGACGTGCCGGGGAGGTAAACTCCACAGGGTAGGCACCCGTACTAAGGTAGGTAGATGGAGGGCTTCGATCGATTTTCCAAACCCCACATACTTGTGTATGACGGTCCGTGGTGGTATCCCGGCGGATTTATCGGATGCTGTGGGTAAAGTGTACAACCTCTGCAGAGTGTAATCTATTCGAATAGCCGCGTCCTCGGTCATGGACGGTTGGAATGACCATACTTAACCTGTGTCAGGTTTTGGTTTTATAAAATGATTTGTTGAAAAAGGGAGTTGTGCTAGACGAAGTACTCGGAGGGTACTGCCGTGGCACGGGAATGGTTCGGGGTACTCGAAGGGTACTACCGAGGTAAAGGAGAATGGTCTTGTTTGATTGACCATGGCTGCGTTTGGCAAACTTAAAGGAGCTTCCCCCCTTCCTAGGGCTTTTGCAAATACTTCTCTTGTAAGTATCTTCTTTAATAAGGATATAGAATTGTTGTGGTACATGCTATATCGACACGAGAAACCCTTCCTCAAATCTTCTTTAATAAGGATATAGAAATGTCGTGGTACATGCTATATCGACAAGAGAAACATTTTAGGAGAAAGCTGCCACCAACCAAGCCAAACTTGCTATAGCCCAAATAGCATGTGTTTATCTTCTCCTAGATGGTTTGCGAGTACAATTCCAAAATGTACTCACGGCTTTGTCCCTGGCTATTAACTTGGCCAGACTATGATGATGACTATGAGGAGGACGATGGAGACTACGACGACGCAGGTGCAAATTAGGAACGTTTCCCGGCCAGACGCCTGTAGGGTAGAGGCATGATTCGGGCTACCGACGCTATCTATGTTCCGCTGCTATGTTTAGTGAACTTGCCCTGCGAGGCATTTGAATTTGGCCAAGTGGCCATGTAAGACTTAACGACTTATTTATGTAATGGATGATGTACTCTGTAATGCCAAATCTGTTATGTGGATTCATGACGATCTTCCTGGGATCATGAATTGTATGTATAACGGGAATCCCGGACGGTAAACCGGGGTTCCCACAAGAATGCCATCTCTCTGGACCATCCCTGCCCTCTATTTCCTTTTGAATGCAAACCTCTCACCTATAGCTACCTAACCTGCCCTTTCTTTTGGCCCAGGGACACCGGAGACGAGGTGCTTGCAAGTCCCGAGGTGACCCTCACCATGACCGCCGTGCAGAACTGCACCCCGAGGACCCTCCCGACCAACCTGCCCCTCGCCGAGGTCGCCGTCCACCGCCGCGTCGCCTCGACCGGTCCTCGCCGCCGGGCAAGGCCCCTAGGTGAGCCCCCACACCATCCCTGCGAGCCCTAGGGTTTCTGCCCTAACCTCCCGGGCCGGAGGTAGGAGACGACGGGGCGCCATCGATCTCGCATAGATCGGACGGCCCCGGTCGCCTGATACCGATTCGGTCGCCGCGGCCTCTGACCGGTGGGGCTGGCCTCGGAGAGGACGCGGGCTTCCCCCGCGCGTGGTGGAGCGGTAGACTGGGCCGGGCCGGAACTGTGCTGCCCGGGTCCGCCTCAGATCTGGCCAAAAACGACTTTTTTTAAAGATTCCATTGACATTTTTCCAGATCTGTGAAATTCAAAAATTCGTAGAAAAATAAATATGAACCCTTTTTGAATGATTCAAATTTCTGTGAACTCCTTAGATTATTTCCAATCCAGTGGTACTGGTTGCATGACATTTTAATCCCTGTAGAATTACTTGAATTTAAATTGGTAGATTTAGTTACTTTAAAATCAAAATTCCAAATCTGGAGTTTTGTATATTCAAATTGAGCAATTACAATTTTCAATGATTCTCTATTGTATTGTGATGCATGAGGAACTTGTTTTGCTATTTTAGGGTTTTCATTTTCTCTGTAGTAATTATTTTGGTGGTAACAGAAATTAGCTTTGCTTTATTTATTGTGCCTAATAGAAATAAGATTTTGAGGTGATTCCACCTCTGGTGTGTTATGCATTGCAGTAGCTTTCTAATTTGGTCTCTGGTAGAATTTTAGGAACTACAGAAAGTTTAAGGGAATTAAATTTCCTTTCTAGTGATGGGTGTGATTAAGAAATTCATTATAAATCAACCCTACCTTATTTTGGGTTGGTTCCAATTGGGTTGGATTTGTAATTGTGTTAGCTATCTGATGCTTTGCTGGTTGACATGTTTTGATCAAGTTTCAGGCTTGCTTGATGTATGTGTTGAGTATAGGGTTATTTTCTATTAAAAATTGTTTTCCCTATTAACAAAGTGACTTTACTTTTATAAGAAGAAATATTGGTTCAGAAACTTGTTGCTTATCTGCAAGTATGCTTAGTATGTTATTTGACCTATGTGACCACCCGCATGCTTGTTTGAGGTGAAGTGGTGTGGTACTTGCTATGTTTGAAAAACCCTAGTTTTAATAGGATTAGCTTGCTACTAAAAATCTATGAAATCTTATTTTAGTTTCTAAAAATGTTTGTTTCTGATACTCTTTGATTATGTGATGTTGAGTGGTGAAGTGCTTGTGACCTGTGTATGCATGTATGCTTATTGTGTGCTTTTATTTTTTTTTGGCGATAGATTCGAACGACGAGAGTGCGGAGGAGGGGGAAGTGTCTGAGTGCCAAGAAGAAGGAGATCAGGGACAAGCTATTAAGGCAAGCCATCTACTTGTTGCATATCTGAATCCTAATAAGTCACTATGCATTGTTCTTCTCTTGCTTTCATTACTATGCATTGTTTTCTTATATTGCTATTTCCCTTATATAGCAATAGTTGGTGACTTAGCTCCACAAGTCGACTTGCTATCATCTTTAAAGATGACACCTTTGACACCTACTCAATACCCCGGAAAGTAGAGACTTGATGATTAGCATCGAAGTCTTTGGGAAAACTTGTAGTGGAGCCAAAAACTCTAGGATTGGGAATACTCTCCCTGGAAAGATTTTTGAAAATGTTTTCGAACACCTTGGAGTAGTTGCTACTCCATTGAGATGTTTACAAATGATTTTATAAACATGGAGCTGGACTTGGGAGGTGTAGAAGTTGGCGGATTTCTGAAAAGTGGCATTGTGTATAAGTATTCGCCAAACCAATTACTCCCGTGCAACCACATTACCCGGTATGGGACGGGCTTAGTTTGAAGTTTATTTGCTTTAGTGCGGGGAGCCTCGCAACTATATAAGGGTCTGCAGGACCCCGGAATCCGGGTTGACGGTAAACGAAGGTCAACACATATGATGGCATATCTCGAGCCGCCAGAAGACACTTGGGTTCTTCCACCGTGGCGCCGAAGTTACGCTCTGGAGGAGGTACTGCCGGGACGTGCCGGGGAGGTAAACTCCATAGGGTAGGCACCCGTACTAAGGTAGATAGATGGAGGGCTTCGATCGATTATCCGAACCCCGCATACTTGTGTATGACGGTCCATGGTGGTATCCCGACGGATTTATCGAATGGTATGGGTAAAGTGTACAACCTCTGCAGAGTGTAATCTATTTGAATAGCCGCGTCCTCGGTCATGGATGGTTGGGATGGCCATACTTAGCCTGTGTCAAGTTTTGGTTTTACAAGAATGTTTTCGTAAAAATGGAGAAAGGTGCCGGACGGAGTACACGGAGGGTACGGCCGTGGCACGGTTATGGTTCGGAGTACTTGCAGGGTACTACCGAAGAAATGGAGTTGGTCATGTGTGATTGACCTGGGTTTTATAATGGAAGTGGTCATGTTTGATTGACCACCGACTCTCTCTCTTGAAACCCAGAAGAGTTTCCCCCTTTCCTAGAGATCTTTACTGATAAGGTTTTCTAAATGTTTTCTTTAATAAGGATATAGAAATGTCGTAAGACATGCTATATTGACATGAGAAATTGACTAGATAGGAAAAACTAGATTAGAGCCCTTTTCCTTGCTACAGCCAAATTGCATATCTGTTCCCTCCCTTTTAGATGGTTTGCGACTACAATTCAAATGTACTCACGGCTTTGTCCCTGGCTATTAACTTGGTCAGACTATGAAGAAGGTTACAAGGATGGTGAAGGGGGTTACGATGACGCCGGTGCGAACTAGGAACG
Source organism: Dactylis glomerata (assembly GCA_007115705.1). Lineage (NCBI taxonomy): Eukaryota > Viridiplantae > Streptophyta > Magnoliopsida > Poales > Poaceae > Dactylis > Dactylis glomerata. Next base: position 78,555 of record QXEO01000532.1, read on the forward strand.
TCTCCCAGTCAGTTGCCTATAGGGTAGTAGGCATGACGTGGGTCATCTACGCTGCTTGGTATCCGCAGCTTAGGTATAGACTTACCTTGCGTGGCAATATCATGCTTGGTCATGTGACCAATTGTAAGTATATTATTCTATGTTGTAAAGGATGATGTAATTCTGTTATCAACTCGGATATGTGGATTCACGACACACTGATCATGGGATCATGAATTGTATGCATATCGGGTATTCCGGATGGGTAATCCGGGGTCCCCACAGTGAGGTCGATGGAGACAGCGGAAACGGCGATGGAGACCGATGGAGATGGCTCCGGGGGCACTTCCCCATCCCGGCAGGATGCCGGCAGGATACCGAAACAGAGACTTCTATCCCCCGAAATTCATCGGCGGCGGCGGCGGAGCTGCAGAACTCTTTCTGGAAATTTGCCGATTCTTTTAGGGTTTTCCATTGGGAGGCTCTTTATAGGCGAAGGGGCGTCGTCAGGAGTGGACCAGGGGGGTCTCACCATGGGTGGGCACGGCCAGGGGCTGGGCCGCGCCCCCTCATGGTGAGGCTACCCTCTGGCCCCCTTTCGGCTCTCTTTCGGTCCTCGTCCTTCATCCGGGAAAAATAAGAGTTTCTAAACTTGTTTCGTCCAATTCCGAGAATATTTGTTGTAGCTATTCTGAAACACAAAAACAGCAGAAAACAGGGAACTGGCACTGTGGCATCTTGTCAATAGGTTAGTTCCGGTAATCGCATAAAAACGCCACGAAGTGTAACAAAACACAAGGCAAATGGTGTAAAAACAAGCATGGAGCATCAAAAATTATAGATACGTTTGAGACGTGTCATCTGCCTCAAACTTCTTCTGAAAACTAGTGTCAATTTGTAATTTTATTGTAGATGTTGAGAGAATGTAATAAATTCATTTCTAGGATATTGAGATGTTGTAATATATTGACTGCTGAAATAATAAGCGTTGTTTACATCACTTGTTGTATTATATTACAAACAAATCATGTCGTGTATCTACATGCCTTGTAGTGTGTAGATTCACATTTGTAAAATACATTTCAAATTTAGTAGACTATGCATAATTGAAATATTAAAAACTAAAAATCAAATATTACAAAAAATACCAACTAGTAGGGGACAGTCATTGTTCTGAATAATTTACCTGATGTATCCAAACTCAATTGCCAACTTATGTGTTTTGTTCCTTTTGAAAGCATATAAATTATTTATTTCCACTGAGGCATGGGTAGTAGGAGGCATGGGTAGTAGGTAGAACAAGATATTTATGTTGAAACTGACCTTTGACTCACTACCTCGCACGCCGGCTCTACCACCACCCCCCTCTCTCTCCTTCCTCTAGTTCTACCCCCTCTCTCCTTCCTTCACCATGCCGTCTTGTAATGATGGCGATGATACAAGCTACGGCAGCGACAACGACAGGGGCAGCCTTCTCTCCGATTTGGACTACTGCCAGACCAATGTTAGTTCCTTTTATTCGACGTGTTGGTTTATGGGGTAAGGTTCATGGGATTAGGAATTTAGGTTTAGGTTTTGTTTTAGGTGCCACGGACCATCTATGACCCAGATTGGGATGGTTTGGCGATCGAGAGGGAGGCACCATGTGACCATGGGTTGAAACTAAGGAAATTTGTTGCCTTCGAAGGCACTAACAAAGGGAAAAGGTTTATAGGATGCGCAAAGGAGGTTTGGATTATTTATATTGGAAAATTAATGTTTGAATAGCGTTGTTCTCTCTTCATTTCATAGTTTCTTATGTTTGTTATACTATGCTGCTGATCATTAGGATGGTCCTGTGTGTGGAATAGTGGAGTGGATTGATCCAGAGTGGCCTGACGCACTGAAGAAATGTTTGGTCAAGTTATGGGAGTTGTATAAATCGGAAAGTATTGGGAGAATTAGTGATGCTTGTGCTGATGCTGATGAATGTTACAAGCTATCACAGGATAAGAAGGAGCTTGAAGAAATAAACAACAATATGGCCGAAGAACTCCAGAAAACAATGACCGATAGGCAGGTGGGATCCATTTCAAAAAATCTTCTAGATATTCAGATCTTTCTGAAGCTCAAGGCAGAAAAGCAGAGGGACCAGGTGAAGGAGGAGAATAAAAGGCTAGAGAACTGCATTGCAGATCTCTTGAAGCAAGCAGCAGTTAATAAGGACAAGTTAGATAGATTGAAACAAATTTTAGATGAATAAGTTATGTCTATGTAATTCAGCATTTCAAGTTATCTAAAAGCAAAAGCGTACCTACAACAATTGCTTCCATATGCACAAGAGAGCATTAACGCAACATCATAGTTCAGTTAACATTTCACTACTAGTTCAGATAACATAAGATTCAGGCTAGTTAACACAAAGTTCAGACATACAGGACGATGAAACATAGCGCGCAGACTACATCGTATCTCCTCTTACTTGGAGGCAATCTGATCCTGCTAGAGGCGCTCGAACTCATTGATCTTGGCTTTTAGCATGTCGTTCTCCTTCTTAACAGCCTCGAGCAGAGCGACTGCTTTGCGAGTGCTCTCGGTCATCAGTTTCAAGTAATCTCTGGACTTGTCTCTGGCCTCATAGGCTACCAAGGTCCTCTCGCTCTGCTTGATCTGCTCTTTGAGGCCCTTGTTGATTTGCACACGAAGGTCGCTGCACGTGGCCTTGAGCTGCAGATTTTCCTCCTCCGGCGCCTTCATGGTCAACCTATCCTTGTCCAGCAACATTTTCATCTGCTCCTGCGTCTTCACAAGGTAGTCCATATGCCCCGATAGCAAGCCTTTCGCAGCCGTAAGCTTGTCAACCTCATGCGCTAAAGTTCGGGATTTCTCCTTCTCCTGATCCAAATGTGAGCTTAGGCTAGCACAGTGCAGCTCGAGGGAATGTTTCTCGGCCAGTTGGCTCTATATCTTGACATTCAGTGTGGCCACATCTGCCTCGATCTTCTCCTTCGCTTCCTGCACCGGAGTTTAGTGTAACACCTCACTTTTTGTAGACCAAATTAAGACCTTGGTTAAATGCTTTATTTTGGTTTTTAAATTAAAAACATTTTCTAAGTTATGTGCTTGAGTGTTAGCATGTATGATTTCATGTATGTGTGTGTGTGTGCATGATTTTATGAGAATGTGTGTGTGTGTGACTTATGGCATGATTTAATTTCAGCAATTCCACCACCTATGCATTAGAAACTAGAGTTGGTGCTTTGATTTTATGCATTGAATTTGAACCTAGGGTTAGCTTGTGTGATCCAACACCTACCTTTTTCTTTCTCTTTTATTTTTGCTTCTTTATTTGAAAATAGAGACTTCTCCAAAACCCTAGCACATCTAGCTCTAAAACTTTCAAATTTTGGCCATGTGGTCTTGAGCATATTTGAAAATTCTGAAAACTATCATAGACCAACTTTCTCTTCTAGTTTGAAAAATTCAAATTCAAATTTGAATTTTGGCCATGACAACCCTAGCCCCCTAACCTCTCTCTTTTCTCTCTCATTTTCAAACAAACCGACCAGGGGAGTATATCTGCCTTGCCCTTCTCTATGCAGCCCTAGCAAAATCTTGGCAAAGATCCATCCCCTTGTCGTATCCAGTTGGACTCGAGGAGAAGGGGAAGCCCAAGGCTGATGCCCTGCCAGAGCTCTCTCTCCCCCTATCCCCTTCGACACCACCTCCACTACCAACCCCCACTGGGCCTGCGCCATCCCTGCTGACCGTCTCCTCAACCCCATCTCCCAGTGACTGCTCGATCTACCCCACGCTCACCGAGGACACCGCCATGACTGCCGTGGGCAGTACAGCACCGATAACCTCCCGTGCTATCACTTTGCCGCCAGCCCCACGTCTACCCCTAGGAACAATTCCCCGAGCTGCCACTGACCGAGACCCACCGTACACCGTGCCCCGACCTTGCCACTCTGACACGGTCGAGCAGCCCAGTGCGCGCAGAGCATGTGCCGCATTCCCGCACGCACACACGTTCCGCTGCACCGCACTGCACATGCACCAGAATGGCATCACACGCCCGACGCAACGCCATCCTCGCCCTGCGCCGTGGTGCACCGAGACGACCCCACGGCACACCATTTTGCTCGCAGCCGCTCTGAAACCGCCCGTGTCGCAGCCGAACCAGCTAGCCACCGACACCACCTACATGTTCCTTGCACTCAGTGCACGATGCCGTCCTAGAGAGCCGCCCATGGAGCCCAATCACATCCATCGCTGGTGCACCCTAGACCGAACCCATCCGGCGATATAAAAACCGGCGCCCTCTCTGGATCCCTCTCCTATCGCCAATTTGCTTCCTCTTCACTCCCTCTCACCCGCAGAGCCTCGCCGCTGTGTAGCCGAGGCAAATCCATCGCCGGAGAGCTCGAGAGCATCGGGTAGATCACCGATGGTGACGGTAAAGGTTGCGGTCGATCTAGCCAGTGTCTCTGCTCTCTCTCTGGTTTACGAACTCACCATCACTGCCTAGATCTCACCCCTCTCTGCTTTTGGTCCAGGGCATGCCATAGCCGTCGCCATCACCGACCTCTGCCGGAGCTCACCTCGATGCCCTCGACATCCCTGCGAGCACCCCAGCCCCTGCATGCGAGTTCCCTGGAGGCGTATCACTTTCCAACCCATACCGCTGCTGATCTAGCTGCCACCGACCGCCGGAGCCCCACGGTAAGCGTCACCTCGCCCAAACCCTAGCCAGCGACGCCGAGCTCACCTGCATGCGCAGCCCTGCGAGGAAGAAGGCCAGCGCACCGTCCGATCTGAATTGGACGGTGGCGTACTGCTTCCGCCAGCCAGGCCCGGGCAGGCCCACGGATTTGGGCTGGCCTGGCTCGGATCCGCCGCCTCGGCCCGTCACTTTTTTTTAGCAAATCCTATTTACCCTTTTTATAAATCCCTGTTAAGTTTAAAAATTCATAGAAATAAATATGTGAGTCCAAATTTAGTTTTTCAAATTTCTCTGAGATCCTGAAGTTGTTATCTACCTGGATATCCTGCATGCATGATTTTTAGGAACATTAGTAATATCTGAGAATTAATACTTGTAGATCTAGGGTTTCTCAATGTTAAATCCAAAATAGGAGTTTGATGTAAAGAAAAATTGTGTTTCCAATTTTCAGTGATGCTCTATGATATTGTGAAGCTTGAAAAACTAGTGTTGCTATTTTAGGAGCATTGTATTTCCTGCAGTAATTATTTTGGTAATATTAGGAATTTGCATGGTTTTAATTATTGTTCTTAGTAGGATTATTATTTTTAGGTTATTCTAACTCTGGTGTGTTATGTATTATAGTAGCTTTCCAACTTGGTCTCTGGTAGAATTTTAGGAACTACTGAAAGTTTTAGGGAATTAAATTTCTTTTCTAGTGATGATTGTGATTAGGAAATTCATTATAATTCACCAAAAACTTCTTTTGGATTGATTCCAATTGGATTTGTTCTATAATAGTGTTAGCTACTTGGAAATATGCTGATTGCCCTATCTTGATTCATATTGATGCCTGCAAGTTGTTTGCTTGTGAATAGGGCTTAATTATCATGATGATTTATCTTGCTATTATTAAAGTGGTAAATTCTTTTGTAAGATTAGTTCTTGTTTCAGAATTTGAACATGTTTTTACTCAATGATTGAATTGTGTGTTGCATGTCTTGTGTGTGGATTATGTATGCATGTATGCTTATTATGTGTTGTTAATTTTTTCGGCGATAGAATCAAACGATGAGTGTGCGGAGGAGGGGGAAATCTTTGAATATCAAGAAGAAGGAGATCAGGGACAAGCCACTCAAGGCAAGCCATCTACTTGTTGCATACCTGAATCCTAATAATTCAATTTGCATTGTTTTATTACTGTTTTCTTATTATGCATGGTTTCTATATTGCTATTATTCTCTATATAGCAATAGTTGACGACTTAGCTCCACAAGTCGACTTGATATCATCCATTGAGATGACACCCCCTTGTGACCTACTCAACACCCCCCCCCCCTTTTATTAGAGACTTGATGGTTAGCATCAATGTCCTTGGGAAAACTTGTAGTGGAGCCAAAAACTCTAGGATGGGAAAACTCTCGGGAAAGTTTCGAAAATGTTTTCGAAAACCTTGGAGTAGTATCTACTCCACTAAAATGTTTTCAAAGGATTTTTGGAAAAATGGAGTTGGACATGGGAGCTAAAGGAGTTGGTGGCTTTATAAAAGTGGCATTGAGTATAAGTGTTTCCCAAACCAATTAACCCGTGCAACCACAATACCCCGATATGGGACGGGGCTTAGTCCAAAGTTTATTTGCTTTAGTGCGGGGAGCCTCGTACTATATAAGGGTCTGTAGGACCCCAGAAATCCGGGTTGCTGCAAGAGTATGGGCAATAGTGAATCAGGATCCTTCGGGATTTATCCGGCCGGAAGACACTTGGGTTCTCCCACCGTGGCACTGGAGCTACACTCGAGATGATGGAGGTAGGCTGCCAGGGTTTGCCGGAGAGGTTAACTCCACAGGGCAGGCACCCGTACTAAGATAGGTAGATGGAAGACTTTGTTCAATTATTAGAACCCCGCATACTAGTGTATGACGGACTATGGTGGCATCCCGGCAGATTTATCATATCTTGTGGGTAAAGTGTACAGCCTCTATAGAGTGTAATCTATTTGAATAGCCGAGTCCTCGGTCATGGACGGTTGGAATGGCCATATTTAACCTATGTTGGGTTTCGGTTTGATAAAACATTTTCAGAAAAATGGAGTTTGTGCCAGACGGAGTACTCGGAGGGTACGGCCATGGCACGGGTGTGGTTCGGAGTACCTGGAGGGTACTGGCGAGGAGTTGGGAAATGGTCATGTATGATTGACCATGGTTAGCTTGCAGCAAACAAAAGGAGTTCCCCTTCCCTAGAGATTTTGATAACAATCTTGTTTTTCAACAAAGATATAGAGATGTCGTATGACATGCTATATCGACAAGAGAAAAACTTGTTGGCCTAGAAACACCTCAAATCAAGCCTAACCTTGCTACTGCCAAATAGCATGTATACACTTTTCTCTTAGATGGTTTGCGAGTACAATTCCGAAATGTACTCATGGCTTTGTCCCTGGCTATTAACTTGGCCAGACTATGGAGACGACTACGAGGAGGACGATGATGGTTACATTGACGCTGATGCGAATTAGGATCATTTCCCGGTCAGTCGCCTATAGGGTAGTAGGCCTGATCTAGGTCAGCTACGCTGCAGGTATCCCGCTGCTATCTACTAAGTAAGAGTGTCTGTTGAACTTGCCCTGTGTGGCAATTATATTCGGCCAAGCGGCCTATGTAAGACTTTAAGACTCGTTATGTAATGGATGATGTAATCTGAAATGCCAACTCTGTTATGTGGATTCATGACGGTCTTCCTGGGATCGTGAATTGTTAGCATAACGGGAATCCCGGGTGGTAAGTCGGGGTCCCCACAGAGTTGGTATCAGAGCCATCCTGACCTTAGGAGACCCTAGTTTAGCACGGGCGTTAGACCAGACCAAAAACTATTTTCTAAAAATAAAAGAGATGGCTATATATATCTAAGGTAAATATATATTGCTCTCATCTCTTCCCTCATTCTTTAAGCATCTTTATTTACTTGCATCTTAATTTAAGCTTTTACTTATGTATAAAATCTTGCACACTTGGGTAGGTAACTAATTAATTCTACTCTAAAATTTGTGTAGATGGACGCTCCTACTGCACACCGTCAGATCGGCACCCACGAGGACGTGCTTATCTTTGAGCGCAACTTGGTGGAGTTGGCCGTGCGTCTCGGACGCCTGCGTCCCGAGGTGCGTGGTTACCGCCTCTTCGAGGAGGGTACCCGGGAGCTGGCCTACCAGGTGGTTTGCCAGGTCCGCGGGAAGGAGGTCCCACCGACTTCTCACGAGTTCACCTTTGAGGTGATTGAGCGCACTTGGGGCGATGGCCTGATGCATGTTTTGCGACACGCCATCTCGCGCCTCATCCACCTCCACTACGACGAGCTACTTGGTACCCGCTATGAGCACTATGGGAGGGTCGACTCCGATGGCCTTCCCTACCAAGCCGCCGCTCACACTCCCTTTAGTCGCCACTTCTGCCACACGGAGGCCCTGCTGCACCACACTTAGGAGCAGCTGGACGACGTCCGTATGGTCGCCGACGAGAGAGGGCTGGAGCTAGCTGTCCTTCATGAGGACCTTCAGGAGTCCATCTTCTCTCGTCACCATCTCCTCGCTGCCAACAGGAAGACCGTGAAGAAGAACAGGGCTCTTAGGCAGCGCGTCCGCGATTTGGAGGACCACTTGGCCTCTCTTGAGAGCCACGTGTCTGAGCTAGAGGAGGAGACTGCCGAGCTCCGCAAGGAGAATGAGGCGGTACTTGGCCGCGACGACGACCACCAGGAGGCCTTTGACAAGGAGCCCGCGAGCACTGACGATGACGATCGTGGTAGCGACAGCGGTGATGACCGCAACGCTATCATGGACTTCTACACCACCGAGACTCCTAGCGAGGAGGACCCCGAGGAGGTTGTCCCCCACGTTAGCAGCGATGAGTAGGTTCCAGCGCCCTACCCCTCTCACGTAGGTTGCCGTGTAGTTGCTAGTTACTCCCTTTTGCACATCTGTGTTGTATGGTCTGTCTGGAACCATTTGGTATGTGTGATGTATGAGACTATGTGGTATGTGTGTGCCTGGACTTGTTTGGCACCCTTTTGCTTGTATATATATGTATGCCTGGACTTGCATGTGCATGTATGTTGTTGGAGCATTGGTATGCATGACTGCTATGTTGATATGTTATGCATGGGTTGAGCTCTATCTTTCGTTGAAGCATGCCTAAGTTTCACTTGTTGTTATTCTCACAAAACCACTTTTCTCCAGAATGGCTCCGGAAACGCGAGGCCAAGCTGGAGGCAATCCGCCCCACCACCTGAGCCCAGCATGGAGCAGCTACTGCGGCTCATGCTAGAAGACCGCGAAGCCGCACGCGCCGAGCACCAAGCCAACCTCGCCACTCTTCAGCACCTCGCGCAAATTGCCACCAACCATAACAATAGTGGTGGCAATGGCGATGAGGAGCCCCAAAACAAGCTTAGGGACTTCCAGAACTCTAACCCTCCGACCTTCACCAAGTCCACCGAGCCCCTGGATGCCGATGACTGGTTCCGCACCATCAAAAACAAGCTCGAGTATGTGGGAGTTGGAGAGAATGAGAAGGTGCTCTATGCCACTCACTTCCTAGCTGGAGCAGCGGGTGCATGGTGGGAGAATGTCTGTGACATGCAGCCCGAAGGCCAAGTAATGACTTGGGAAGCCTTCAAGTCCAAGTTTTGCAAAGCCCACATTCCCTCCGGACTCATCAAGATCATGCGCGACAAGTTCCTCAATCTCAAGCAAGGTGGGATGAGTGTCACCGAGTACCTCGACAAGTTCACTACCTGGGGAAGGTATGCCCCTAATGACATCGACACTGACGAGAAGAAAAGGGAATGTTTCCTGAATGGACTTCAGGAGGAGCTACAAACCTATTTGGTAGTCGTGCCATATAATGATCTGGAAGCCATGGTGGATGCTGCCATTATGGTGGAAGACAAGAACAAAGTTGCCCGCGAAAGCCGGAAGAGAAGGATGATGAGTCAGGGTGGACCAAGCAGCCAAAGGTCCTGCAGTATGCCCCCATCTAGGTCTGCGCCACCCCCTCAGAGGTTCGCCTCTCAAGCCCCCAGGCCCAACAACCCTAACCACCAGTACCAAAGCAACTGTCCTGCAAGCGGGAACTCCTCAGGAGGTAACCATAACATCTTCAACCCCACCAACCGCAGCCAAGGAAGTGGTTGCTATACTTGTGGCCAGCCAGGACATTTCTCTAAGGAGTGTCCCCTGAAGAAGCCTACTGCGCCGAGCCTCACCGCACCGTGACCCAATCAGGGTCAAGGCTGTGGACCCCCTGGGAGGAACCAGAAGACTTAGGCAAATGCTGCTCGAGGCCGCCTGAACCATGTCAACGCAGCTAAAGCCAAAGAAGCACCCGATGTCGTGCTTGGTACGTTTCTTGTTAACTCCATCCCTACACGAGTGCTGTTTGATTCTGGTACATCGCATTCCTTCGTTACTGAGCACTTTGTGAAAAAGGGGAAGTTAGAGTCAACTATGATGGCTAGAGCTATGCTAGTCCAGATCCCTGGATCAGTCGTGAAGACTAAGGAAAATTGCGTAGATGTGCCAATAGATATTCAAGGAGTGCCCTTTAAAGCGAATCTGATCATCCTTGGTACAAAGGGTTTGGATGTGGTACTTGGGATGGACTGGATGTCCAAGTACCAGGGGCACAAAGATTGCGCCCGGAAGGCGATATCCATGACCAATAGTGAGGGTGTTTAGATTGAGCACATCGCAACCATGCTATCCCGCAAGGCCTACTACAAGAAGTCTATCTCTAGACCGATCCTTGACCAAGTTTCGGTGGTATGTGAGTACCCCGACGTCTTCCCTGAGGAGTTGCCAGGTATGCCCCCTGACCGGGATATCGAGTTCGTAATTGAGTTGATTACCGGGATAGCTCCCATTGCTCAAAGACCCTATCGTATGAACCCCCAAGAACTTGAAGAGTTAAAGAAGCAACTCGCTGATATGCTCAGCAAAGGCCTTATCCGACCCAGCGCTTCACCTTGGGGATCGCCTGTTCTCTTTGTGGACAAGCGAGACGGTACCATACGACTGCGTGTGGATTACCGTAGGCTAAATGAGGTGACCATCAAGAATAAATACCCACTCCTCAAGATTGAAGACCTATTTGATCAGCTGAATGGAGCCAAAGTGTTCTCCAAGATTGATCTCCGCACTAGATATCATCAGCTGAAGGTCCGAGAGTCTGACATTCCCAAGACCGCCTTCACCACTCGCTACGGCCTATTCGAGTACACTGTCATGTCCTTTCGCCTAAGCAATGCCCCTGCCTATTTCATGAATCTCATGAATAAGGTATTCATGAAGTTCCTGGACAAATTTGTGGTGTTTTTCATTGACGACATCTTGGTCTATTCCAAGACCGAGGAAGAGCAGGTAGAACATCTGCGGCTAGTATTGGGGACCCTGCGCGAGCACCAGCTTTGCGCCAAATTCAGCAAATGTGAGTTTTGGCTGAAAGAAGTTGGATTCCTAGGTCATGTTCTCTCAGCCGGTGGAGTATCCGTTGACCCCTCAAAAATCACCTCCATCATGGAAAGAAAAGCCCCAACCAACCCCACCGAAGTCCGAGCATTTCTTGGGCTAGCCAGGTATTATCGAAAGTTTGTAGAAGGGTTTTCCAGCATCGCTCGCTCGTTGACTCAGCTGCTCAAGAAAGATAAGAAGTTTGAGTGGACTGAGAAGTGCGAGCAGAGTTTCCAGGAACTCAAGAAGAGACTTGTGTCAGCCCCTATCCTAACCATGCCCGATATCACCAAGAGCTTCGATGTCTATTGCGACGCATCCAAGCTTGGACTTGGAAGTGTCTTGATGCAAGATGGCAAAGTTATCGCCTATCTATCTCGCCAACTGTGCCCTCATGAACTGAACTATCCTACCCATGACCTAGAGCTTGCCGCTGTTATCCATGCCCTCAAAACATGGCGACACTACCTTATGGGGAACCACTGTGAGATTTACACCGACCACAAAAGCCTGAAGTACATTTTCTCCCAGAAGGAGTTGAACATGAGACAAAGGAGATGGATTGAACTCATCAAAGACTATGACCTAGGCATTCATTACCATCCCGATAAAGCGAATGTGGTCGCCGATGCCCTCAGCCGAGAGCCTTGCTCCCTAAATGCCTTACTGAACACCAGCCAACCAACCTTGTGCGAGGAGTTCGAGAAGTTTGGACTTGAGCTTGTAAGCCTTGGTTTCTTAGCGAACCTTGAAGTCTGACCCACTCTCTTTGACCAGATCAAGGAAGCTCAGAAGGGTCATGAGAGTATTGAAGGGATCAAGCGTAGGATGGGACGAGAGGAAGTACCTGGGTTTACAATTGACCAGGAAGGTGTGCTATGGTATAATGGCGGCCTATGCGTCCCTAACATCGAGGAGTTAAAGCAACTTATTCTGAAGGAGGCCCATGACACCCCATATTCAATTCATCCCGGAGGAACCAAAATATACCAAGACTTGAAGGAACAATTTTGGTGGCAAGGTATGAAGAGAGAGATAGCCTTCTATATTGCCCAGTGCAACGTCTGCCAACGCGTCAAGGCCGAGCATCAAAGGCCCACAGGTTTATTGCAACCCTTGAAAGTGCCCTTATGGAAGTGGGAGGAAGTCGGAATGGACTTTATTACTGGGCTACCAACATCGAGTCGGGGACACGACTCTATATGGGTCATTGTGGACCGTCTCACCAAGGTTGCCCACTTTATTCCTGTCAAGACCACTGACCATGGGAACCGTCTGGCAGAATTATACCTCTCATGCATAGTCAGCCTTCATGGTGTTCCGAAGACCATAGTCTTAGACCGAGGCCCTCAGTTCACCTCACGATTTTGGGCGAAACTCCAGGAAGCCTTAGGCACCAAGCTATCCTTCAGTACAGCCTATCACCCACAAACTGGAGGTCAGATGGAGCGAGTAAATCAAATCCTTGAAGACATGTTGCGAGCTTGTGTTCTATCATATGGAACCAAGTGGGAAGATTGTTTGCCATTCGCCGAGTTTTCCTACAACAATAGCTATCAAGCTAGTTTTCAGATGGCCCCCCTTTGAAGCTCTCTATGGACGCAAGTGTCGTACCCCTCTCAACTGGTCAGAAACTGGAGAAAGCCAAATCTTTGGCGCTGACATCATTAAGGAAGCAGAGGAGCAAGTCCAGCTCATTCAAAATCGCTTGAAGGCAGCCCAATCTAGGCAGAAAAGTTATGCCGACTCCAAGAGAAGACCTGTTACCTTCAACATGGGAGATTTTGTCTACCTTCAAGTAACACCGCTCAAGGGTATGCAACGCTTCCATGTCCAGCTTGCACCCCGCTATATCGGCACATTCAAGATTCTAGAGCGCCGCGGAGAGATGTCCTACAGATTGGAACTGCCCACGGAGCTATCCGAGTTCCATGACGTCTTGCATGTTTCGCAACTCTGCAAATGCCTCCAAGTCCCTAACAAACCCGAGACCTTCAAGGAGATCGACCACAACTCCATCGACCTAAACCATGACCTCACCTATCGGTAGAGACCAATTCGCATTCTTGAAGAAGACGTCCATCTTACCCGTAGACGCAAGATCAAGATGTATAAGGTGCAATGGAGTAACCATACCGAAGACGAGGCCACTTGGGAACGTGAGGATTATCTCCGACGAGAATTTCCCGAATTTCTTCATGCTTAGCTACCAAATCTCAGGACGAGATTCTTTTAAGGGGGGAAGGTCTGTAACACCTCACTTTTTGTAGACCAAATTAAGACCTTGGTTAAATGCTTTATTTTGGGTAAATTAAAAACTTTTGCTAAGTTATGTGCTTGATTGTTAGCATGTATGATTTCATGTATGTGTGTGTGTGCATGATTTTATGAGAATGTGTGTGTGTGACTTATGGCATGATTTAATTTCAGCAATTCCACCACCTATGCATTAGAAACTAGAGTTGGTGCTATGATTTTATGCATTGAATTTGAACCTAGGGTTAGCTTGTGTGATCCAACACCTACCTTTTTCTTTCTCTTTTATTTTTGCTTCTTTATTTGAAAATAGAGACTTCTCCAAAACCCTACCACATCTAGCTCTAAAACTTTCAAATTTTGGCCATGTGCTCTTGAGCATATTTGACAATTTTGAAAACTATCATAGACCAACTTTCTCTTCTAGTTTGAAAAATTCAAATTCAAATTTGAATTTTGGCCATGACAACCCTAGCCCCCTCACCTCTCTCTTTTCTCTCTCTTTTCTCTCTCATTTTCAAACAAACTGACCAGGGGAGTATATCTGCCTTGCCCTTCTCTATGCAGCCCTAGCAAAATCTTGGCAAAGATCCATCCCTTGTTGTATCTAGTTGGACTCGAGAATAAGGGGAAGCCCGAGGCTGACGCCCTGCCAGAGCTCTCTCTCCCCCTTTCCCCTTCGACACCACCTCCACTGCCAACCCCCAATGGGCCTGCGCCGTCCCTGCTGACCGTATCCTCGACCCCATCTCCTAGTGACCGCTCGATCTACCCCACGCTCGCCGAGGACACCGCCGTGACTGCCGTGGACGCCCAGCATGGGCAGCACAGCACCGACAACCTCCCGTGCTGTCACCTCACCGCTAGCCCCGTGTCTACCCCCAAGATCAATTCCCTGAGCCGCCCCTGACCGAGACCCACCGTACACCGCGCCCCGACCTTGCCACTCCGACACGGTTGAGCAGCCCAGCGCGTGCAGAGCATGTGCCGTGTTCCCGCATGCACACACATTCCCCTGCACCGCACTGCACACGCACCAGAATGGCATCACACGCCCGACGCAATGCCATCCTTGCCCTGTGCCGTGGTGCACCGAGACGACCCCACGGCACACTGTTTTGCTTGCAGCCGCTCTGAAACCGCTCGTGTCGCAACCGAACCAGCTAGCCACCGACACCACCTACCTGTTCCCTGCACTCAGTGCATGATGCTGTCCCATAGAGCCGCCCACGGAGGCCAATCGCATCCATCGCCGGTGCACCCTAGACCGAACCCGTCCGGCGATATAAAAATTGGTGCCCTCTGTGCAACCCTCTCCTGTCGCCCATTTGCTTCCTCTTCACTCCCTCTCACCTGCAGAGCCTCGCCGCCGTGTAGCCGAGGCAAATCCATCGCCGGAGAGCTCGAGAGCATCGGGTAGATCACCGACAGCGATGGTAAAGGTTGCGGTCGATCTAGCCAGTGTCTCTTCTCTCTCTGGTTTGCGAACTCACCATCACCGTCTAGATCTCACCCCTCTCTGCTTTTGGTCCAGGGCATGCCGTAGCCGTCGCCATCGCCGACCTCTACCGGAGCTCACCTCGACCCCCTCGACATCCCTATGAGCACCCCAGCCCCTGCATGCGAGTTCCCTCGAGGCGTATCACTTTCCAACCCATACCACCGCCGATCTAGCCGCCACCGACCGCCGGAGCCCCACGGTAAGCGTCGCCTCGCCCAAACCCTAACTAGCGACACCGAGCTCACCTGCATGCGCAGCCCCGCGAGGAAGAAGGCCAGTGCACCGTCCGATCTGAATCGGACGGTGGCGTACCACTTTGGCCAGCCAGGCCCGGGCAGGCCGACGGATTTGGGCCGGCCTGGCTCTGATCCGCCGCCTCGGCCCGTCACTTTTTTTTAGCAAATCCTATTTACCTTTTTTGTAAATCCTTGTTAAGTTTAAAAATTCATAGACATAAATCTATGAGTCCAAATTTAGTTTTTCAAATTTCTCTGAGATCCTGAAGTTGTTATCTACCTGGATATCCAGTATGCATGATTTTTAGGAACTTTAGTAATATCTGAGAATTAATACTTGTAGATCTAGGGTTTCTCAATGTTAAATCCAAAATAGGAGTTTGATGTGATGAAAAATTCTGTTTCCAATTTTCAGTGATGCTCTGTGATATTGTGAAGCTTGAGAAACTAGTGTTGCTATTTTAGGAGCATTGTATTTCCTGCAGTAATTATTTTGGTAATATTAGGAATTTGCATTGTTTTAATTATTGTGCTTAGTAGGATTATTATTTTTAGGTGATTCCAACTCTGGTGTGCTATGTATTAGAGTAGCTTTCCAACTTGGTCTCTGGTAGAATTTTAGGAACTACTGAAAGTTTTAGGGAATTAAATTGCTTTTCTAGTGATAATTGTGATTAGGAAATTCATTATAATTCACCAAAAACTTCTTTTGGATTGATTCCAATTGGATTGGTTCTGTAATAGTGTTAGCTACCTGGAAATATGATGATTGCCCTGTCTTGATTCATATTGATGCCTGCAAGTTGTTTGCTTGTGAATAGGGCTTAATTATCATTATGATTTATCTTGCTATTATTAAAGTGGTAAATTCTTTTGTAAGATTAGTTCTTGTTTTAGAATCTCAACATGTTTGTTTTTGATACCCCCTTCCCAAGTCGACTTGATATCATCCATTGAGATGACACCCCCTTGTGACCTAGTCAACACCCCCCCCCCCTTTATTAGAGACTTGATGGTTAGCATGAATGTCCTTGGGAAAACTTGCAGTGGAGCCAAAAACTCTAGGATGGGAAAACTCTCGGGAAAGTTTCGAAAATGTTTTTGAAAATCTTGGAGTAGTATCTACTCCACTAAAATGTTTTCAAAGGATTTTTGGAAAAAATTAGTTGGACATGGGAGCTAAAGAGGTTGGTGGCTTTATAAAAGTGGCATTGAGTATAAGTGTTCGCCAAACCAATTAACCTGTGCAACCACAATACCCCTATATGGGACGGGGCTTAGTCCGAAGTTTATTTGCTTTAGTGTAGGGAGCGTCGTACTATATAAGGGTCTATAGGACCCCGGAAATCTGGGTTGCCGCAAGAGTATGGGCAATAGTGAATCAGGATCCTTCGGGATTTATCCGGCCGGAAGACAATTGGGTTCTCCCGCCGTGGCACTGGAGCTACACTCGAGATGATGGAGGTAGGCTGCCAGGGTTTGCCGGGGAGGTTAACTCCATAGGGTAGGCACCCGTACTAAGGTAGGTAGATGGAAGACTTTGTTCGATTATCCGAACCCCGCATACTAGTGTATGATGGACCGTGGTGGCATCCCGGCGGATTTATCGAATCTTGTGGCTAAAGTGTACAACCTCTGCAAAGTGTAATCTATTCAAATAGCCGAGTCCTCGGTCATGGACGGTTGGAATGGCCATACTTAACCTGTGTCGGGTTTTGGTTTTATAAAAGGTTTTCAGAAAAATGGAGTTTGTGCCGGATGGAGTACTCGGAGGGTACGGCCGTGGCACGGGTGTGGTTCAGAGTACTTGGAGGGTACTGCCGAGGAGTTGGGAAATGGTCATGTATGATTGGCCATGGTTAGCTTGCAGCAAACAAAAGGAGTTCCCCCTTCCCTAGAGATTTTGATAACAATCTTGTTTTCAAAAATGTTTTTCAACAAAGATATAGAGATGTCATATGACATGCTATATCGACAAGAGAAAAACTTGTTGGCCTAGAAACACCTCAAATCAAGCCTAACCTTGCTACTGCCAAATAGCATGTAAACACTTTTCTCTTAGATGGTTTGCGAGTATAATTCCAAAATGTACTCACGGCTTTGTCCCTGGCTATTAACTTGGCCAGACTATGGAGACGACTACGAGGAGGACGATGATGGTTACGACGACGCCGGTGCAAATTAGGATCCTTTCCCGGTCAGTCGCCTATAGGGTAGTAGGCCTGATCTGGGTCAGCTACGCTGCATGTATCCCGCTGCTATCTACTAAGTAACAGTGTCTGTTGAACTTGCCCTGCGTGGCAATTATATTCGGCCAAGCGGCGTATATAAGACTTTAAGACTTGTTATGTAATGGATGATGTAATCTAAAATGCCAACTCTGTTATGTAGATTCATGACGGTCTTCCTGGGATCGTGAATTGTAAGCACAACGGGAATCCCGGGTGGTAAGCCGGGGTCCCCACATTTAGGGCATGCAATAAAAGAAATCAATGCTAATACTGCCTCTGTTCACAAATATAAAGTTATTTTTATAGTTTTCCAAGTAGACTAGATACGGTTAACAATGAGTGAATCTAAACACTGAAGCTATACAGATCTCCATGCGTAGCACCTAGCCGCGTTGCCAAAGGCAGGTTATGAACAATGGTAAACGGGCTTGATAAGGAAGTAGACTAGATGGCATGCGATTATCTTGCTTAGCCAGGGAACGGGCTTGATCAGGAAGTCCGGTGATGGGTCCAAGGTCTTCATGGGCAGCTTCTTATCCATGGATTTTAGGGGCCTAAAAAATCAAATAGGTTACGAAGTTGGAAAGACCAAACAAACGGAAGATCAAGGCGTTGTTAACCCACCCAGGGGAGACAACGCCCCCCTCGTCCGTTGGTGCGCAGAAAGAGAGGACGGCTTGGGCCTGACTAATTAGGCTGCTTGCATGGAGATCTGCCTGCCGGCGGGTTAACTCCTTCCTCTCCGCCGCCCTAGTCTTGACCCCATCGGTCTTCAACGCCGGTTGGATCTGCTTCTTGGGAGGCATGGCTTCGTCGTAGAATGGAGGGAGGGGCAAGGAAGGCAGGAGGAGGAAGAAGAGGAAGTGGGTTTCTGCAGAATAGTGCCACCCGGTCAAGGAGCAGCTTCAGCTGACCACCGTGTTGTTGCCTCCTGGCCACCATCTCAAGCAATCTCGGCTGTCCGTTTGAATCTAAGCGTAGCCCTTGGTACCTTGTCGACGAAGGGTCACTGTAGGTACGAATGAATAGGCAGCAATAGCCCCTTGCTTTTTCACTGCGCACTGCCACGATGGGACTGGGCATTGAACTCAATGGGACTCTGCATTGGGTCCCAGCTAAGCGGCAACACGACGTGCACGCCCAGGCGTACATGTACATCTATGTCCTCACCTGTCGTGCATCCATGCTCGTGATTTTTTTTGGCCATGCATGACATGACATTCAAACAGGGAATCTTTGAAATGAAACTAAAATAAAATAGCGATTGTAACTGATACTTGAATTACATATTTTCCTCATCGAAGTCATCAAGCTCGCCGTCGCTATCTATGTGATAGGTCTTTCGATAGTTGCAGTTTTCATAGACCTTGACGGCGAACTCATCTACTCCGTTGAACTTGAAGATGAGGATGTACCCGAGTTGCAGATCGTGCACACGGGCAAAGGCAACCCAGCCACGCCCAAGGTATATGTCATCTGCTGCATCCACGTACAGCTGGACGGGCCAGGTACCTCGGGCACAACCAGCTACCCGCAGACATACTTTGGTAGGTTTATGACCTGCAAGCTGTTGCGCGAACTTTAGTGGGAGCCGCAGCTGGTCCAAGTGTGGCGCTCGAACGGGATCCGGGCGAACTCGAACCCTGGCAGGAATCGCGCCTGTCTCTGAGATGATGGCTCAGACGAGTGCTCGGGTGACGATTCCCTAGACATGTCAATAGACATGTCAAGAGACGGCGGCTCAGCCGCTGACCCACGTACTCCTTGACAACTGCCACCGCGCCCACGCCCGCGCCTAGCACGACCACCGTCGTGGCCTCCTCCACGCCCGCCGCGGCTACCACGACCGCCCCCGCGTCCTCGACCTCCCGGAAGCCTCCCCATCCACGGCGGTGACAGGAAGAAGAAGAAGAAGAGGTAGAAGAAGAAGAAGGATAGCTGATTGACTGGCTGGCTCAGGAGCCTGTTGCGCATTTTGTAGGCCAGGAACCGCCACTTTATCAAGCCATAATTACTTCTCCAATTTCCCAGGCGTGAAATTAATAGTATGAATGGCCATGCGCGAGCCCACATGCGCGAAGTCAAAGGATCGTCGCATTACACGTAACAAAGTGAAACGTGGTAGGCACAAAACAAGGGGGCACAAACCATGGGGCATCCACGGCGTATTTTTAAATAAAGTCTATTTGAAGGACCCACATACCTGTTTTGACCCCTCCGGCCACTCAAAAAATGGAAAATGCAGTGTTTTTCCATTTTTTATGATTTTTCCAGCCTCGAAGCACCTCTTTGTGAAAGAGTCCACCTGTGAACCCTTGGGATGGCATGTTTGGTATTTTTCCTAGGTGATGCATCACTCACCATGACTCCATGCATTGTTTTTCTATTTTTTTGATTTTTTCTGAATTCCCTAGGCCCCCCTTCCAGATCTAGGTCAAACTCACGGTGCCATCGATGTGTGCCATGTGGGGTGGGAACCATGGTTTGGTCTTGGTTCTAGGGTCCCACACCCCCAGGGGACCTCCATGTATTTTCCCCAATTTTTTTGGTGTGCATTTCTTGTAGCCCCAGTGCAAAATTGGATTAAAATGGATTTAGGGAAAAAAAATAATTCATTATATGGCAGCAGGCCGAGATAATTCATGAGCTCCTAGATGTGGCACCCCTAGTAGGTCCCCCACCCATGAAAATTACAGTGGTGATGTTTTGCACATTTCCCTTGGTGGCCCCTTCACAAAAAAGCACCTGTTTTGTCCCCTCCGGCCACCTGAAAAATGGGAAATTAATTTTTTATGTTGAAACTAAAAAAACACTAGTTGCAAAAGTTGTTGGGAATGCAAAGATGCACATCTCCACCAAAAATGGGACCATGGTTCCACAGTTTGCTGAGGAACTTGCACAAACCATGGTCACCTGGCAAGGAAGACCAAGAGAACTCCTGCCTGGAAGCACCTCTTTGTGAAAGAGGCCACCTGTGAACCCTTGGTATGGCATGTTTGGTATTTTTCCTAGGTGATGCATCACTCACCATAACTCCATGCATTGTTTTCCATTTTTTTTGATTTTTTCTGAATTCCCTAGGCCCCCCTTCCAGATCTAGGTCAAACTCGCGGTACCATTGATGTGTGCCATGTGGGGTGGGAACCATGGTTTGGTCTTTGTTCTAGGGTCACACACCCTCAAGGGACCTCCGTGTATTTTTCTCCAATTTTTCTGGTGTGCATTTCTTGTAGCCCCAGTGCAAAATTGGATTAAAATGGATTTAGGGAAAAAATAATTCATTATATGGCAGGAGGCCGAGATAATTCCTAAGCTCCTGGATGTGTCACCCCTAGTAGATCCCCCACCCATGAAAATTAGAGTGGTGATGTTTTGCACACTGCCCTTGGTGGCCCCTTCACAAAAAAGCACCTGTTTTGACCCCTCCGGCCACCTGAAAAATGGGAAATTCATTTTTTATGTTGAAACTAAAAAAACACTAGTTGCAAAAGTTGTTGGGAATGCAAAGATGCACATCTCCACCAAAAATGGGACCATGGTTCCACAGTTTGCTATAGAACTTACACAAATCATGGTCACCTGGCAAGGAAGACCAAGAGAACTCCTGCTGGAAGCACCTCTTTGTGAAAGAGTCCACCTGTGAACCCTTGGGATGGCATGTTTGGTATTTTTCCTAGGTGATGCATCACTCACCATGACTCCATGCATTGTTTTTCCATTTTTTGATTTTTTTCTGAATTCCCTAGGCCCCCCTTCCAGATCTAGGTCAAACTCGCGGTGCCATCACTGTGTGCCATGTGGGGTGGGAACTATGGTTTGGTCTTGGTTCTAGGGTCCCACACCCCCAGGGGACCTCCATGTATTTTCCCCAATTTTTTTGGTGTGCATTTCTTGTAGCCCCAGTGCAAAATTGGATTAAAATGGATTTAGGGAAAAAAATAATTCATTATATGGCAGCAGGCCGAGATAATTCATAGCTCCTAGATGTGGCACCCCTAGTAGGTCCCCCACCCATGAAAATTACAGTGGTGATGTTTTGCACATTTCCCTTGGTGGCCCCTTCACAAAAAAGCACCTGTTTTGTCCCCTCCGGCCACCTGAAAAATGGGAAATTAATTTTTTATGTTGAAACTAAAAAAACACTAGTTGCAAAAGTTGTTGGGAATGCAAAGATGCACATCTCCACCAAAAATGGGACCAGGTTCCACAGTTTGCTGAGGAACTTGCACAAACCATGGTCACCTGGCAAGGAAGACCAAGAGAACTCCTGCCTGGAAGCACCTCTTTGTGAAAGAGGCCACCTGTGAACCCTTGGTATGGCATGTTTGGTATTTTTCCTAGGTGATGCATCACTCACCATAACTCCATGCATTGTTTTTCCATTTTTTTTGATTTTTTCTGAATTCCCTAGGCCCCCCTTCCAGATCTAGGTCAAACTCGCGGTACCATTGATGTGTGCCATGTGGGGTGGGAACCATGGTTTGGTCTTTGTTCTAGGGTCACACACCCTCAAGGGACCTCCGTGTATTTTTCTCCAATTTTTCTGGTGTGCATTTCTTGTAGCCCCAGTGCAAAATTGGATTAAAATGGATTTAGGGAAAAAATAATTCATTATATGGCAGGAGGCCGAGATAATTCCTAAGCTCCTGGATGTGTCACCCCTAGTAGATCCCCCACCCATGAAAATTAGACTGGTGATGTTTTGCACACTGCCCTTGGTGGCCCCTTCACAAAAAAGCACCTGTTTTGACCCCTCCGGCCACCTGAAAAATGGGAAATGCATTTTTTATGTGAAAACTGAAAAAACACTAGTTGCAAAATTTGTTGGAAATGCAAAGATGCACATATCCACCAAAAATGGGACCATGGTTCCATAGTTTGTTATGGAACTTGCACAAACCATGGTCACCTGGCAAGGAAGACCAAGAGAACTCCTGCCTAGAAGCACCTCTTTGTGAAAGAGTCCACCTGTGAACCCTTGGGATGGCATGTTTGGTATTTTTCCTAGGTGATGCATCACTCACCATGATTCCATGCATTGTTTTTCCATTTTTTTTGATTTTTTCTGAAATCCCTAGGCCCCCCATCTAGATCTAGGTCAAACTCGCGGTGCCATCGATGTGTGCCATGTGGGGTGGGAACCATGGTTTGGTCTTGGTTCTAGGGTCACACACCCTCAGGGGACCTCCGTGTATTTTCCCCAATTTTTTCTGGTGTGCATTTTTGTAGCCCAGTGCAAAATTGGATTAAAATGGATTTAGGGCAAAAAATATTCATTATATGGCAGCAGGCCGAGATAATTCCTAAGCTCCTGGATGTGGCACACCTAGTAGGTCCCCCACCCATGAAAATTAGGGTGGTGATGTTTTGCACACTGCCCTTGATGACCCCTTCACAAAAAAGCACCTGTTTTGACCCCTCCGGCCACCTGAAAAATGGGAAATGCATTTTTTATATGGAAACTGAAAAAACACTAGTTGCAAAAGTTGTTGGGAATGCAAAGATGCACATGTCCACCAAAAATGGGACCATGGTTCCACAGTTTGGTGTGGAACTTGCACAAACCATGGTCATCTGGCAAGGAAGACCAAGAGAGCTCCTGCCTGGAAGCACCTCTTTGTGAAAGAGTCCACCTGTGAACCCTTTGAATGGCATGTTTGGTATTTTTCCTAGGTGATGCATCACTCACCATGACTCCATGCATTGTTTTTCCATTATTTTGATTTTTTCTGAATTCCCTAGGCCCCCCTTCCAGATCTAGGTCAAACTCGTGGTGCCATCACTGTGTGCCATGTGGGGTGGGAACCATGGTTTGGTCTTTGTTCTAGGGTCACACACACCCTCAAGGGACCTCCGTGTATTTTTCTCCCAATTTTTTTGGTGTGCATTTCTTGTAGCCCCAGTGCAAAATTGGATTAAAATGGAATTAGGGCAAAAATATTTCATTATATGGCAGCAGGCCGAGATAATTCCTAAGCTCCTGGATGTGGCACCCCTAGTAGGTCCCCCACCCATGAAAATTAGACTGGTGATGTTTTGCACACTGCCCTTGGTGGCCCCTTCACAAAAAAGCACCTGTTTTGACCCCTCCGGCCACCTGAAAAATGGGAAATGCATTTTTTATGTGAAAACTGAAAAAACACTAGTTGCAAAATTTGTTGGAAATGCAAAGATGCACATATCCACCAAAAATGGGACCATGGTTCCATAGTTTGTTATGGAACTTGCACAAACCATGGTCACCTGGCAAGGAAGACCAAGAGAACTCCTGCCTAGAAGCACCTCTTTGTGAAAGAGTCCACCTGTGAACCCTTGGGATGGCATGTTTGGTATTTTTCCTAGGTGATGCATCACTCACCATGATTCCATGCATTGTTTTTCCATTTTTTTTGATTTTTTCTGAAATCCCTAGGCCCCCCATCTAGATCTAGGTCAAACTCGCGGTGCCATCGATGTGTGCCATGTGGGGTGGGAACCATGGTTTGGTCTTGGTTCTAGGGTCACACACCCTCAGGGGACCTCCGTGTATTTTCCCCAATTTTTCTGGTGTGCATTTTTGTAGCCCAGTGCAAAATTGGATTAAAATGGATTTAGGGCAAAAAATATTCATTATATGGCAGCAGGCCGAGATAATTCCTAAGCTCCTGGATGTGGCACACCTAGTAGGTCCCCCACCCATGAAAATTAGGGTGGTGATGTTTTGCACACTGCCCTTGATGACCCCTTCACAAAAAAGCACCTGTTTTGACCCCTCCGGCCACCTGAAAAATGGGAAATGCATTTTTTATATGGAAACTGAAAAAACACTAGTTGCAAAAGTTGTTGGGAATGCAAAGATGCACATGTCCACCAAAAATGGGACCATGGTTCCACAGTTTGGTGTGGAACTTGCACAAACCATGGTCATCTGGCAAGGAAGACCAAGAGAGCTCCTGCCTGGAAGCACCTCTTTGTGAAAGAGTCCACCTGTGAACCCTTTGAATGGCATGTTTGGTATTTTTCCTAGGTGATGCATCACTCACCATGACTCCATGCATTGTTTTTCCATTATTTTGATTTTTTCTGAATTCCCTAGGCCCCCCTTCCAGATCTAGGTCAAACTCGTGGTGCCATCACTGTGTGCCATGTGGGGTGGGAACCATGGTTTGGTCTTTGTTCTAGGGTCACACACACCCTCAAGGGACCTCCGTGTATTTTTCCCCAATTTTTTTGGTGTGCATTTCTTGTAGCCCCAGTGCAAAATTGGATTAAAATGGAATTAGGGCAAAAATATTTCATTATATGGCAGCAGGCCGAGATAATTCCTAAGCTCCTGGATGTGGCACCCCTAGTAGGTCCCCCACCCATGAAAATTAGACTGGTGATGTTTTGCACACTGCCCTTGGTGGCCCCTTCACAAAAAAGCACCTGTTTTGACCCCTCCGGCCACCTGAAAAATGGGAAATGCATTTTTTATGTGAAAACTGAAAAAACACTAGTTGCAAAATTTGTTGGAAATGCAAAGATGCACATATCCACCAAAAATGGGACCATGGTTCCATAGTTTGTTATGGAACTTGCACAAACCATGGTCACCTGGCAAGGAAGACCAAGAGAACTCCTGCCTAGAAGCACCTCTTTGTGAAAGAGTCCACCTGTGAACCCTTGGGATGGCATGTTTGGTATTTTTCCTAGGTGATGCATCACTCACCATGATTCCATGCATTGTTTTTCCATTTTTTTTGATTTTTTCTGAAATCCCTAGGCCCCCCATCTAGATCTAGGTCAAACTCGCGGTGCCATCGATGTGTGCCATGTGGGGTGGGAACCATGGTTTGGTCTTGGTTCTAGGGTCACACACCCTCAGGGGACCTCCGTGTATTTTCCCCAATTTTTCTGGTGTGCATTTTTGTAGCCCAGTGCAAAATTGGATTAAAATGGATTTAGGGCAAAAAATATTCATTATATGGCAGCAGGCCGAGATAATTCCTAAGCTCCTGGATGTGGCACACCTAGTAGGTCCCCCACCCATGAAAATTAGGGTGGTGATGTTTTGCACACTGCCCTTGATGACCCCTTCACAAAAAAGCACCTGTTTTGACCCCTCCGGCCACCTGAAAAATGGGAAATGCATTTTTTATATGGAAACTGAAAAAACACTAGTTGCAAAAGTTGTTGGGAATGCAAAGATGCACATGTCCACCAAAAATGGGACCATGGTTCCACAGTTTGGTGTGGAACTTGCACAAACCATGGTCATCTGGCAAGGAAGACCAAGAGAGCTCCTGCCTGGAAGCACCTCTTTGTGAAAGAGTCCACCTGTGAACCCTTTGAATGGCATGTTTGGTATTTTTCCTAGGTGATGCATCACTCACCATGACTCCATGCATTGTTTTTCCATTATTTTGATTTTTTCTGAATTCCCTAGGCCCCCCTTCCAGATCTAGGTCAAACTCGTGGTGCCATCACTGTGTGCCATGTGGGGTGGGAACCATGGTTTGGTCTTTGTTCTAGGGTCACACACACCCTCAAGGGACCTCCGTGTATTTTTCCCCAATTTTTTTGGTGTGCATTTCTTGTAGCCCCAGTGCAAAATTGGATTAAAATGGAATTAGGGCAAAAATATTTCATTATATGGCAGCAGGCCGAGATAATTCCTAAGCTCCTGGATGTGGCACCCCTAGTAGGTCCCCCACCCATGAAAATTAGACTGGTGATGTTTTGCACACTGCCCTTGGTGGCCCCTTCACAAAAAAGCACCTGTTTTGACCCCTCCGGCCACCTGAAAAATGGGAAATGCATTTTTTATGTGAAAACTGAAAAAACACTAGTTGCAAAATTTGTTGGAAATGCAAAGATGCACATATCCACCAAAAATGGGACCATGGTTCCATAGTTTGTTATGGAACTTGCACAAACCATGGTCACCTGGCAAGGAAGACCAAGAGAACTCCTGCCTAGAAGCACCTCTTTGTGAAAGAGTCCACCTGTGAACCCTTGGGATGGCATGTTTGGTATTTTTCCTAGGTGATGCATCACTCACCATGATTCCATGCATTGTTTTTCCATTTTTTTTGATTTTTTCTGAAATCCCTAGGCCCCCCATCTAGATCTAGGTCAAACTCGCGGTGCCATCGATGTGTGCCATGTGGGGTGGGAACCATGGTTTGGTCTTGGTTCTAGGGTCACACACCCTCAGGGGACCTCCGTGTATTTTCCCCAATTTTTCTGGTGTGCATTTTTGTAGCCCAGTGCAAAATTGGATTAAAATGGATTTAGGGCAAAAAATATTCATTATATGGCAGCAGGCCGAGATAATTCCTAAGCTCCTGGATGTGGCACACCTAGTAGGTCCCCCACCCATGAAAATTAGGGTGGTGATGTTTTGCACACTGCCCTTGATGACCCCTTCACAAAAAAGCACCTGTTTTGACCCCTCCGGCCACCTGAAAAATGGGAAATGCATTTTTTATATGGAAACTGAAAAAACACTAGTTGCAAAAGTTGTTGGGAATGCAAAGATGCACATGTCCACCAAAAATGGGACCATGGTTCCACAGTTTGGTGTGGAACTTGCACAAACCATGGTCATCTGGCAAGGAAGACCAAGAGAGCTCCTGCCTGGAAGCACCTCTTTGTGAAAGAGTCCACCTGTGAACCCTTTGAATGGCATGTTTGGTATTTTTCCTAGGTGATGCATCACTCACCATGACTCCATGCATTGTTTTTCCATTTTTTTGATTTTTTCTGAATTCCCTAGGCCCCCTTCCATATCTAGATCAAACTCGCGGTGCCATCGATGTGTGCCATGTGGGGTGGGAACGATGGTTTGGTCTTGGTTCTAGGGTCACACACCCTCAGGAAAGCTCCGTGTATTTTCCCCCAATTTTTCTGGTGTGCATTTCTTGTAGCCCTAGTGCAAAATTGGATTAAAATGGATTTAGGGCAAAAAAATATTCATTATATGGCAGCAGGCCGAGATAATTCCTAAGCTCCTGGATGTGGCACCCCTAGTAGGTCCCCCACCCATGAAAATTAGAGTGGTGATGTTTTGCACACTGCCCTTGGTGGCCCATTCACAAAAAAACACCTGTTTTGATCCCTCCGGCCACCTGAAAAATGGGAAATATATTTTTTATGTGGAAACTGAAAAAACACTAGTTGCAAAAGTTGTTGGGAATGCAAAGATGCACATCTCCACAAAAAATGGGACCATGGTTCCATAGTTTGCTATGGAACTTGCACAAACCATGGTCACCTAGCAAGGAAGACTAAGAGAACTCCTGCCTGAAAGCAACTCTTTTTGAAAGAGTCCACCTTTGAACCCTTGGGATCGCATGTTTAGTATTTTTCCTAGGTGATGCATCACTCACCATGACTCCATGCATTGTTTTTCCATTTTTTTTTTCTGAATTCCCTAGGCCCCCTTTCAAATCTAGTCAAACTCGCAGTGCCATCGATGTATGCCAGGTGGGGTGGGAACCATGGTTTGGTCTTGGTTCTAGGGTCCCACACCCTCAGGGACCTCCGTGTATTTTTCTCCAATTTTTCTGGTGTGCATTTCTTGTAGCCCTAGTGCAAAATTGGATTAAAATGGATTTAGGGCAAAAAATATTCATTATATGGCAGCAGGCCGAGATAATTCCTAAGCTCCTGGATGTGGCACCCCTAGTAGGTCCCCCACCCATGAAAATTAGAGTGGTGATGTTTTGCACATTTCCCTTGGTGGCCCCTTCACAAAAAAGCACTTGTTTTGACCCCTCCGGCCACTTGAAAAATGGGAAATGCATTTTTTATGTGGAAACTGAAAAAACACTAGTTGCAAAAGTTGTTGGGAATGCAAAGATGCACATCTCCACCAAAAATGGGACCATGGTTCCACAGTTTGCTGTGGAACTTGCACAAACCATGGTCACCTGGCAAGGAAGACCAAGAGAACTCCTGTCTGGAAGCACCTCTTTGTGAAAGAGTCCACCTGTGAACCCTTGGGATGGCATGTTTGGTATTTTTCCTAGGTGATGCAACACTTACCATGACTCCATGCATTGTTTTTCCATTTTTTGATTTTTTTCTGAATTCCCTAGGCCCCCCTTCCAAATCTAGGTCAAACTCGCGGTGCCATTGATGTGTGCCAGGTGGGGTGGGAACCGTGGTTTGGTCTTGGTTCTAGGGTCCCACACCCTCAGGGGACCTCCGTGTATTTTTCTCTAATTTTTCTGGTGTGCATTTCTTGTAGCCCCAGTGCAAAATTGCATTAAAATGGATTTAGGGCAAAAATAATTCATTATATGGCAGCAGGCCGAGATAATTCTTAATCTCCTGGATGTGGCACCCCTAGGCGGCCCCCACCCATGAAAATTAGAGTGGTGATGTTTTGCACATTGCCCTTGGTGGCCACTTCACAAAAAGCACCTGTTTTGACCCATCCGGCCACCTGAAAAATGGAAAATGCATTTTTTTATGTGGAAACTGAAAAAACACTAGTTGTAAAAGTTGTTGGGAATGCAAAGATGCACATCTCCACCAAAAATGGGACCATGGGTATTTTTCCTAGGTGATGCTGTGTTTTTCCATTTTTTGATTTTTTCTGAAATCCCTAGGCCGAGATAATTCCTAAGATCTTAGATGTGGCACCCCTGGGACCCGGCTCCCCTTCTGCTTTGCCCAACTCTGGACAAGTACGACTCTGGACAAATATTTAATTTGTTCAGCCTGCATGGCTCTAGACAAGTACGACGACCGCTCTCGACTTTGCCCAGCTCGTGAACCCATGAGACATCGGGACCCACTCATCATCGACACAGATGTTACAATGGGTAGCAGAAAACCTTTTACTAGATCACCGTTGAAATTTCTGCAACAGATTAATGGATAGAAACGTTATCCCTTCCTATTCTCCACTACTCTGATACGTGAATATAGGGACGTCCGTTCCTAGCAAGTCTCTATAAAAGGGACGGATGGCTAACACTAATTCTGCCACATCGGTAAACCATCCTCAGCTAGCTACAGAGGTATGTATCAATATTTTAGGGTTAATTCGTATAGTTTTTATTCCCGCTTGTAAGTCAGGATTTACTCCCTATTGCAGTTTGAACTTAACCATTGATCGATGGATGCGAGCGGAGGAGCGGGTAAGAAGCGCACTTTTGTCGGAGAGGGCTCTTCCAAAGGAGTTAGCCAAGATGACAAGGTACTACACACGACTGTCTTTTTTTCAAAATATGTTAGTACTATGTATAAACATATAAAAGGAACATTTCTTGATTTTAAACGCGTGTTGTATCATATGTCAGAAGCTGAAGGTTGTAGAGGTGGAGGATGTGCAAGAAGATTCTGATCCGAAACCTGAATCTGACACGGATCCATATGGTTCTCTCGACGGAGGAAGTCCAAGAAATTTTTCAGGGGATGAAGGGAACAAAAAAGGTGATGGCGAAGACGATAACCCTGAAGACGATGACCCTGAACCACGATCACCAAATATTGATATCAAATCCGCAAAGAGAGCTAGGATCTCCCGTATAGTCATCTATCAGCTAAGGGTGACATATGGTGTTGGACAGACTAAGATCCTGGAAGCCATTGTAACACCAAACCTACAACCAGCAGGTTATGTGGTTGTGTATGTTCTATTCATCAAGATGCAGGATGCTAGGTGGCGGATCGTCCAATCTCACCAAAATGGTGACGACGGCTATATTTACATCAAGATGCGAAACCGAGATCTGGTGAGGTTCCATGGAAAGATGTATGAATGGTATGGTGCACGTGTGACCTTTTGTATGGTGCAAACAATTTTACCGATTATTCCCACTGACCCCATGGATCAGCACCATGTTGTCAAGATATAGCTCCCGCTTCGATGATCACATCGCATTTCTACTGTTAGAATAATTATAATTTTTAAATTTTATTTATTTATCTAAATTTGTTTGAGGTCTAAATTAGTTTGAGGTAGCGCCCCTCACTTCTATAAGGGAGCCCCTAATTTTAATGCTTTTTCGTGAAAACTCCCCTATGGCATGTATTATGGTCCTATTAATCAGGTCATAAAATAAGACAATGTGGGCTGATTATGTATTTTTCTGTTTTATAATAATAAGTTATGCTCATTCGAAAGCAAGTCAAATCTCTGAAAACCCGGTTGACCGCCTAATAAAATAAGGCTTGTGTTCTATTCTGCCACGCTCGTGGACCCACTCGTCATCGACACAGCTGTTGCAATGAGTCAGCCGCCGTCGACGCCGTCTGGTTAGCTGTCGCGTGGCAATGTGGGCTCCCCGCCCACCTCTTTGCCTTGCCTCCACTCCCCTGGCCCCACTGTTACCATCATTTCTCCCAAATCCAAACTCCTCTGCCTCTAGCGCGCTGCAAAAAAACCCTCCCCTACCAGCTCCGGCGATGAAATCCCCTGCGCGGCGCCGTAATCCTGTCCCCAGAGAAGACCGTCATCTGTCCTCCGCTGTAGGTAGGCTGGTAAGTGCCGCTCGATTCCTAGTCCCCGGAGAAGAACGTCCGCTCTCCTCTTGCTTTCAAGGTAACCTTGCCGGCGTTCTTCCTAGATCGTCGGCGGTGAGCCTCGAGCACGTACGGTGATTTTAAGTCGCCTCCCTATTTTTCTTCGCTCCATCGCGTACTCGATCTACGAGCATCTCCACTCGCCCCGCCACCCCCCTAAATGCGTGGATCGCCACGTGGCCCACTGTCAGCGGCACGACCGACGCTTCGTCGTCTCCACTTGTCTCGTCTCCCGCGCCCAATAATGGCGCTGCAAATGAAAATAGCTTTGCAGCGGGGCAGCGAGCCGTCGCGTCGCAGCACACGTCGGGGGGAAATGAATGCCATGTCGCGCGCTTCCTGCCGCTTCCCGCCCCTTCTCCTCCGTTTTCCCACCCCGTTTCCGGCTATAAATAGCTTGTCGCCTCGACAGTAGGTTCACATCCTCCAACCGCCCGTAGAAAATGCCTCGCCGCCTCTTGACAACCTACGCCATGCTCCCTCGAGGCGGTTCCGGCGCGCCACCAGCACCACCGCCCCCACCTCCACCGCCGCCGCTGCCGCAGGACCCAGCACCACCACAGGGCGAGGAGGAGGAGGACTCCAACGACGAGGAGTTACTCAACGAGCTGCCGACAGACGCGGAGGCGAAGGAGGCCACCGCGGAACAGAGAGCGATCGTAGCATCGTTCGAGACGCTGCGACGTGACCGGGCAGCGCAGGAGCTCATGGCCACCGAGAGGAGGGCAGCAGCGGCAAGGCTGGTGGAGGACCATGCTATCGCCCGCGCGATGCCCACCGCCGCAACATCGAAGCCACGAGGGATGCGATGGCAGAGGCTGAGAGACGCCTCTTCCGGGCGGACATGGCCGAAGGGCTCCCGAAGGTGGCGGCGGAGCGCCAGCGCCGCAAGCATCAGTACCCTCTCCCCTCCTTCAACGCATCGGCGCAGCGAGCGTAGGAGCGCCGCATCTTCACCTCCTTCCTCGAGGAGGCCGAGCGTGAGCGCTGCCAGCGCGCAGCGGAGGAGAACCGTCGCCGCCGTGGGATGGTTTCCGGCCGCCTGTCCGATGACAGAGCTAGGCTGTCCAACGCTTCACCGCCAGCACCATCGGCCGCATCAGTAGCCGATGCCGCCGGCGAGGACTCCGACGAAGACCACCTCTTTTAGTCTATTTCATATTTCGCCATATTTTGTAAAAACCATCTAAATTTCAATGAAATTTATGTAGTTTGCTGAATTTTGTCAAGTTCAAATTTTGGGATGGGGGGCACGGCTGGGAAACCTCTGTACGCACTCTATTATTGTAGGGTAGTTGTCGCTGGATATGGTAGTAGATTTCACTTCATACTGGATATGGAATGCGGTACTGTCATTGCAAATTATAGTAGCACATACTGGTAATTATAGCATAGTATATTATTCCAAGGAAATAGATGCCTACACTAAATAGGTGCCCATTTCTTTCATAAAAGCTTGCAAGTCTCCAGATGGACCCAACAATTGACCATATCGCCACTAAGGTGCAGGTTATACAAATTTCTATTTTTGGCAATGGTGTTTTTAGGTGCTATACAACATTGTAATAAGCACAATCTCTATTTTTAGGCTGATGCCTGTACTAGCCGGAAGAACCATTCTGTTGATTATTTCAAGCAATTTAAAATCAAGTATTCTTATGCTATCAAGAAATGCAAGAAAGCCACAACCAATAGTGATTACCCTAAGACTATCGTCATTCGCAGAGGTGTGAATCTGTCTAACATGGGTCTGATGATCTTTTAATACATTCTTATGGAGATAACGATCACTAAGTAGTGCATTTCTTTCTAGGTCCCAAGATAACTGGTGACTTGGAATTTGACAAGCACTGTGTGTTTGCAAGCAATATCGATCTCACTGGTCGCCAGATTGCCGATCTCAATGCAATGGTTGCAAAACTGAGGCCAACAGTTCCATACTATATCTGTGAGATGAAGAAGTCACATGTCCTCCGTGGGAAGGCAAAAATGGTAATCTGCTTGACTCTTTTAATCTTCTTATGCACATGAATCCGTGTTGAAAAAATGACTGTATTCTTGTCCTCCAGTACTTTTTAGCTAAGTACAGCAATGCCCACCTCACCCGCTATCTTCCATGCACCATTCTAATATATTGCGGTGAGCAAGATGGTTTCTATAATGTAAGCTTCACCCATCAGGGCAACGGTGTTGCCCAGATGACAGCAAACTGGCCTAAGGTTCTCCAAAAAGCGTCGATAGAAGAAGGGAATGTGTGCATCTTCACCTTCTTGAATGTGGGGCAGGAGGCTATGTCTGTTCATGTTGAAAAAATGAAGCCTATATGTTGAGCAGTTGCTATCAGTTAGTTAATTATGTTATTATATTATTATGTCACGTGGTAGCCTAAACCATATGCCAATATGTTGCGCAGGCTATGATTACTTGCATTCTTCTCTGCATTCTTATACTCTATTTACTAAAACCATCTTGTTATAATGAAGTGCCTTCACTAGTACATGATTTTGTGAATTGAATTGTTTGTATTAACTGATTGCAACGTGTTGTGCTTTCTGTGATGCTCGGATTGTCAACATGTCTATAAACACAAACAAAATTATCTGGTCCATCGGCTAGACGGACTTGATAGATGCACATCATAATAGCATATAGAATAACATGTCATACAAGTTTTACAACTCAAGCCTTAATATATAGCATAAACCAGCCGATCAGAACTAGTACTAAAGCCTTAATATCTGGCATACAAGTTGAGTTGGTGCAGATGCATACACCACCATATTAGTAGTTCAAGTTAACACTTAACTGGCTTACCTATCGGCAGATTACTCCACATATGGATAAAAAGTAATTCCTTATCATCTGGTTCAACATCGAACACAGCCATGTCATCATCAGACATGCATGAGGTGGTCACAAGCGTGCTCCAGTTACTTGTAATCTGGGCACGACCATCCTTGCCCATCCGAAGCTTGACGTAATGCACATCCTGCTCAGTTTCACCTTCAGGTGCATACGGGTCATCGGCGCAGGCTGGCACCATAATATCTCCTGCTTCCAGGTACTGCTTGAGATAGAGCTGGCTGTACGGCTTCGAAAATACCTGATATGATAGTATAGATACTAGGGTGTCAGTTGAGCAAACATGTTAATATTCACTGTGCACAACGAAATCTTACCAATTTGACTTCCCTTTAGCTGTCAAAGACTTCTTGACAGAGCAGACATACAAAGGGATCACCGGATTATCACTATCAAGCCTCCGTGAGAGCAATTTGAGAATGCCAATCCTTGCATAAGACATTGGTACATCATTTCCGTAAATGATGTTCTTTAGCTCCCAAGGTGCTAGGTCAAGAGCCCCCCTTTTATACCTCTAATGATGGGACCTACATGAATTATTTCATGAATGAGATATATGTCCTATCTCTCAAATTCTATAACCAGACATGTATAAGTTATTACCATCATCTGCCAGCATCGGTCCTAGATGGGTGTGGTAATGGTAAGTCCTGGGACTGTGCCCAATCACACAGTTCTCATCGTCGGAGGGACAGTTGTAGCATGCTTCATGACGTTGCATTGTAACCTGTAATTGTGTGAGGGACAGTTCATTATCATTTTAAAACAGGAACATGACAATATAACCAATAGCATTACATAGCTTCCAATAGCAATTTAAAAGCTCCACCAAGATCATGTCCTAACTATGTATAATCATTGGAATCCGACCTCATTGGAAAGACCTAAAAGGATGCCAATTTTGTGAAGAGTTTGCCTATGAATCCTTGGCATGCCATGTTTGGTATTTTTCCAAGGTACTACATCACATACAATGACTCCATGCGCTGGTTTTCCAATTTTCCAATTTTATTTGTATTTCTTTTGCTCACTTTTGAAATCTAGGTCAAACTCATGGTGTCGTAAGCCCTAACCCCCATAACCCATCACATCTATTTAGTTCTTATAAATAATCAATTATAAATCACCAAAAAGCATGATGTAGCTTGCAATTTTTGATATAGAAATAACCAATAGCATGGCTAAGCTTTCAATTATCATATGTAAACTAGAACATGATTTTAAACCCAATAGCTTTACATAGCTTCCAATAGCAATTAAAAAGCTCCACCACGAACATGTCCTAACTATGTATGATCATTGGAAACTGACGTCCATTTCAAAAGCATGTGGAAAAACTAGGCCAAACTCACAGTGCCGTAAGCTCCCAAAAGCATGCCAAATTTGTGAAGAGTGTGCCTATGAATCCTTGGCATGCCCTGTTTGCTATTTTTCCAAGATACTACATCACATACCATGACTCCATGCGCTGGTTTTCCAATTATTCGATTTTATTTTTATTTCCTTTGCTCAATTTTGATTTCTAGGTCAAACTCACGGTGCCGTCACCCCATAACCCATCACATCTATTTTCTTCATCTAAATAACAAATTATAAATCACCAAAAAACATGATGTAGAATGCAATATTTGATATAGAAATCACCAAGAGCATGACATAGCTTTCAATTATCATTTAAAATTCATCTCAACAAGAACATGTCAATATATCCAGTAGCATTACATAGCTTCCAACAGTGATTTAAAAGCTCCACCAAGAGCATGTCCTAGATTTCCCCTTTTAGCACAATGGAGCAATGTTGTGCCCGAGATACAACACAATTTAAACTGGAATAAGAGCACCCATTCAATCATTTTAAATCTAGCACCATATATTTTGGCAACAAACCGAACCGAACAAAGACTAAAATATAATAGGTAACCAATGTTTTGGCAGGGCATGCAAGTTTGGGCAACATACATAACAACCATATGGTTCTGATTATAGAACAATCAAGCAGGCTCAGTGACCATATGAACCACTCCTTTTTCAAAATATCGATTTCGAAATTACTGAACTATCATTACAGAAGTAGAAATATTTTTGGAACATTCCCCTTGTACTAGGGCTGCCCCTTGAACTAGTACTAGATCGGAGCATTGGGCAATCCATATAGGAAAACCCTACACTTACCTTGAGAAGGGATTCCTGCGTGCAGGACGCCGTGGAGGTCGAACGCCACCCGACCGGCGTTGGTTCGAGCAGTCGCTGTGGGCGGGGCGGCCAACCCCAGCAGCCGCCGGTTTGGGAGGAAGGAGACTGGAAATGTGATTTTCTAGATTTTAGGGTTGAGGTTGCCAGGGGTGGAGGTATCTAGTACTTTACCCCATATAGCAATCCCAGTCTAACTGACAGTGGACCCAGAAAAATGAAGTAAAAGCCCAAGTAGATAAACATGGACAGTCACTGTTATTTTATTTACGGGGCAGATAAAGGCTTCTACGCGTCTTCCTCCCCTGTCTCACTCCCCACTTCACAGTCCCCACCCTAAGCTCGCCGTAGCTCATGGCACCGCCGCCGACGATGCTCCAATATCAAGCCCCCATCGGGCAGGCAATGTCTTGCCTTGTCAAAGCCGGTGTGCAGGTGCCAATAGCGGCTGTCATGAACTTCCCCAAGTTGGCATTGTCGACGGGGGCGTTGGAGGTGGGGAGGAGGGTTTCCCCAAGGTCTAGATGCTCACCGGCTCTGTCCGAGGTAAGGGCTATGAAGCTGAAGTGGGGTAAGATGGGGAAGCGTGGTCGTCGGCCATTCACCGGCTGCCCGGCGTCAAAGACCAACAAGAACTTGCGGCGGGCGAGGAAGCGGTCCATATCGAGATCTACGATATGGCGTGTTTATGCGCCGCCAGCGAACCACAACTACACTGATCTATCATTGCGACTGCAGTTGACCAAGAAATACGACCCCTATCAAGAGCTCCCGTACTACTTGTTTGAAGAATGCCTTGCGGCGGCGCTGCTGGTCAGGTTCAACAAGACGCTTTTCCGCCAGAAGCGCGGAAAGCCCTCCTCCCCCAAGGGCGAGCGCGGAAAGCCCTCTTCCCCCGCCCCCAAGGGCGAGCGCAGCCGCCCGAGGAAGGGGAAGCCACGACGTGCATGCTGAATGGAGAAAAGCAGTAGGAGTTAGGCGGGAAGGGAAATCGTTCAGTTCCGGTTGATTTAGCAATGAACTTTAGCCCTTCGTAGAATTTGGGTATGCCAACTTCCATGAAGGCTGCTCTCCCCTAGTTTCTTCAGTTAAGTACAGTTAGTGTTAGACTAACTCTGAAGAATAGCTTTTGTATAGACAAGGCTAAAGCCGGCTTTTGTGTTACTAACTAGCTTCTGTAAGTTTGAAGCAACCAAATATTATGAACTTTCAGATTTAGTGTTTCTACTTTAATTTCAGATCTGAAATCTACATTTATTGTTCTTCATTTTTGAGATTCGCATTTACAGAGATGAATTCAGTGAAAATTAACATAACAAGAAACTAGATGTTCATGAGGTTCTGCCACCAAGTCCATAGGAACGGCCACCGCCGCCGTTGCCATTAGAGACAGCTAGCGGATCTCCTCTGAGATTGCCACGCTTCCAGAGGTGCCATCGCCATTAGAGACATTAGAGGGAGCAATTCTAGATCTCCTATCTGGGGAGCTCAGATCTGTGGGGGAAGGGAGGAGTCGGAACTGCGACCTGGGGAGCCCTTGCCACTATGTGGGAGATCCTAGCACCAGGGTGGTGTCAGCGACGGGGAGCTCGATTCCGGCGAAGCGACGACGAGCTCAATTCCGGCGCAGCGACGACGAGGGGTCGACGACGAGCTGGGCGGGCGGACAGAACAGGGGAGGACGACAGAATAGGGAAAAAGACGGTGGCAACGGAACTCTAACGCTAACAAAGTCAAATTTGGTTAGAATAACAGGTAAACCTGACAAGGTGGGCTCAGCAAGCGGCAGCGGAACGAGAATTATGAGTTCAAACGTTTTCTCCCCAATTCAAACACTAAGATTTGGGCTCAAACAAATTTGACCCAAAAAAGACCCTCTGAGCTATTTGATAAGGGCTTTTGGACCCGCAGGGTGATTGCAGCGAACAAAGACACCTATGAGCCTGTGGTAAAGAACTTGGTGACCGCAAAGTAAATGGCCCCTTAAGCAACATACTAGTGTAAAAAAAGATGACTACGAGCATTGGCCACTCTACCCATTTGAAGTATTGGGATGACACAGTGGGCCGGCCCAATAACCATCTGCGGTTGCAAAAAAGGGTACTACTCGCGCTACCCGAAGTGCAAAATGCTCGTTGACCAGATGAAGTCTTTTCCTTCGATTTTCTGTTCTGACGATGATGTGTGAGTGTGAATAATTAGCCAAACATATTCGCGCACCCACCACCCAGCGACGAAGACTTGACTGCCAGTCCACGCCCATCCTCACCGCCGGCGACACCCACAAATCTAGATCCAGAGAATCTCTCCTCCACCGGCAAGATGGAGATCGCGGTGGGCGCGCTCTCAGGCATGGTGGACGCGCTGCCAGGTAAGCTCGGCGAGCTGCTGCAGCAGGAGTACGCGCTGCTCTCCGGCGTCCGCGGGGACGTCACCTTCTTCCAGGCCGAGCTGAGCACCATGCACGCCGCGGTCCTCCGCTCCGAGGCCCTCGACGACCCCGACGTGCAGACAAAGAACTGGATCGGCCAAGTCCGCGAGCTCGCCTACGACATCGAGGACTGGGTGGACCTCTTCGCCCACCGTGTCGACGCCGGCAGCCACGACGACCCCGCCACCTCCTCCCGGTTCTCCCGGTGGATCCGCCGCGGCATCGACAGGCTCACGACCATCCCCGACCGCCACGTCATCGCTACCGAACTGCAGGAACTCCGGCAGCGCGTCGTCGAGGTGAGCGAGCAGCGGAAGCGCTACAGCCTCGGCCCGCAGGTCACCCCAGCAGGGTCCCGGCACACGTCCGCGGTCGATCCTCGGATCATCTCGCTCTACGCCGACAGCGCTAGTCTTGTGGGTCTGGATGGGCCGCGGGACGAGGTGGCGGAGATGGTGACCGGAGTGGGCACGGACGTGCTCAAGGTGGTGTCCATCGTTGGGATGGCCGGCTCCGGGAAGACGACGCTTGCCAGGGAGGTGTATGGGTTGATCGGTGCGGGGTTCAAGTGCCGCGCGTCGGTGTCGGCCGGCCGAAGTTCAGACATCGCGAAGGTGCTCAGTGATATGCTATCCCAAGTGGACAGCGGGTACAGACGACGAGGTGATACCGCCGATCTGAGTCAATTGATTGGCAGACTAAGGGAGCATTTTAAAGATAAGAGGTATTGGTGCAATTTGTTTGTCCACATAGTTTGCTAATCTTACACTGGCACTGACTTAGTGTTCTACTTGGATTCTTGTACATGTGCTCTATTTGCTTGTAATTGGATTAATCCACTTCAATTGTTATGCTTTGTCCTGACAAGAGTTTTAACCCATAAAGTTAATTCATCTTTGTAGATAAAAAAATAAATTATATGCTTATATTGGTATCATCGACCACACATCACCATTTAGGGATTAAAAACTTTTATGCCTCTTGGTTGAAGTGCTTTCATACAATTTGATTGGCAGGCTGAGGGAGCATTTTAAAGATAAGAGGTATTGGTGCAATTTGTTTGTCCACATAGTTTGCTAATCTTAGGGCATCTCTAACCGATCCCCAATCGGTTAGAGGAGTAAACCGACTCCTAAAACTTAGAGGAGTAAATTTACTCCTCTAAAGGTTGGCGGCGCGGAACCGATCCCCTAAACTTAGAGGAGTAAACTTTTTTTTGCCCCATTTCTTTCCACCACTCCACATATGCATCCACACATCTCATATATAGTTCAAACAAACAATAAAAACATACGGAGAATTCAAACATACATAATCCATCGCTTTTGCGAATCACATAAACATAGTTCATCGAATTTGAGGTCATCGAAATAAAACATGCATAGAGTTCATTCAAAAGTAGACTCTACCACCACCATCGATCAAGGTCACCAAAAAGAAGCCATCGACCTTGTTTGATCCAAAATACCACCAACATATCACCTCATATGTTGTGGACCACCATCGGAGAGCTCAAAGACCATCTCCGAAGAACTCATCACCCTCGCCATCACCACCACCACCACCATCTCCTCCTCCTTGGCCACCATCACCATCACCATGAGCACCTCCACCACCACCACCTCCTCCTCGGCCACAATCACCATGAGCACCTCCACCACCACCTCCTCCTCCTCGCGGTCGTCGACGTTGACAACGGCCGCCCGCGGTGGCCGGCCTTGGGGAGGGTGCGCCGACGATGCCTTGCGCGTCGAAGGGGCTGCTGCAGCCTTCGGAAGCGACGCCTCGGCCTTCTTCCTCTTCTTCACCGCCGCCGCCTCCGCGAGCGCGACTTTGGCCGGAGTCGGCTTGCTCTGCCACCGGCCGACCGCAAGAGGAAGGGGGGGACGCGCATCCATCTCCGGAGCCTCCACGCGCTTGCCGCCGGCCTTGCTGGAGGCCTTCACGGCCGTCCCGGCCGGCCGGACCACGTTTTTGGCCCCCAACCTCTTTCCGGCCCCGACCGCGGTGGAGATCTTGGATTCCGGCGGCGTCAGGGCATCTCAGATGGGCGGAGATCTCGGATGGGCGGAGAAGGTGTGCCGGAGAGCTGCGAATCGATTCCGGGCGGAGTCGGCGACATCAGCGACGGCGGGGAGGCCGGCGGGAAAGAACGGCGGAGGGCGGGAAGAAGTGGCGCCGAGGCGGGAGGTTTTCTCGGATTTGGTTTTGGAGGAGTATATTTAGGAGTCGGAGGCCAAGTTTACTCCTCCGATGAGTAAAAATATACTCCTCTAACCGTTTTGGGGATCGGTTAGGTGCCGCCGCTGCCTATTTTTACTCCTCTAACCGATTTTAGGGGATCGGTTAGAGATGCCCTTACACTGGCAATTTAGGCACTGACTTAGTGTTCTAATTTGATCAATCCACTTCAATTGTTATGCTTTCTCGTGACAGGAGTTTTAACCCATAAAGTTAATTCATCTCTGTAGATAAAAAAAATACTAGTTATATACTTATATTGCTATCATCGACCACACATCACCATTTATGGATTAAAAACGTAGTCTTGATGCCTCTTGGTTGAAGTGCTTTCATACTCTTTGATACATTCCCTCTTGATATTAAATAGGTATCTTGTCATGATTGATGATCTATGGAGTATTCAAACTTGGGGGACAATCAAATGTTGTTTTCCGGAGAACAATCTCGGGAGTCGGATTGTCATTACAACAAGAATTGAAGCTGTTGCAAAGGACGGTGGCCATGTTTACAAGACTCATCTTCTTGATGAAGCTGATGCCGAAACTTTGTTTTACCGAATAACTTTTGGGAGTGTTGGTGGGTGCCCTCCCCATTTGAAGGATGTTTCAGCTCAGATCTTGAGAAAGTGTGGTGGTTTGCCACTTGCTATAGTGAGCGTGGGTGCCATGTTAGCTAACAAGCCACACACGAAAGATGAATTTCAGCAGTCTGGATTGGAATGGCAGACAAATTCACATCTAGAAGTGATGAAACAGATCATCAAACTTAGCTACAGTGATCTTCCTGCTCATCTCAAGGCATGTCTATTGTACCTAAGCATATTTCCTAAGAACCATGAGATTGAAATAGCACGTCTTGTGAGGCGTTGGCGAGCAGAAGGATTCATCAGTGAACATCGTGGCACAAGCACAGAGGAAATAGCAAGGAACTACATCAATGACCTCATTGGCAGAAACTTAATCCAGCCAGCACAGCTGAATCATGATCTCACCCCTAGGAGTTGCGTTCTTCATCCGGTAATACACGAGTTCATCGTTTGCAAGTCCCTGGAAGATAATTTTGTTGCTTTGGTACATGCTCAGCAGCAAGATGTCTCACCTGGCAACGGCACTGTCCGACGCCTATCCTTGCTGAATAGTGGTAAATCTGATCAGGCTGCGGTACAAATTGATGGAGCAAAAGTATCTCGTGCTCGCTCGATCACCGTATTTGCTCACACTGGTGGCACACCTCGTCTAAATGAACTTAGCGTACTGCGTGTTCTGGATCTTGAAGGCTGTGAAGGTCCACTGTGCCTTGACGGTCTCTGCAAATTGCTGCTTCTGAGGTACCTGAACCTCAAGGGAACAGATATCAGTCAGTTGCCAGCACAGATTGGGGAGCTCAAATGCCTGGAGACACTGGATGTGAGATCCACAAAGGTGAAAGAGCTACCTCTCAGCACTCTCAGCCTCGACAATTTAACACATTTGCTCGCCGGAAACGCCAAGTTGCCAATTGGGATAAGCAAGATGAAATCCCTGCTGACACTGTCGTGCAGCAATGTCGGCAAAAGCGCTACTGCGAGTATCATACAAGAGTTGAGTGAAATGGCCAGCTTGAGGGAACTTGAATTATTTTGTGATGTTACTCAGATGCCTCAGGATAAGAAACAAGTCGCATTTTCAAGCGACGGGTTCCGGAGTCTTAAGAAACTTTCCATTCGGTGCACCTCGCCATCAGTGGCCTTTGTGGCAGGTGCTTTACCAAACGTTGAAGTGCTTGAGCTAAATTTTGAAAAAGGCCCTCCAGAGGAGTCAAGTGGTTTGTCTGGCATAGAGCATCTGTCAAGCCTGAAGCATATGCTTATCGAGTTTCCGCAGCATGTTGCAGGCGCTGCAGCAGCTGTAGCTGCAGTGAGGAAGGTCGCTGAGATGGCCCACCCTAATTGTCAAGTGATCACTGTGAATGTTGACAAATAGAGTTTTGGAGCATTGTGCACATTTGATTCTGTGCAGGCGTGAGGGATTTGACATACCTTCTACCAGAGTCAGTTGAGCGCATTTGATGTTCATTTCAAAACAGTTCCCTTAAACAGGCGATGCTTTCCTCATTTTTTGTTGATATTTTTATTGAATAAGTGATGTCCCTGCCCATTATCATTCCTGAGATTAAGTGTATGATCCTGTCTCCGCTGCTTAAGTGTATGATGCTGTCTCCCCTGCTCCTTACTTCCTTGCTTTTTTTTTTTTGTGGGGAGACTTCCTTGCTTCTATGCGCATGCGCGTCAATGCTGTTTCATGTTCCATAGGAATTGCTTCAGATACTACTTTTTCTTTCACTTTCAATCGGAAATGAATTTTAAGGATACAAATCCAAACATCTCCATCCAAATAGGGCATAAATAGTCTATAAATCTATTTACAATATAGTAGTTTCAGTAGATCTAAATATGGCATTTTGTAGGCGGAAAAGGATTTAGTATTTTTTTTGTACATATAACATCATTAATATAAAAGCTTGTTCTTACATGAACCTTGTGTTAAAACTGATGTGTTTCTGACCTATGCACCTGAAATCTTAGCACCTTCATCAGGTTCTGTGGTACATCTTCTCTGAAGAGTGATTCTCTTCTACCTTCTCAGTGATGTTCTGACTCACCTCACACCTATATTTATTGAATGAAAATTGAAACTTATTTACAAATATAGTTGAATTCCATTTTTAGGTCGAATATTTCATTTTTTTTTGAAACAGAGCAATTTCTGCACTCCATGCTTGAAGGAACTAAGGAACAGGTGCAAACAAAGCTAAATCGAACTAAACAGCAGTATTTCAAAGCATTTTTTGACACCCCGGAAGGCTAAACAGCAGCGGCCGGGACTAGGCTTTCGCCATGTGCTGGGCGGCGGAAGACATTCTCTGTGACAAGATCCACCGACGACACAGGAGCCTTTTCTGGAGTATCTTCATAGGCCGCATCATGTACGCCCAGAGCAGCACGGCCAGACGGATCAAGGAGTTTCGACCAGGCAGCATCCCATTCAACAGCTTTTGCAGTGTTGCATGCCACACTGGGGCCTCCTGGTACCGTTAACCTAGCAGCATTCTTGGGATATAATTTCTCGAATACAGTCCTGTAATAGTAGGCTTCTTTGGTTGTGGGTGTGTTATCAGGGTAAACAAAGCTAGCATTCATCATCATGGAATCCGACACGTGTTCATTTGCATGGTCCTTCAATCCATCAATCCAACTGTACCCAACACCATCGCTGAATTGTTCCTTTTGCCTGTAAAGAATATGCTTGGGTAAATAAGGTTTCTCCTCATCATCAAATGCATTACGCAGAACCCATTTCTCAATCCGGCCAAGATCACGTCTTATCATCTTACATTCAGGATCCATGTCCATTGCCACATTGATGAAGTTTTTGTCAAGGAATGGAACACGAGCCTCAAGACCCCATGCAGATATTGATTTGTTCGCTCTCAAGCAGTCATATAAATGGAGAGCCTTTATCTTCCGACATGTTTCCTCATGGAACTCTTTCTTGTTTGGTGCCTTATGAAAATAAAGGTAACCACCAAATATTTCATCAGAACCTTCTCCCGAAAGAACCATCTTCACACCCAAAGATTTGATTTTACGAGACATTAAGAACATTGGGGTACTTGCTCTAATTGTTGTTACATCGTATGTCTCGGCATGGTAAATAACTTCTTCCAACGCATCAATGTCCTCCTGGGATTTTGTCAAATGAATAAAACTTCAAAATACTTCTTCCTCTATTCAAAAGAAAAACAAAAGATAATGAACCTGCACTGTGAAGTGTAATTCATGATGGACTGTGCCAAGGTAGTCAGCAACTTCCTTAGAGCATCTCTAACAGAGCCCGTAAATCCCGCCGGAACTGAACTTTTCCGGCGGATTTACGGGTTCGGGCCGAATCGCGCGCAGAACAGAGCCCGAAAACATGGGCCAGCCCGTAAAAGAAGTTCAGGGGCCCGAGAAACTCCCCGCACGTCCCGTATTAAAAGGGTTCGCG
Organism: Dactylis glomerata; assembly: GCA_007115705.1. Classification (NCBI taxonomy): domain Eukaryota; kingdom Viridiplantae; phylum Streptophyta; class Magnoliopsida; order Poales; family Poaceae; genus Dactylis; species Dactylis glomerata. The sequence continues at coordinate 123,196 of QXEO01000532.1, forward strand.
GAGGGGAGTTCGGTTCGCAAACCCTACTCCCCTCCGCCGTTCCTCTCCCTCCGCCGCCGCCACTCTCCAGCTCCGACGAGCAATCCAGCTCGCCTCAGCCACCGATCCATAGCCCGCTGCCACGCGATGGCGTCCCGTGGAGGCTCTGACGGCCATGCCGCGGGATTGGGCGGCGGCGACTCGCCGCCGCGTCCGCCTGTCTTTCGCACCGACGGAGCGGCGCAAGTGGAACAAGAGCGAGGGCGCGCGCAAGCGGAGCGCTCGCCGGTGGACGAACTGGGGGCTCACGCCCCCAGGGAAGCTCGCGCGCTACGGCAACGCCGCCGACAAGCTGCGCCACCACCGGCACCGCCGCGCGCCATAGGTCATTATAGGCCGCATTTTGCTTAGCTAGGTAGCGCTTGCCGGTGTACCAGTATTTACGTTTTCAATTTATCGAACAATGTAAGTATCGATGCTCAATCGGAGCATCTATGTCATCTAGAACTATGATCATCGCCTAAATTTACCCGCGTCATTTCGAATTCTGCTTTTCAGTTCCATTTTACGGTTTCTATTCTGCGCCACTGCGAAATTCGACAGAACTTACGTTTTCGGTGCACTGAACTCGACTTTTTCAGTTCGCATTTTTTCGGTCTCTACTAGAGATGCTCTTAGCAGCTTTAAGATCAGGAGAACCCTTCAAACCAATGCAAAAGGTGTGCAGTTTGTTTCCCCACTGCCTGGCAACTTTTGTTTCTGCCAAGTGCCGTGAAACAACAGAAGCAACCAAAGAAGAGTCAAGCCCACCAGACAACAGAACGCCAAATGGCACATCAGTCATCAACCTCTTAATAACAGCCTTCTCAAAACTCTCTCGGATGAGGAGACGATTATAAGGGGCTGAGGGAATGCTTTCTGAGAACCACGGGGGGTTGTACCACCTCTTTAGGCCACCTGTTTTGCTTGAGTATAAGTGTCCAGGAGGGAACGATATGAAGCGTTCACAATCATCACTCAATGCCTTCATCTCTGAAGAAAACCAAACTGACCCATCGAGACCCCAGCCCATGTATAAGGGACAGATTCCAATAGCGTCACGGGCAGCAATGAAGCTTTTATCACGTGTGTCAAGAAGCACAAATGAGAACATGCCATCCAGCATATCCACAAATTCTTCCCCATATTCTTCATATAGGTGAGCAATAACTTCACAGTCACTACCAGTTTGAAATTTATGAGATGTCAGCTTAGCTTTCAGTTCTTCATGATTATAGATCTCTCCATTCACCGTCACGACAACTGTTTTGTCCTCGTTGTATAACGGCTGGTCTCCAGACGTGGGGTCAACGATAGCCAACCGCTGGTGTGCAAGGTAGCAATCCTCATAGCTGTGTAAACCACTCCAGTCAGGGCCTCTGTGCCGTAACCGGCGGGAGAGCTCGATGATGCGCGAGCGCTTGGCGAGGGAGACGTCGCCGACGCCGAGGACGGCGAGGATGCCGCACATGGCGTGGCGGCCGGCGGGGAGGCGGCTGGGATGGGATGCTGCTGGCACCTCACCGGTCTCTGTCCTTGGACCGGAGCGCGCCGCCCTGCTCGTGACCCAGGGGAAGGGAGGTAGGCCGAATCCACGGGACAAGACAACAGGCTCGCGTTAGGTCTAATATTTCATATTTTTTATATAAATCCATATGCTGGATTTTACTGAATCTAGCCAATTAGGGACATATAGTTGTATTCTTTATCCACCTAATACATAAATCAAACTATTTTTCCATCAAAATTAGTCCCCAAATACATGTATACAATTATATCTAGACCCCTACAACAGTCCATGGGGAAGCAGTAACGATGATTGGGTTGCTTCGGTGAGTAGTCATCTCTAAATGTTGCGCTAGATCATTCTGTGTGGAACTTGCAATTTTGGCGTGTATGAAGCTCGTCGCAAATTTAGACGTGCCTTGTTGCCGGTATGTTAGTGGAATATTGTGGCTTTACTTGGGTCGGCTTAGTGTAGCGTGGTATGATTGCTTGACGCTTGTCGCTTGTGGTGGATCTGAAGTCACCAAATTGTGAGGCAATTTTTCTGATATAAAGGGTGTTTTAGTAAACTAATACATTGTCGTTACACTCATACAATTCATAAGAGCTCACACGAACCTCTGTATGGTTAGAATACACACAACCGGTTAAGAGAAAAGGGAAACATAAAACGATGCAATAAAATTTTAAATGGAGAACTTGTAGGACGCCTAAGACGAATTGTGAGGCAATAGGTGAGCATCCATAGGTAGATCTTCTTAGCAGTATGTCTCGAGCTCTTATCGTCGTGGCCATGTCAACTGGAGCACTCTGAATCTAGCTTTCCTAGGTTGTGCATGTCTTGTTGTATTTTCTTAGCCAAATTCCCTTCCAATTAGGTGGTACTAGTTCTTTTCTCCTTAGTTGTCACCGAATGGTCATGATGGTTAACCCTATACTTCAAAGGGGTGGCGTGGGGGGGGGGGGGGGGTGTGAATAGGTTTTTTACAATTATGTTTGTTTTCTTTAGAAGTTGTACTTTGCGGATGACAAAGATAAGCCTATTGCAACTATGTGAATGAAACCTATATGAAGATAAACAACTTCAAGGACAAAGGTTATCACAAGATAAAAGAACAACTAAAAAGCTCGGATAGGTATAGCTAGGGCACATAGAGACATAGATAAGTAATGGTGTTCAATTCTTTAGGGAAGCCAATCAATATTTTTTAGGGAAGAAGCTAATCAATGGAGATGTGTGTTACCATGTTGGACCCCCAACACCAGCTCACCTTCTTATCCTTGAAGCACTTCAGTGTAGTAGGAGGTTAATCACTTGTGGAGCTCTTAGGGCAACCTCAAACCCACATTCACTTTTTCAGAGCAAATCTATACCTTGGAATGACAAAACTTAGTCATCAAGGATTTTCAACAAATTCAGGAGTAACAAGAACAAAAATGAACTTAAGGGGAATCAACTTTTGATTGGTGGATTTGTAGATTTAGGTCTCCTCTTTCCGCTCCCTCACACATTTGCAAGATTGGGTGGGGGAAATGTGAAGAATCAAGATTTTAAAGTTCAACAATGGTTGAGGAGTGAGATGATAAGAACATTGGGTCCAGTAGAGAAGAAGAGAGCTTTTATAGTGGCCGAGGAGATGTGACCATTTTCCTCACAGTTGCAAGTCTAGACAGTTTGAAGGGTAAATCACAAATATTTAGCGCATCTTCAGGACCATGTATGAACCTAGGCAGAAGGTGACAAGGCAAAAAAGAATGGGGGATGTTGAGAAATAAATGAAAACTTGGAATTATTTTTGATGATACAGAGGATAAAGTTGACTCACACAAGACTTGGTAGTGCATATTTATTATGACCCCAATAAAATAGAGAGAATGCATAAAAGGAAAATCTTAGACTTGTAGTTCTTAATTGTTTGGGGGGATCACGCACCATAAGATCACATTTCCATGTGACTAATAAATAAATATAATTTTTTTACAATCAATATCATATATATTTATAGAAACAAATAGTACATGGTAGAGATTTTACATGAGTTGTAGTCTATAGTGATTGCATAATAAAGTTTAATAGAAATGGGCAACTCTTCGAGATCTTCAAACTCTTTATTCTTCCATGACACGACCTTGTATTTTTTTTGGAGGCATCCAAATACCGAACCCCAGACTTGTAATAAATACCAACGAAGGTTCTCCTATAATTACCTAAATACAATGCTCACAAAACACAACCCCGTAATGCATATGTAATTAAAATAAGCTACTTAGTGGGTCGATGTCCTTTCAACCTTCCCCTTTTGGTGGATGGTGAAAATATGATTATACTCACAAAAAAGTGTATATAAATAATAAACATTGGGTTCTTAAGATATAGAGGATGATCGCCCTAATTTTTTTAGAACTTTATTATGAATGCAAATCCACAACATTTAGAGTTAAAAGACCCTCTATTTTTAGAATCTGATGGGGTGCTCAGGTACAAGATACAATAATGATAAAGATTTACACAAGGTGTGCGACATTGCACTGAAACAAAAAAGGATACATCCATGGTAGTACTCATGAAAAGAAAGAAATGAACATAAGAAACACACCATGATTACCTCGATATTAAATGAAAGATGGTTTCACACAAATAAGCATAAGGTTCCAAGCCGCAACGCACATGACATAACTACCACATTACAAGAATAATAAAGGATAATATTTCATCACCCAAGACCATGAGAATAAAAAAGAGCAATATCTTGTGATCTAAACAATGTAGAAAATCCTGACAATCTAGAACTACTTCTCCTCCATTGGCATCAAAAAATATGGGAAAAGATTAAAAGAGCGATGCTACGTCAAGCTCCACACTAGTGCTATTCTCCATGATCCTCATAGTTGTCGCTATCCTCGTCTTCATCCTCACTATAGGCTGGATATACTCCATCGGTCAACCAAAATTATCATCATCGAGCTCGTGAGTAGTAAAACCTCCTAGTCACTAGACTCCAACTTGGCACCATCCACAATGTGCTCACCTCGCTTCCTCTTATCATCAATGTAGTTTTTTGGGAGTTGCTTGCAAGTGTGTGTGGACCTTGTTCTCCCTCACATGAGTACCCTTGCACATCTCTAACATAGACTTGTGAAACTTGGCTAAACCAATCTTCTTCTTCTACTTCTTAATTATTGCACTAGATGGCTCAACAACCTCCACATTCCGGTACCTGAAATTCTTTGTTGTAGTGGTGGTAGAGGATTGAGCTTTAATATTGGTAATATTGGGCTTGAATGTTGCATGGTACGCATTGTCCGGAAACGTGTTTGCAATGCATGGAAAGAAAGCAAAATAGAAACCTGACTGCTGAGCGGCTGAGCCAGGCCTATACCTAGGATGTAGCACTCACATAACAAGATTTCCCATGAAATAAGGTTGAAGCATTTGGCCCAAAGTATGATGCTCACATTAGTCTAGCACCATTCTTCTATAGTTTCTAGCTCTGCCCCTGGTTTACAAAATATTATACAAAATGTAAAATAATAGGATAAATAAACTATTATATTTCAAAAGAAATGGATATATGTAAGTCGTGCTAGCATCACCAATCTGAATATGTTCCCATATTTGAGTATATGTAGCATGATAAAAGAAAATGACTTTTATAGGGAATAGCACGCTTATCTTCCCATCAATGCATCAACAAAGTTCTAATGTGAAGACATAAAATAACAATGGAAGTTGTTGAAAACAACTACTTTTTCATAAAATATCATGATCTATACTATTGGTTTGCAGTTGGTGGTGAAGGCATTTTGCCTCTACATCATTTGCTTTCCCAATATACCCCTAAGGCCAAAAAAAAATCAGCCTACACTAGTAGAAAAATGGGCATCCGTCTAAGCCTTTAGTACCGGTTCCCTTATGAACCGGTACTAAAGGGTGCATTAGTACCGGTTTCCTTGCCCAGCCGGCCGAGGAACATCAATACCGGTTCGTTGAGGGCCTTTTGTACCGGTTCATCTTACGAACCGGTACGAAAGGGTTTCAGTCCAATTTTGAGGCGGATGTGGGGCCAGAGCTGAACCTTTAGTACCGGTTCATTTGAAGAACCGGTACTAAAGGGCCTCCGGCCTATTTCTACAGCCCGACCTCTCTTTCCCTTCTCATTCTCCTCTCTCACATTTCCAAATCTCCATTTTGCACCTCTCACACTCCAATAAATCTCCATTTTTCTCCACCATTTTATCAAGATTGACGGCACCCATCTATCTAAGGGTTAGCAATATCATCCTTTCTTCTGGCGTTCCTAATTTAGCTCATTTCTTTGCTAGTTTAACTCGTATTATTTTTCTAGTGCTAGCAAGGTGTTTGATGAAATGCCTAAGTTAGGGATTTCATTCTTTTTATATGCAATTGAGCTCAAATTAAAGTATGATTTGTAGGTTTTAGTATCGTCCCCGTCCTCACCGCCATCGATCGCCAGCGTCGTCCCCTAGCCGGCACTGTACCACCTCGGTGAGCCTCTTTTTTTTAATAAAAAAACTTAGTTTTATGTGATGAACTTGAATATTAATTAAGTTGGTCACTCATATATCCATGATATTGTGTAATTAATGATTTTTTATATACTTATATAATGCAGATGAATCGACAATGGATGTACGGTGACCGATGCTATCCCGACTTCATTACTAGCATGCATTATTTTCTCAACGTGGCGGAGGCAAACAGGCGGTCGAATGGTTTCATTTTTTGTCCATGTAGTTCCTGTAAGAATACGAAGGATTACTCTACCTCAAAGACCCTTCACTTCCACCTGCTTGAGAACGGTTTCATGCCCGGCTATAATTGTTGCACCAAGCACGGAGAAAGATGGGTTATAATGGAAGGCAATGAAGAAGAAGAGGATAGTGACAACTATCCTATGTTCACTGAAGACGGTGATAGTAGAATGGGGAAAGACGAAGCTGAAGAAGAGCCCATTTTTTATGAGCCCATTTTTTATGACCCCGATGACGATTTGGGTTGGGCCATTCTTGATGCGAAGATAAACTGCGAAAGTGAAAAGGAGAGGTTGAAGTTGGAGAAAATGTTAGAGGATCACAACAAACTGTTGTACCCTAATTGCGAAGATGGCCAGAAAAAGCTGGGTACCACACTGGAATTGCTGCAATGGAAGGCAGAGAATGGTACTTCTGACAAGGGATTTGAAAAGTTGCTGAAAATAATAAAGAAGATGCTTCCAGGGGAGAACGTATTGCCCTCTAGTACGTACGAAGCAAAGAAGGTTGTCTGCCCTCTAGGATTAGAGGTGTAGAAGATACATGCATGCATCAATGACTGCATCCTCTACCGCGGGGAGTATGAGAATTTGAATGCATGCCCGGTATGTGGTGCATTGAGGTATAAGATCAGGCGAGATGACCCTGGCGATGTTGAGGGTGAGTCCACCCCCAGGAAGAGGGTTCCTGCGAAGGTGATGTGGTATGCTCCTATAATACCACGGTTGAAACGTTTGTTCCAAAACAAAGAGCATGCCAAGTTGTTGCGATGGCACAAAGAGGACCGTAAGAAAGATGTGATGCTGAGACACCCCGCTGACGGGTCGCAGTGGAGAAAAATCGACAGAAAGTACAAGTCATTTTTAGATGACGCAAGGAACTTGAGATTTGGTCTAAGTACAGATGGCTTTAATCCTTTCGGGGAGCAGAGCTCTAGTCATAGCACCTGGCTAGTGACTCTATGTATCTATAACCTTCCTCCTTGGTTGTGCATGAAGCGGAAGTTCATTATGATGCCAGTGCTCATCCAAGGCCCGAGGCAACCCAGCAACGACATTGATGTGTACCTGAGGCCATTGGTTGAAGAACTTTTACAGTTGTGGCGTGAAGAAGGTGTACCTGTTTGGGATGAGCACGAACAAAAGGAATTTAACCTATGAGCGTTGTTGTTTGTAACCATCAATGATTGGCCTGCTCTTAGTAACATTTCAGGACAGTCAAACAAGGGATACAATGCATGCACACACTATTTAGGTGAGACTAACAGTATATATCTGGGAAACAAGAATGTGTACATGGGGCATCGTCGATTTCTTCCAAAACAACATCAAGTAAGAAAGAGAGGAAAGCATTTCAGAGGTGAGGCAGAAGACCGAATGAATCCTACCCGCCCTACTGGGGATGTTATATATGATATGGTCAAGGATTTAAAAGTGATCTTTGGAAAGGGTCCTGGCGGACAATCTGTTCCGCATGATGTTGACGGACATGTACCCATGTGGAAGAAGATGTCTATATTTTGGGAGCTACCCTACTGGAAAATCCTAGAGGTTCACTCTGCAATCGACGTGATGCACGTGACGAAAAATCTTTGCATGAACCTGCTAAACTTCTTGGGTGTGTATGGGAAGACAAAAGATACACCGGATGCACGGCAGGACCAGCAATGTATCCACGAAGGAAACAACCTGAATCCAGAGAAGTATCAAGGTACTGCCAGCTTTGCTCTTACCAAAGAAGAGAAGGAGATCTTTTTTGAAGTCCTGAGTAGCATCAAGGTCCCGTCTGGCTTCTCGTCGAATATAAAGGGAATAATAAACATGTCAGAGAAAAAGTTTCAAAACCTAAAGTCTCATGACTGCCACGTGATTATGACACAATTACTTTCGGTTGCATTGAGGGGGCTTCTATCGGAAAATATTCGAGTACCCATTGTGAAGCTATGTGCGTTCCTCAATGCAATTTCTCAGAAGGTGATCAATCCACTAACTCTACAAAATTTATAGAAGGATGTGGTGCAATGTCTAGTCAGCTTCGAGTTGGTGTTCCCACCATCCTTCTTCAATATTATGACGCATCTCCTCGTTCACCTGGTCGAAGAGATTAGTGTTCTCGGTCCTGTATTTCTACACAACATGTTCCCCTTTGAGAGATTCATGGGAGTCTTAAAGAAATACGTTCATAACCGTGCTAGGCCAGAAGGAAGCATCTCCAAGGGCTATGGAATAGAGGAGGTCATTGAGTTTTGTGTTGACTTTATTCCTGACCTTAAGTCGATCGGTGTTCCTGAATCGCGCTATGAGGGGAGACTACGTGGAAAAGGCACGCTAGGAAAGAAAGCAACAATGTGTATGGACGGACATTCTTTCACTCAAGCACACTACACAGTTCTGCATAATTCCAGCTTGGTGGCTCCGTACAAAGTGGAACACAAGAATATTTTACGCTCTGAATACCCGGAGCAACGTGAAGGTTGGATTGATGGAGAACACATGAAGACTTTCGGCGGTTGGTTGCAAACACGTCTCATGAATGTCACTGATGAAGAACAGCTATACTTGTTGGCCAAGCAACCATCTTCGACTATATCAACATTTCAAGGGTACGAGATAAATGGGAATACATTTTACACATTCGGCCAAGATAGAAAGAGCACCAACCAAAACAGTGGTGTCCGCTTTGATGCAGCAGAGGACAATGGGAAGAAGGTCACATATTATGGGTACATAGAGGAGATATGGGAACTTGACTATGGACCTAATTTCAAGGTCCCTTTGTTCCGGTGCAAATGGTTCAACCTGAAAAATGGGGTACAGGTAGACCCGTAGTACGGAATGACTACAGTGGATCTCAAGAATCTAGGGTACGACACCGAACCATTCGTCCTAGCCAGTGAAGTGGCTCAGGTTTTTTATGTGAAGGACATGTCTACCAAACTGAAAAAAGAAAAGAAAGGCAAGAGGACACATCATACGATGAGCCAAAGCGCCACATAGTTCTTTCAGGAAAAAGAAACATCGTGGGAGTAGATGACAAGACAGACATGTCAGAAGATTATAATAAGTTTGATGATATTCCACCCTTCAAGGTGAAAACTGACCCAAGCATCATTTTAAATAATGAATATTGTCCATGGTTGCGTCGCAATCAGAAGAAAGGGAAACACAAGAAGAAAACTCAGAAGACTAGATATGGATCATAACTTGTGTATCTCAATATGGAAATCACTTTCCCATTTATTTTTGTGTAATGATGTTACTGTATGTAAGAAATTTTTCCGAGGCGGAGCTTCCAAAGATGCCATAGGGCGTGAGCACCAACGACATCTTCGAGAAGCTCCGCCACGGGAGATTTCCCAACACTGTTAGAGGAGATGGAGTCTTTCACGGGCTTGCAGGGAAATTTTTCCGAGGCGGAGCTTCCGAAGATGCCGTAGGGCATGAGCACCAACGACATCTTCGAGAAGCTCTGCCACGGAAGATTTCCCAACCCTTTACCCAACACTGTTAGAGGAGATAGAATCTTTCACGGGCTTGCAGGGAAATTTTTCCGAGGTGGAGCTTCCGAAGATGCCATAGGGCGTGAGCACCAACGACATCTTCGAGAAGCTCCGCCATGGGAGATTTTCCAACCCTTTACCCAACACTATTAGAGGAGATAGAGTCTTTCACGGGCTTGCAGGAAAAAATTTCCGAGGCGGAGCTTCCGAAGATGCCGTAGGGCGTCAGCACCAACGACATCTTCGAGAAGCTCTGCCACAGGAGATTTCCCAACCCTTTACCCAACACTGTTAGAGGAGATAGAGTCTTTCACGGGCTTGCAGGGAAATTTTTCCAAGGCGGAGCTTCCGAAGATGCCGTAGGGCGTGAGCACCAATGACATCTTCGAGAAGCTCTGCCACGGGAGATTTCCCAACCCTGTCCTCCATCCATGGGGATGAAACTCTCCCTACCTTCTAGGTTGGCTTGTTGAGCTGCTTGCCATGGCGTATCGATGCTCCTTTTATAGGCACGACGCCGCTTCTACTTTGTCTTGTTCCTCCGACAGGGGCATCGTGCGTCCACCCACACGTCCTTATCTCATCGAGCAGTGCATCCACCCACGCGTCCTTATCTCATCGAGCAGTGCATCCACCCACGCGTCCTTATCCTGCCGACAGCTTTAGTCTCGATTGCACCCACCAGCCGGGACTAAAGGTTACCCACACGTCCTTATCCCACTGACAGTTTTGTTAGATGACACAAAAACCACCTTTAGTCCTGGTTGTACCCACCAGCCGGGACTAAAGGTTAGATGGTTTCCCGCACCACTGCGTTCCTGCCTATTTTCTTCCCGCGCTTTCCACCGCTTCCCGCCTCCGTCTTCCCGCCATTTTTTCACTATATATATGCAGGCTTGGCCTCCATTTACATATCACATCTAGACTCATATCTGCAAACCTCATCACTCTCTCCCATGGCTTCCATCGTATCTCTAACCCCCCGGGAGGCGGAGGCGCTTTGCGCCTCAAACTACCCCTGCCCGTCGGGCTACCGCGTCCCCATCGGCTGGATGCTGAGCGTCGGAGGCGTACCGGTCCCTCCTATCCCTGTAGGTGTGGCACGCCAGATGGCCATCACGAACCACTACTACTTCATGATGGGTTCGTAGCATAGAAAACAAAAAAAATTCCTACGCATGAACACAAAAACTAGCCAAGAACATATACGAGATGGTAGCAACAGAGACTAACCCTCGAAGACCGGTAGCGGGGATTACGTTCCCGCACAAACGTTGCCGATGGAGAGTCGAGGAAGACGCACATAGTCGACGTAGTCGTTCACTTGACGTAGTCGACATAGTGGTTCACTTAATGATCACGAGATCGTGTACATGGAGCCACAACCGGCGGCGCCCCCGTAATCGGTCACACGTACGGCTTGTCGTCGACTCCTCCACGCCCTCGGTCCAGTGGGGCAGCGGAAGAAGGGATCCGCCGGACACTCCAACACACACTTCTCCAAGTGCATGAATTACGAACTAAAAATCCGGCAGAGCTTCGCTAAGCTAAGACGGATATTGGGCAGCAACTATGCGGGGAAGGGGGGAATCAAGAAGTGTGAGAAGAGGGAGAAGAAGGCTCCTTTTATAGGAGAGGAGGTGGCAGCCCCTTCTTCATGGTTGTAACCCCCTCTTCATGGTGGTAACCCCCTCTTCATGGTGGTAACCCCCTCTTCATGGTGGTAACCCCTATTTTAATTTTGCATGACATTCATGCTAATTAAAACTCACACTAATTGAATTAATAAAACATTTTTATTTCTTTAATATTTGTTAATTCAATCAATTAAAAAAACATTAACAAAAACCCCCTTGAGTTATTTCGATATGCCAAAACAGTTTTGGCACTTTTCGGAAACAACCCTCATGCTGTCCTATAATTTGATCGGAGTATCGTATCCACTCAAAAATGATGACAAATCTTAAGTGTGTCACCCTACGGTTCGTGAATAACGTGGACATGATAGAGACTCCTCTCTGATCAATAATCATCAGCGGGATCTGGAAATCCATGACGACTCCCACTTAGTAGTAAACATTTTACCGACATCTTGTATTCATCCTATCATGACAACTTTCATGATCAAGCTACTATAGCTTGTGAGGATGAATTGTGAGTATAATGCTAGTTCCCAAAACCTTTTTAGGAGATCTAGACGGCTAGCGTCTCTAATCTTTGCAAATTCTCATACAATATGAGAACATGTGTCTTACTAAATTATACTCTATCACATTGCAACCAATCATTGTTTCAGATATCAAAATATCTTCCACACATGATAGTTTATGAATTGACCACTCACGGCTACATATAATGGACTATATACATCAACATGTAAATCGTCCAATAAGTTAGTCGTCCGTTCTTCTTTGGCCTACAATCGGAGTTTTAATCATCTCTAGGAAATTTCCACAAGTGTCACTTGATTCAAAATCAAAAGGACTCCAAAATTCCATCAACATGGAGTTTCTTCATATTTACTTTCCAATATGATTTAAACAGTGGTGTGATACGTCTCAAACGTATCTATAATTTTTGATGCTCCATGCTTGTTTTTACACCATTTGCCTATTGTTTCGTTACACTTAGTGGCATTTTTATACATTTTCCGGAACTAACCTATTGACGAAGTGCCACAGTGCCAGTTTCCTGTTTTCTGCTGTTTTTGTGTTTCAGAAGTGATACACAGGAAATATTCTCGGAATTGGACGAAACAAGTTCCTGAAGTCATATTTTACCCGGAAGCTTCCAGACATCCGAAGAAGTGTCGGAGGGGGGCCACCAGGGCCCCACACAAGGGGGCGGCGCGGCCCAGCCCCTGGCCGCGCCACCCCTGTGTGAGAGCACCTGGTCCCTCTCCTGACATCGCCCCTTCGCCTATAAGTACCCCCCGACGAGAAAAACCTAAGGCCCCGATCAGTTTTCCAGAATACATCGCGATCCGCCGCCGCCGTCGACCCGAAGATCGGGAGGGTCCAGAAGCTCTTCCCGGCACCCTGCCGGAGAGGGGAATCGCCACCGGAGGTCTTCTTCATCGCCATGCTTGCCTCCGGAGCGATGAGTGAGTAGTCTACCTTGGACTATGGGTCCATAGCAGTAGCTAGATGGTTGTCTTCTCCACCATGTGCTTCATGTTTAGATCTCATGAGCTGCCCTACATGATTGAGATCACCATTATGTAATTCTATGATGTTGGTTTGTTGGGATCCGATGAATATTGGTGTTTATGATTAAGTTGCTGTACTGAATTATATCTTTTGTTATCTCTATGTTGTTTATGATCTTGCATGCTCTCCGTTGTTAGTAGCTATCTTGGCCGAGTAGTTGCTAGTGACTCCAAGAGGGGGTATTTATGCTCGATAGTGGGTTCATGTCTCTATTTCACCTGGGGGAGTGACAGAAACCTCTAAGGTGGTAGATGTGCTGTTGCTACTAGGGAGAAAACAACATTCATATGCTCAAGGGCATATGCTTTGTTTACATTACACACTTTGCTTAATGCAATTATCTGTTGTTCGCAACTTAATACTTCTAGGGTGTTCGGATGATATCCCCGGGGGTGGATTATTAGTCATAGATGCAGTTGGATGGCGGTCTATGTATTTTGTTGTAATGCCCAGAGTAAATCTCATAGTGATCTTCTTGACATATCACGTTATCTTTATTCTATCAATTGCCCAACTGTAATTTGTTTATCCAGCATGTTATTTTATCTATGGAGAGACACCACTAGTGAACTGTGGACCCCGGTCCTATTTTAATCATATTGCAATCACCTGTTTACTTTTCCCGCACTATTTACTTTACTCGCATACTCTGCTGTTTTCCACTCGATACACTCATAACCTTTGTTTCAAGCAAACCGGTGAGATTGACAACCTCATCGCAAGTTGGGAACAAAGTATTTGTTTGTGTGTGTGCAGGTTCCATAAACACCTTCAGTCGTCATCGTCTCCCTTCTCCTGTTCGATAAACCTTGGTTTCTTAACTGAGGGAAAACTTGCTGCTGCACTCATCATACCTTCCTCTTGGGGTTTCCAACGGGCTGGTCATTCACCACGCACAAGGACTGTCTGTTGCCATATTCACTTGGAGCATCAGCTATTTTTCTGGCGCCGTTGCCGGGGACTAAAGAAGAATACTTCCAAAGATTGAAGATAACCTCCCGCGTCAACTTAGCGCCAGTACCTGCCAGCAGCTATTTTTCTGGCGCCGTTGCCGGGGAAGAGAGAAGACTTCTGCGAGGGGAGTTCTTCGCACACACATTCTTTACTTTGTTATTTGTTTTGCTTTACTTTATTTTATTTTACCTGCACTGCTTTTTATATCAAAAACCCAAAAAAAAAATTAGAATCCTTGGTAGTTGTTTTTACTTATCTGCTTTTAGTTTTATTACAATGAGTAATCCTGAAGTAGAAGTTCGTAGTTTCAAGCAACAAGGGGGAGAAAGTTTAAAAGATGCTTGGTACCGTATTAACAATGCTCATCATAGGTGTACCAAAAAGCACTCCACCACGATCCTCCTTAGAAATTTTTATGTTGGTATATCTAGCTGGAATAGGTATGTTCTTGATACTCTTATAGGAGGTAATTTTCTGGGTACTCCCGCGGGAGAAGCATGCACTATAATTGAAAGTTTAGTGGGAGTACCACCTATTCATGTTGCTAAGACTGAGACCACCTTGGAAGAGGTGGTAGAAAAGCTCAGCTCCTTAGAAAAAAGTTTGCCAAGTATCCTAGAAAATGCTAGCCGCGTTAGTGAATTAATAGAAAATATTGGTAAGAGAATTACCATTTTAGAGGCTAGCACTACTCATGACAATCAAAACTTAAGGATTGGTAAACTAGAGGAGTCTATGGAAACTCTTAGTTTAATCTTCTCTTCTCTTAAATTTAAGAAGGAGAAAGTGTTTGTTGGAAAAGAGCAAAAATTTATGTATGTTCCCAAGGTTTCTGCACTTAAATCTCAACATGTTCTTAAGATTGGTAAGACTCTTAGTTCCACTAAGGGTGACTTGCAGGTTGAATCATCTTCGGGAACCTACAAAGAGCCTACTGAGGTAACTAGCACTTCATCTATTGATATTACTTGATTCGCACTTTTCTGCGCCTAGCTCAAAGGCGTTAAAGAAAAGCACTCTTGGGAGATAACCCAATGTTTACTTTTCAGTACTTTTTCTTTTATTTGAGTCTTGGAAGTCATTACTACTGTAATGACCGCTCCTTATCTTGTTTATTTCGTTTTTGTGCCAAGAGAAGCCTCTAATTTGAGTGAGGTAAAGATTTGGGGTTATTGCTGTCCTAAAACTGTTTTCGGTGCTGCACCGTAAAAATTCGTGAAAATTCTCTGTATAAATTTTGGACCTGCGATTTCTTGTGCATATGCCCCAGGTTATATCCAAACTTTTCTTAGTTGAACACTTTTTGATTTGAGCAACGGAAAATCCCTCAAAAATTCGTCCTTTGTCAGCTGTCCAGTTTTGACAGATTTCTGCCAATATTTGTTTTTGCCACTTTATCGCTTTCTTTTGAGTTCTTTTTGATCATGGAACTCTTGTGGAAGTTGCTACAGTAGTATATACTTTATATGTGGTGGTTTTGGGTTGAAACCTGAAGCTAAAAGAGGTTGAATATATTTTATGCTTACACTAATGTTGCTAATATAATTGTGTTTAGTTTTGTATGAAGGAAGTTTTCAAGTGTAGGGATGAGATGAGTTGAAGAATGGACAAAAGCTCAAGCTTGGGGATGCCCATGCATCACCCCAAGAAATATCCAAGAAGTACAAGCGTCAAAGCTTGGGGATGCCCCCGAGGCACCCCTTCTTCATCGGCAAAAATCAGGTCACCTTTTAAGACACTATATTTTTATTGCTTCATGCACTATGTGTTTTTCTTGGAGCTTCAGTTGTCTTAGTTTTCTTAGTTGGTTTAGTTTGTTTGTTTGCTGCAATAAATGGTTGGACCCCAACAAATTTCCTTTGGAGGAGATGTACTTGTTTTCATTTGCAAAGAACGCTCTAGTTTTCACTCTTATTAAAAATCGAGTGTTCTACTTTTTCTGCTACTGCTTTTGGTTTTTGTTTTCGCCTTGATATGCGTTCAGATCTTGTCATATCTTTTCATCAAGGTGTATTTTTGCCTCTGATCTTTATTGGTTTTCATCAAAAGAGGTGTTTATAAAAATTTCAAATGGTGTTGGAAAAGAGAAAAAGCTTTGTGCAAAATGGTGGTACAAGAAGGAGCTTGTGTAGACTGCGGCTTAGGCTTTTTCATGTCATGCTTGATGTCTTTTTGATAGTATGCT
This sequence comes from Dactylis glomerata, assembly GCA_007115705.1. Taxonomy (NCBI): domain Eukaryota; kingdom Viridiplantae; phylum Streptophyta; class Magnoliopsida; order Poales; family Poaceae; genus Dactylis; species Dactylis glomerata. The sequence goes on from QXEO01000532.1 coordinate 139,340, forward strand.
TAGTGGTTTTGCTGTAGCATGACTTGTCTCAAATAACTGAGATTGCTTAATGAGCCTTTGAAAAAATCATGCGTTGTTTTTATTGTATGGAAGCATTATTTTGGTTTTCTCTTTGATGCTTTATTTGGGTTGACTTGGCGCATGCTCACACATGTTAGACTCTTACAAAGTCGCCAATAGCCTTCATGATCATTTAGTTTTTGACTTTTGATGCCATCGTATGCTTCTTTTAATGTCGCTTTGTCGCTTTGCATGATTATGGCCATTATTGCTCTCTTAGTTGGTCGCTCCCAGTCTTTTGCTAGCCCTCGCCTTGTACTGAGTATGAGCTCTACTCGTGCATCCAACTCCTAAAAGCCAAAGTTTTCCAAAGTGTCCACCATACATACCTACTAGCAATTTGCTATTCCAAGTAAATTTGACTTGCTTTTATTTTCTCTTCAAATTAAACTCTTACCAGTGTTATGCGAAATTCGGTCAGTAAAGCTCTCACGAACCGGAAGGCACACTTTACTTTTTCCTGTTCTTAAAATTTTGACATTGTGGTCTTTTATGTTGAGTTGTTATGCTTGCAAGTTGTAAGTTGGATTCTAGCCCAGCCATGCTGTCATGGGGCAAGCTTTCAACATTGCACTTCTTTTTGTGTTGATATTGTGATATTTTGTTTATGGATGCCCGCTGTGTGAAATGAATTGGGAATCTTGTAAGGATCATGGAGTTTGTATATGTGTTAGGGAAACGCCGGGCCGCCAATCTAAGCCATGCATAATTCATGGTGGAAATTTGCAGCATACCCATGGTGAACATTCGACGACGCATCTCACAATAAAAAGCTAAACAATATAGCAAATAAAAGAGATGTCGAGGTGTTCATTGTCTGCTTGTCCTGTCATTTTGGTGTGGGCTTGTTCCATGTCATCGGGCACGGAGGTACCCCATTGGCGGTTTTCAATGATATGCATACACTTACAATGACAAGAGCCTTGCTTGGGACTCTAAGTAAATTAGCATGGTTTGGGTACTCGTATTCACGGGACACGAGGTTTTCAACTTATGATTTGTCAAGCATATGCATCATAACTGTTCTCGCATTAACTTTAACCATTCAAGATGCTTATGATGGGGGCAATGAGAGCTCAAAGCCGGTAAGTACCATAATTTTTGAAGGTTATAAAACTTGCAATCACTGCTTCCCTCTGCGAAGGGCCTTTCTTTTACTTTTATGTTGAGTCACCACCTTCTTTCTTTATGCACCATTAAGAGAGCATAGTTGTCATTCTTAGTGTAATATGCATTGTCCCAAAGTTCATTGATTGACTCATATTGTTGGTTTCACTTGTTCTTAAATTATTTGTATCTAGTCGCCCTCTTAAACTTTGAGGTGTCCTATGCATTTATGTTTTGCTCTCTTTGAAGGACAAGCTGAAAACCATTTGTATGTTTTTCCTTATGATTTGAACACACGTTTGACTTTCATTGTTTCATTATCATGATCTTTTGTTTGTGTTCATTTGCATGTTTACAACATGGTTGCTAAGTTCTTATTGTCATGATTATATCTTTCATGCCCATGTTTTAAGTTCTATTGATCCCAGCTCACCAATGCTTACATATATGATCAAGATTGTGTAGGTGCATGTCACCTCAAAAATTATTCTTTGTTATCACTTACCTACTCGAGGACGAGCAGGAGTTAAGCTTGGGGATGCTTGATACGTCTCAAACGTATCTATAATTTTTGATGCTCCATGCTTGTTTTTACACCATTTGCCTATTGTTTCGTTACACTTAGTGGCATTTTTATACATTTTCCGGAACTAACCTATTGACGAAGTGCCATAGTGCCAGTTTCCTGTTTTCTGCTGTTTTTGTGTTTCAGAAGTGATACACAGGAAATATTCTCGGAATTGGACGAAACAAGTTCCTGAAGTCATATTTTACCCGGAAGCTTCCAGACATCCGAAGAAGTGTCGGAGGGGGGCCACCAGGGCCCCACACAAGGGGGCGGCGCGGCCCAGCCCCTGGCCGCGCCACCCCTGTGTGAGAGCACCTGGTCCCTCTCCTGACATCGCCCCTTCGCCTATAAGTACCCCCCGACGAGAAAAACCTAAGGCCCCGATCAGTTTTCTAGAATACATCGCGATCCGCCGCCGCCGTCGACCCGAAGATCGGGAGGGTCCAGAAGCTCTTCCCGGCACCCTGCCGGAGAGGGGAATCACCACCAGAGGTCTTCTTCATCGCCATGCTTGCCTCCGGAGCGATGAGTGAGTAGTCTACCTTGGACTATGGGTCCATAGCAGTAGCTAGATGGTTGTCTTCTCCACCATGTGCTTCATGTTTAGATCTCATGAGCTGCCCTACATGATTGAGATCACCATTATGTAATTCTATGATGTTGGTTTGTTGGGATCCGATGAATATTGGTGTTTATGATTAAGTTGTTGTACTGAATTATATCTTTTGTTATCTCTATGTTGTTTATGATCTTGCATGCTCTCCGTTGTTAGTAGCTATCTTGGCCGAGTAGTTGCTAGTGACTCCAAGAGGGGGTATTTATGCTCGATAGTGGGTTCATGTCTCTATTTCACCTGGGGGAGTGACAGAAACCTCTAAGGTGGTAGATGTGCTGTTGCTACTAGGGAGAAAACAACATTCATATGCTCAAGGGCATATGCTTTGTTTACATTACACACTTTGCTTAATGCAATTATCTGTTGTTCGCAACTTAATACTTCTAGGGTGTTCGGATGATATCCCCGGGGGTGGATTATTAGTCATAGATGCAGTTGGATGGCGGTCTATGTATTTTGTTGTAATGCCCAGAGTAAATCTCATAGTGATCTTCTTGACATATCACGTTATCTTTATTCTATCAATTGCCCAACTGTAATTTGTTTACCCAGCATGTTATTTTATCTATGGAGAGACACCACTAGTGAACTGTGGACCCCGGTCCTATTTTAATCATATTGCAATCACCTGTTTACTTTTCCCGCACTGTTTACTTTACTCGCATACTCTGCTGTTTTCCACTCGATACACTCATAACCTTTGTTTCAAGCAAACCGGTGAGATTGACAGCCTCATCGCAAGTTGGGAACAAAGTATTTGTTTGTGTGTGTGCAGGTTCCATAAACACCTTCAGTCGTCATCGTCTCCCTTCTCCTGTTCGATAAACCTTGGTTTCTTAACTGAGGGAAAACTTGCTGCTGCACTCATCATACCTTCCTCTTGGGGTTCCCAACGGGCTGGTCATTCACCACGCACAAGGACTGTCTGTTGCCATATTCACTTGGAGCATCAGCTATTTTTCTGGCGCCGTTGCCGGGGACTAAAGAAGAATACTTCCAAAGATTGAAGATAACCTCCCGCGTCAACTTAGCGCCAGTACCTGCCAGCATGGTGTCACTCATAAGTGATCTTCTAATCATTTTTCCTGAGACACTTTTAGCATCAGTGTTATGGATGTGATTTCTCCAACAAGATAAGCGTTCATTCATCTTTTATGAATGCGGTAATAATTTGAACAACCATTGTTCTCATAATACCATAACAAAATAACAAGTATTAAAACAAATCTTGAAGGCTAGGTTTAATTCCAATGAAACACAATAACACTTTATTTGTTTTCAATGAGAATCATCCCATATTCATTTGATAGTTAATTAGGCCATTGTAGTTCTTGTATTGCGTTGTTCTGTATGACAGTTCATACCAACCAATTTAGTATCAAATACCCAAGAACCACATTGTTTTAACAAGCAACGAATACAGCCATAACATGTATATCTTCTATATACCTGAGCTGGATATTTCCAGTCTTTTCTTTTCCGCCAGAACAAATTTTGGATTCTCTTTTAGCAATTCTTTTCCTTCTAGAAGAATCTATCAACATCAATAGTGGCGCCACTCACATGGCACATATTTTAAGGCATGATTAGTCAAACACTAATACCCTTGGACTCACACTTTGAAGTAGATCACCATAATCAAATATTTGGCGTTCTTCCAAATTCCATTCTTTAGTAATCTTTTAATGTAGTAAACATTTTACCGACATCTTGTATTCATCCTATCATGACAACTTTCATGATCAAGCTACTATATCTCGTGAGGATGAATTGTGAGTATAAAATGCTAGTTCCCAAAACCTTTTTAGGAGATCTAGACGGCTAGCGTCTCTAATCTTTGCAAATTCTCATACAATATGAGAACATGTGTCTTACTAAATTATACTCTATCACATTGCAACCAATCATTATTTCAGATATCAAAATATCTTCCACACATGATAGTTTATGAAACAATCCTTTCAGCTCCTAGATAACCTTGATACTAAAAAAAACTTTTAAATATCAAGGATCATGGAGGCAAGTGTGATACTTAGATCCTAACACTGGAATTGTTACTCTTAATTTAATACTACTTATTAAATTTTATCGAGTAACCAAGGTTTGCTAAAAGTTAGCAATAGGACTTTAAACTTTAGATTGACATTCAAACAATATGATACCAGTTCGTAAAGTTAATATCCAGAATTCTATAGTTCTATTATCTCAATTGTAGCTAATCGCAAGGTAGTAAACGGATGCCAATAACTACAACAAACTATGCAAATTCACTTTGATTTAGTTCATGATAAATTGATTTCTATAATTCAAAATTACTAAGAGAACTCCCACTTAAAAACAACATCCCTCTTAGTTTTCTTAAGTGATTACACGAACCAAATTCACTATACCGCAACCGATCATCACGTGCAACGGCATAGTTTCAAAGGCGAACATCATCATGTTCATCATATTAACCATATGACTCATGCTTAACCTTTCAGTTCATGTTCCGAGGCCATGTCTGTACATGCTAGGCTCGCCAAGTAGAACCATAGCACTCGCGTGTGTAAAACTGTCTTACACCCGTCGTATACGAACGTAGAGTCTGTCACACCCGATCATCACGTGGTGTCTCGAAACAATGAACTTTCTTGACGGTGCATGCTATGGAAGAACACATTTTTATCTTGATATTTATGTGAGAGGGATCATCTTATAATGCTACCGTGCAATCAAATCTAAGCAAAATAAGATGCATAAAAAGATAAACATCACATGCATATATAATGTGATATGATATGGTCCTTCACGCATTCGATCTCCATCTTGTGCGTTATGGCATGATCTCCATCATTCCACCGGCGCAGCACCAAGGTCCATGGCGCGCCACCTTAGTTGTCTTCCTCCATTACAATATATCACTTGGATATATATATTCGGCACGCAGGCCATTTAAATGTAAAGATAACCATATGGCTCTTGCCGGTTGTTTATAACTTACAAAAAGGATCATTGCATACAATTTGTAACATAAATAATTTAACCATATCACATCACATGCCCTGCAAAAACAAGTTAGACGTTTCTAATTTGTCTTGCATATTTTACGTGGTTTGGGGCTTTCTAGGAAGAACCGTTCTTACCTACGAACATATAACCACAACGGTGATAACAAAATATTATTAACAACTCTTTGTAAAATAGATCATAACTATAGTGGGAGAAACGTGCACCCACAAAGCCACATATGCCGAAGCATATCAAGTGTGGGACAAATCTCGTGAACGCGGTCACGTAATGTTAGTCTCGGGCAGCTTCAATCCCACTATGCCACTATGATCCAAAATACAAAATAAATTGCAATAACATGATCATAAACGCCCACATCCACATGTGTTCTAACCGTGCATACCAACTACGCATAGAGATGGCTCTGATACCACTGATGGGTTCGTAGCATAGAAAACAAAAAAAATTCCTACGCATGAACACAAAAACTAGCCAAGAACATCTACGAGATGGTAGCAACAGAGACTAACCCTCGAAGACCGGTAGCGGGGATTACGTTCCCGCACAAACGTTACCGATGGAGAGTCGAGGAAGATGCACGTAGTCGACGTAGTCGTTCACTTGACGTAGTCGACATAGTGGTTCACTTGACGATCACGAGATCGTGTACACGGCGCCACAACCGGTGGTGCCCCCATACTCGGTCACACGTACGGCTTGTCGTCGACTCCTCCACGCGCTCGGTCCAGCGGGGCAGCGGAAGAAGGGATCCGCCAGACACTCCAACACACACTTCTCCAAGTGTATGAATTATGAACTAAAAATCCGGCAGAGCTTCGCTAAGCTAAGACGGATATTGGGCAGCAACTATGCGGGGAAGGAGAGAATCAAGAAGTGTGAGAAGAGGGAGAAGAAGGCTCCTTTTATAGGAGAGGAGGTGGCAGCCCCTTCTTCATGGTGGTAACCCCCTCTTCATGGTGGTAACCCTCTCTTCATGGTGGTAACTCCCATTTTAATTTTGCATGACATTCATGCTAATTAAAACTCACACTAATTAAATTAATAAAACATTTTTATTTCTTTAATATTTGTTAATTCAATCAATTAACAAACATTAACAAAAACCCCCTTGAGTTATTTCGATATGCAAAACAGTTTCGGCACTTTTCCGAAACAACCCTCATGCTATCCTATAATTCGATCGGAGTATCGTATCCACTCAAAAACGACGACAAATCTTAAGTGTGTCACCCTACGGTTCGTGAATAACGTGGACATGATCGAGACTCCTCTCCGATCAATAATCATCAGCGGGATCTGGAAATCCATGATGACTCCCACTTACTCAACGATGAACTAGTGATTATCAAAGCACTCTTCCGGTATCAGTGATTAACATGATCTCATGGTCTGAGGATTAGAACTATTTTGTATGAGTTTGATATAGCAATGAACTTGATGACTTGATCGTATTGCTATTCGTACTATGGGTGTGAGTGTTCATCACATCATTCTTCTAATGATATGACCCCGTTATTAACAACATCCAATGTTCATGATCAGGAAACCTTGGTCATCGGTTAATCAACGAGCTAGTATAAAAGAGAGGCTTTACTAGGAACCTTTTAGTTTTTTACTCACACAAGTATTAATGTTTCCGATTAATACAATTCTAGCATGAGAAATAAACATTTATCATAAACATGGAATATGATAATAACCACTTTATTATTGCCTCTCGGGCATATTCCCTTCACTTTGAGCTCACGCCAGAGCAGTGGAGGAATCCTCAGTGGCATCCCGACTACAGTCCGACTTGGGACAGCTTCTTCATCAATCGGCGTGAGAGTGCGCTTGCCAGGCACGAGGAGGACAGCTCGCCTAGTTCGAACTTCAATGAGGCCGGCCGTCGGCTATGGTGGCGCGGCCGGACTCTCCAGAGCGTCATGACCTACCGTGCCCCCCGCCTGCGCTACCCTCAGTCTCAGCCCACGCGTGCTCACCCGCCGAGGTTCAACTACCGCGACCCCGATGCCAGCGATGATGACATCGGCGACTACGATGACTACAGTGTCGACGTTTATAGGGCTAGGCACGACTATGACTGAATCACTCCAACATTCGAAAACAAGTTCGGCCGATTGTGACTTAATCTGGCCATGTATCTTAATTTTCAGTTGAGATATGTACTTTAATTCCAGTTCAATCGTTTTCCCGCCCTTTTCTTCTCGCCCTTTTCCTCCCGCCTTTTTCTTCCCGCCCTTTTCTTCCCGCCCTTTTCCTCCCGCCCTTTTCTTTCCGCCCTTTTCCTCCCGCCCTCTTCTTCTCGCCCGTTTCCTCTCACGGATGCAGCGTGCCGCCGCGCCAACCGACACTTAATTATTAAGCGAATATATGATCAATAGAAACTGCAACAGAAAAATCAAACGAAAATCAAAAGAAACAGCAACAGAAAAAGAAAATCAAATATAACTAATCAAAAGAAAATAGAAAATCGAATATAACTAATCAAAAAGAAAATCAAATATAACTAATCAAAAGAAAATAGAAAATCAAATATAACTAATCAAATATAACTAATCAAAAATCAAACGAAAATCAAAAGAAACTGCAACAGCAACATATGATCTAAATTATTAAATATAACTAATGAAAAGAAAATCATTAGAAACTGCAACAGAAAAATCAAACAAAAATCAAAAGAAATAGCAACAGAAAAATCAAAAGAAAATCAAAATAAACAGCAACAGAAAAATCAAAAGAAAAATAAAAAATCCTTTGGTACCGGTTGGTGGACAGAACTGGTACGAGAGGTTAAAAGAGCAAAACAAAATAAACCGAAATTCAGAAAAAACCTTTGGTACCGGTTGGTGTTGCAAACCGGTACTAAAGGTAACCTTTCGTACCGGTTGCTGGTTCCAACCGGTACCAAAGGCCCTTTAGGCCATTTTCTTCCCCACGGCGGCCACACCAACACACACACACGCGCGCGCAGAGACTGAGCCGCTCCGTCGCCCGCAGCAGAGACCGGAGCCACGCCGTCGCCGTCGCCCGGAGCCGCGCCATCGCCGTCGCCTTCCACTCCGTCGCCATCGCCGTCACCCGGAGCCAGAGACCGGAGCCGCGCCGTCGCCGTCGCCCACATGCACGCCCGCAGCTCCATCGCCGTCGCTCGCCGCGCTCTCCTACGCCGGCAACGAGGTGAGCGCCGCCCCTTCTCCCCTGCTCTCCCCTTCCCCTCCTCCGGCAGCGCCCCCCGCCGCCTCGCCCGCCTCGCCAAAGAAGACGCTCGCCGGCACCCTCTCACCGCGCGCACCCGCCACCCGTTCGACGAAATGCGGTGCGCGCGCGTCGCTGGTGGAGAGCACGGCGACCGCCTCCACCGCCCTCCCGCCAATGCCGCCGCTCCCGCGCTGCGCGGACGCGCTCTGTCCGGTCGTCGCAGTGCCCGCCGGCCCGCGTCCGCCGTACCGGAGCATGCACGTCCATGCACGCACACGTCAGGGAAGTTGCCGCAATGCTCCTCCGGGTCGTCGGGGAAGACGAGCACCACCGGCAGTGAGAAGCGATTCTTCGGCGACATGTAGTGCTTCGATGCTGACGTGTGTTCGGTACTTAGGGTAGATGGCCTAGCTATCGATCACGGGATCGAATTTGTGATGCTGCTGCACATGCTTAAGGTGGAGCGAGGAGTGTTTGCTTAACTGGGCCGGAGCGAGGAGTGTTTGCTTAAGGCGGCGCACACGCTTTCCACATAATACTATACTTGTGGAGATGTGTTCTTAATCGGTTTTGCTAATCCGTAGTTGATTGGGAATTAGGGATGGGCAAATACCGTCCGTCCAACTAATAGATCAGATAATATAGAGTGATTAATACTGGCTGATTAATATTATTAAGATGTAATAAGGTGACGGCGAGGTGACGTCTTCACGTCGCCGTAGACGGCCATGGGGAAGGCCTCCACGATCTCCCTGTTGAGGCCGCGTGGGCGGCATTGATCGGAGTGCACTGATCTTGTGTTTTGTTATTGCTTTCTTCACTTCAATTGTTATCCATCTAGCAATCTGTTATGATCATGACATGATGAATCAAATAATTGCACTTAATTTTGTAGTGACATTGAGCTATGGAGGACGACACCTTTATCCGAGATGAGGAGCAAGAAGAAATGGTGCAGAAAATGATATTCGAGAGTGCCCGTGGACCGGAACCCAATGGAGAACCCGATGGAGATGACGATGATTTCGGCTCACAATTTTTGAACGATGTCGGTGAGGGACTTGAGTCTGAAGAAAGAAGAGACAATGAAGTGTCCTTAACAAACTCCAGCGAGGTGTATATTTATATATCAAGGCTATATGTTCATCACTAGATGCATTGATTTATTTGTATTACACTTATTAACGAATCATTTTTCTTTTAGCCTTCTGGATCATCGAGCAAATCTGTTAAAAAGCAACAAGGCCCGACGCAATGTCTAAAGGGTGAGGGTAGGTTAGCCCTCACCGCATTTAAGGATAGTGGTGAACCGGTGGATCCCAAAGAGCACTGCCGTAAATTTATAAACCAAGCTGGAGTTCTTGTTAGGGACCAATTACCGATCAGCATTGCAGAATGGCATAAGCCGAAGAATGCGGGGGCTAAAGCTAGTTATGTCAATGATACTCTAAAACTTTTTCTTTGGGACAGTCTACTGACACACTTCAGCCTACCGGAAGACATGACGGAAGGATAGAAGAAGAAAGTCAAGGAATGGACTCTTAAGAAGATGGCCACACAATTCCAGACATGGAAGAAAAATTTATGGGCCAGATATGAAGATGAAGATCCAGTATTCACTGGAAGTCTAGTGAAGATAAAAGATCACTTGCCCGCATTTAAGAGCTATAAGAAATTGTCTACTGCTGTGTCCCGATCAGTCACAAATATGAAATATGCTTCAAAGAAGGAACATTTCCATCATTTGGGGTCAGGTGGCTACAAGACTGCCATTCCGAAGTGGAGAGCATTTGAAGCTAAACTGATGGAGGCAGGAATCACTCCACAGACATGGGACTAGCTCGACCGGTCCAAGTTCTGGTTGTTCGCGCATGGGGCAGGGTTGGACCCAAAGACAGAGCAGATCATTGCAAAGGGAAAATGGAAGGAAAAATTAAAGCAATCATGACGCAGCTTATAGATGCAATTGAAAAAGTTAGAAAGGGAGAGTACATTCCCGATAGAGAGAATGACGAGCTGACACTCGCTCTTGGGAATGCTGAACACGTTTGACGGATACGAGCCCTCCCAGGTGTCACCATGAAGGAAGCATGGCCGGAGTGCGCTGACACTTATTGAATCCGTTCGAGAAAGAAGAAGCAGTACTTAGACAGGTTTGCGGAATTGATAAATAGGGTGGAGGTGCTTTAGAAAAATCAGAGGGCACCTAATCAGCCGCTGTTTCTACAAGATCCTCAAGCCGATGCCGCCCCATCTCAGCGAAGAAGCAGTGTGGGTTCCTTGCATCTTGAATGTGGAGGAAGCTACCCCGTGGATTATGTCACGGAGAAGACAGATTGCGAGCTACATGTGCAAATGAGGAACGTGTCCGTTAAGGTGGCGGTCGGCTATGTTTACCCAAATGAAGATGGAGCAATGCACCATCATATGCCCATTCCAGCTGGCTGTGTTCGTGTCGGGGTGGATGACGTTGTTCCGGGTTATGAAACAATGGAGCTTTATTTTCCTGGAGGTGACGAAGAGAAGACAATGGCCGATGTCAAGCGCGGTTTCGCCATATGGTCCAAGAAATACATCGTCCTTTTGCCAAGGCCACCGACTCCTCCTCGTAGCAGTCCACATGAGCAGCAAATTCCACATGAGCAGCAATGGCCATCGACTCCTCCTAGTAGCAGTCCACATGAGCAGCAAAGTCCACACCTACCGGAGAGGGACCCTAGCGCGAGTCGACCATCTCGAGATCCTCCGCGTAAGACTGCTCCCGTTAAGCGGAATGCTACGCCGCCTAGGAAGAGACCTAGAAAGGAGAAACCACTGCCGCCTATTGAGAAGTTACCTTGGGAAAAAACTATCGAGGAATGCATCGAAACCTCTAAGTCTGAGGTGGCAAAACATTTTGCTAAGAAAGTGCCAGAGATACCTTTTGAGAAGATTCTAGATCCGGTGAAAGTTTTTCGTACCGTTGAGAATCTATATGACCCTGCACCATCGCCGCCATCTGACTATAGGCGTTCTATTGAAAAGTCGTATGACACTATGGTGGAGGCGAAAAAACCCGATCAATCGGTGGTCTCGGTGAAAACTAGGAAACAAGTGTACCAGCTTGGAGAACAACCCGTTCAATCATTCCCCCCTCTCAAGGTGTTTGACAAGAAGGCCGTTGAATGTTCTCGACAAAACACAATCGATTACCCCATCGCTGAAGTAGCATATAAATTTGTTCAAGGGAAAGATCTGGTCGAGAATATCAAGTCGCTACCAACATGTATGCGTAATTTGCATGCGTGGTACACTAATGCCACAAAGAGAGGGATCGAGGCTATCATGGTGCGAGTTAAGGATGAGCACTACTTCCAAGAATACTCTGTGAGCGTTGACTTCTGTGAACTTTTTCAGTTATACAATCTCCGGGCCCTCGACAAATCTATCATCAGTTGCTATTGTCTGTAAGTGATTTATTAATATAATTTGAGAAGTCTTTAGCTTAGCTCATTCATTGTCTGCAAATTATCCTCAATTTAATCTTTTGTGCGCTATATTATGCAGATCGAAGAAGCTCGAATGCAAAAGGGATGAAATCACGGACATTGGGTTCATTGACCTAGATACAATGCATGAAAGAACCATAGAAGATCCCATCTATAACAAGGATACACCGGAGACTTTGCTAAGGTTTTTGAAGCGACAACGTGACAAAAAGATAATACTTTGGCCTTACAACTTCAAGTAAGTGTAACTGTCTTATAACACATTCTATTTTGCTCACCATATGTTAAAATTTTAACCGATGACTTATATCTATGACACTGCATATTTAAACGTGCGCAGGTTCCACTTTATTCTTATCGTCATTAAAATGTACGATGGAGATGTTGAAGTCTTTAACTCACGAACCAAAGAGCCTATACTATACAAGTCGGCTTTTGATATGCTCAAAAAGTAATTTTAATTCTTATCAGTTTTTTTGTTAATTTCCTGATATCAACAAATTAATAACTCTTTTATGCATTTTCTTTTGTCGGGCAGCGTATGGCAAACGTTCATCCAGGAAGATCCGACCGGTGGATGGAAACTGAAGCTGATATGGCGTGCGAACAAAGTAAGTAGTACTACCTAGGTCCACACACCTTTATCAGACTTGATTATTGTTTGATTGAATTATATTCTTGTATAGAAATGCACGAAACAACCTGAGGGGACTAATCTATGTGGATACTACGTTTGCGAGTACATCCAGAAGATTGTCAGCGAGAGAACGAATAATCAAAGGAATAGAGAGGTACGAAAACAATATTCACAAATTTATTTTGTTACCATAACTTGTGCTGAGTTTCAGTCATAATTGTTTGATTGTGATTTGATATATATATATACATAGCTCATGTATTCATTTGAATCTTATTCTTTTACAGTTGGCAAGAAAGCGGGACAGGATCCCAATCGAGCACCGCTTCAAAGCAATTGGCGAGGAATTGGCAGGATTTTTCCTTCGGGATGTCATACCTAACTTCGCAGAGTACCACTATGAATGAAGATCTACATGTAATATATAGTTTGACTCGGAGAGTACCACTATGCTACATGTAATAGATAGTATGCCTCGGAGAGTACCACTATGCATGAAGATCGATCTTCATGCATGTACTACTTAATTTGCGATCTTATGCAATTACATGTGTTATATTATATGCACCAAGTTGATATGCATTACCTTGATCTTCATGCACTCCTAAATCCAAACGCGTTTCTGGCGCATCAACGCGATCCTCGTACGATGAAACGGTCCGATACCTAAACCCCTCCTAAAACCCTAAACCCTGAATTATTTGCCCGGCACGGTAGCCACCCTTTGGTACCGGTATGATTTCTGGTACAAAAGGGCCTCTGGAACCGGTATTGATGTCCATTTTTTGACTAGTGCTAAGACAAAAAGTCAAACATGGTAAGGAAGAAAAGGCAACCGCAAATCAGCCCAAACTGGTCGCCGTAAACCAATTAGCCTAAATTAGCCTAAACATCAATAAATCAAAGAGAATCACACACAAATATGGAAATACAGAAATCAAGGAAAGTTGGTCACCGGAGGCTACAGTAGTACTACACCGAGGGCCATGGAGATTGGAGCGATCGAGGGACAAGGTAATCCACAGGTGCATTCTCATCCTCCTAATCAAATCAAATCAAATCAAGGTGGAGGCCTACTTTTAACGATTGCTACTAGGAGAAAGCCATGGGAGGGTAGGTCATCTTGCAGTTCACTTGTGGCTGCCTCTGGGGGCGAGGAGTGCTCAATTTCTCGAGCATCAATACGCGGCGATGGTGACCCTAAAGGCGCTCAAGGTGGAGGCCGGCGCAGCCGCGCGCAGGCTGCTTTGCACCGTCGGGTACAGCGGCACCACTCACCAAGAGATGCGATAGGCAAGGTGGAAACTCTCGAGCATGCTGTCCTACACATCGCGGCCACACTGTCGCCGCCAGCATGCACAAACACTGGTCGCTCGGGTGTGCCGTGTAAGTCCAACATCTTCGCGTTCAGGAGGCAGGTGAGTCTGTGAGTGAGGCCTTATTCTGACAAAATTTCATGGTTACCGCACCATTGCCATTACCATTTCACTAAATTGAAGGACAACTTATGCTGCTCAGGTTTGTTCAGTATTACCGTGACCGAACAATATGATCGTTTTCTCTCATCTACTGAGGCTACTAGCCAAACAGGTCAAACCTTGAATTATTTTGCTTCACAGTTGCCACAGTACAAAGTTTCTTCTCCCTGTAATTGAGATTCACTTCGGGTTCTTCAATCAAATCAAATTCTTCTTAGTAAGTATTTCAGCCACTTTCTCAGCAATGATGACTTATTAGTTGTTATAAGATCTAAGCAGGATATTGTAATATGCTGTGTAAGAAAGCTCCCCCATTTGCTATAGTCTTTTAGACTTTTTCCTTCTATGGTGACTATTTTCTATGAATTCTGTGCGATGTGGTGACAATTATACAAGACTACTATGCATCCAGAGATTCTACACCTTAGGTGGTGCTGTTAGATTTAGTTATGCCTTTCTGTTTGCTATATATATGGTAATTTTTCACTTTCTCATTTTTTTCGTTTCCATAAAACAAGAATCTGATGTTTAATCCTACCGTTCTACAGGTATTAGGTTGTACAATTGCCAGAAACTAATGTCACCTAGTCTTTTTAAAATACTTTCTCTTGGTGCCTTGGGTGTGTTGTACTCTGCTTACTTACAAAATAAGGTGTGTTCTACAGGTATTAGGTTGTACCACTCTATACTAGCCAAATCATTCTTGGAAGGTTTTCTATGTTAAATGAGAAAGCGATTTCATATGCTTGATGAACATTCATTTTGTCATGTGCATGGCAGAACACAAATTTAAGATAAGATGGCCGGAGGTGAAACTTGAGAGGAAGGCAGGAATGGTTTCCGGGCGGGCATTTAGCTAGTAAAAATAAAATATTAATTTTTTAGAGGGACAATAAGAACATCTCCATTGGTGCCCCTAAATTTGTAGCCGGCAGGGGCACCGGCTGGGCCATTTTGGGAGCGCCGGCATGCCCTCCCTGGAAACTGGGTCCAGGCTCCCACAGCGGCACCCCCAAAACGCCGGCCCCAAAAAATTGAGATGATAGTTATTTTTTCATAAATAGCAATACATATATGTTTATCAAACAGAAATATTACATAGTTTACACAAACAAATAATTTCTTACAAATCTTATTCAAATAGAAAATCCAAACATAAAATTTAAATTAAACTTGTGGAAAATCACGCGTTTCCTTTGAGCGACCAAAGGTGCTCGACCAGATCAGCCTGAAGTCGATGATGCTCCTCGGCGTTGCGGATTTTCATATGCATGGCGAGGGAAGCAGAAAACTGAGCAGGCACCTGGTCATCAAGTTGTGCAAGAGGACCTATTTAGTCGTATGTATGATCATTATCTGGTTCAGCCTGCTCACTCTCAATAATCATGTTGTGTAAGATCACACAACAGTTCATCACCTCCTCTGAGATTCCGATCAAGTAAGAGCTGGGTACCTGACAATGGAAAAACGCGCCTGAAGCACACCAAATGCCCGCTCGCCATATGACGATGTACTACCCCGACAATGCCCAAGCTTGAGGGCTTTCTAATCATGGTGAGAGCATGGGATCCAGCGAACTCAATGACGATCAGACATGGACAAGGGCACACGAGAGTTTACCCAAGTTACCCCCCCCCCCCGGTATTGTCTGACTTTGTATTGATGAGGTGTTTATAGGGAGGTGTACAATGGAAGCATAGATTGGATCTAGCCAAGGGTGGTAAGCACTCGAGATTTCAAGCGCTTAGGTGGAGGCGTAAGGTGACTCGAGAGAGACGATGAGATCCCTCCTAGCCTTTTATAATGGAAGACTAGGTTTCAGGATCCTTGATCAGGTTGGTTATAGATTGATGGTAGGTAAAAACCTAGATTAACAGGAATACGACTAGGTCTTCTCCTTCAAATCCTTGCAGTGCACGCCAAGCTTCGGCTTCATGGGCTGCGCCAACAGCATGTTTTGATGGGTTTTAGTCATCCCTTCGACGCACTTGCTTCTGGGCCAAGACCATATAGACCAAAGATGAGGACACATTGGGTCATTCCTTCGTCAATAGCCCCCGAGTACCTGGGGTAGTCGAAGACTAGGGCAGGGACTCTAATTCTTTCGAGTCGTACCTCCCAATGCTATTGCCAAGCATCCACTAGATGACTGCAAATTCTGCATGCTATTGACAAGCATTCCAGCGATAAACCAATGCTATTGATAAGTACTCAAATAATTTATTAGCTCCCGGAAATCATCTGATTATAGTTATGGGGATTTGCATAACCTGCCTGGAACACTTGTTGGGTCTAGTTAATTGCATAGCCGCAAAAACAACGGTTAGCTTGGTCAGATTCGAGTCCCCTGACTCAAACCCGTGTGGACTGGCGCAACTTCAACTCAGGCCGCGTTGGACTTATCGAATTGAAGCCCAGTGTTTGCATAGCTACCAACGCGTCCGTCAGTACACTTCTTCATGCAGAAGGCATGGAAATTTTCTTGGCAGAGCGCGTTTGCTGCGTATACCGAGCCGATTGGTGTCGCAACCATGGTCTTACATTCGTATTTGACATACGACATCCGATCATGTAGTGAAAAATTTTGGGTATTTGAAGTCAAAGCACGTTGAGGCGCTATAGGCCCGAAAGAGCGATTCGAGGGACAAGTGAAAACCCACACTCGAACAATATCAAGGCGCGGTAGGCCCGAAAGAGCGATTCGAGGGACAAGCGCCCGCACTCGAATAATACCAAGGTGCTGTAGGCCCAAAAGAGCGATTCGAGGGACAAGATCCCGCACACAAATAATATCAAGGCGTTGTAGGCCCGAAAGCGCGATTCGATGGACAAGAGCCCACACTCAAATAATACCAAGGCGCTGTAGGCCCGAAAGAACAATTCGAGGGACAAGAGCCCGCACTTGAATAATACCAAGGGGATGTAGGCCCGAAAGAGCGATTCGAGGGACAAGAGCCCGCACTTGAATAATACCAAGGCGCTGTCCCGAAAGAGCGATTCGAGGGACAAGAGCCCGCACTCGAATAATACCAAGGCGCTGTAGGCCCGGAAGGCGATTCGAGGGGCAACAGACCACACTCGAATAATACCAGGGCGTTGTAGTCCTGAAAGAGCGATTTGAGGGACAAGAGCCCACACTCGAATAATATCAAGGCGTTGTAGGCCCGAAAGAGCGATTTGGGGGACAAGAGCCCGCACTCGAATAATACCAAGGCGCTATAGGCCCGAAAGTGCGATAAATAATACCAAGAGTCTCGAAAAGTAACTGAAGGCACTCCGCAGAACCAAGAAAAAGGATCAAGGGTATTAGCCAAAACTTACCTCGGAGAAAATTACTCAAAAAGTTCACCCAATGCGATCGCAAAAGAGAAGCTTTGCCAGCCTTGACGTCATTGAGGACGTATGGATTTGTTGAACATCTTCACAGAGCATCATAGTGAGACCCTGAGATTGATGAGACATGATGCCCAAGAGGGCCCACTATGCCAAGCGGTGCACACCAGTTGTTGAATCCATTTGACCGCATGTCCCGCGCGGTTAATAAGAGAAAAACTGCCATGTCTCATAGATTCCCGCGCTCAATGGAACCGTGTTGTCTACGCGCCGTCGTTCCATCTTTGGAATGGACGGTTGACATGATCATGTGGGTTTTACCATGTTAAAATAAAAGGAAAGGGTGTGAAATCTTTTCCCCATTCTGCCGCCACCGTCCTCTTCCTCAAATCCATATCCCACCATTGCCGCGCGCCCGAGCTTTCTTCTTTGCACGCACAGTCACTCCGACATCGCTGCTATGGGCAAGAGAAGTTCCTCCACCGCCGCCACCAAAGGTGCCGCCAAGAAGGCGTAGAGAACCGCTGCGACGTGCGACTCCGATTCGCCCACCGTGGGGAAATGGGATAAGGAAGAACTCCTGAAAGATGATACGGAAGAAGTCCATGTGCCTGGACTGGAGGCTACCCCAACTCCTCCTGCGGGATTTCGGGTAATGTTCCTCACTGTCATCCTTTGCGGGCTTTCTTTCCCTGCACACAAATTTCTCCGCGGCCTCCTCTTTGCCTATGGGGTTCAGCTGCACGATCTGAACCCCAATATTGTACTACACATAACGTGTTTTATCACGCTATGTGAGACCCCACTGGGCGTCGTAGACAAGAATTTTCGCTGTCAGGCGCCCTTCACCCTATAAGACCGGCGGTTTCAGTTGCTTCGTGCGGCCAGATGCCAAATATTTCAACCTGAGGACCCCCGAGAAAACCCTGGCTAGCAAACAAGATGGTTCTACATCAAGACCAACCAGCCGCCGACAAGGCCATCAGTCTCGAGGAATTTCATGCTGCTAGTGATCCTCGACCCAGGTAGTCGTGGGAACATACTATGACACAAGAAGAGATGGAGATCACAGAGGCACCAGTGTAGAAAATCACTAAATTGCGATCAGCCCCTAGGAAGGAAGTCACCGGGTTCCAGTCGATTCTTACTTTCATCGAGTGCCGCATCTCGCCTTTGGCCACGCGTGCGCACCGTATGTGGGACTACTCTGAGCGCCGAGACCCGGCTCGACTTTCAGGGGAAGAGCTGAAAGAAATTGAGATTGATGACAAGGTGCGCACCCTTACTTCCTTGCTGAAGAAAGATGATGTGCCCATGAAATTTGGAACTGAGCCCTTCAGCAAAGCTCATCCCCGCACTGAGGTACGCGCTTTTCGTCATGATTCTTTACTTTACTTGGATCCAATACTAAGCTCGTTACTGCTGTCGATTGATGTTGCTAACCTAGGATTTTTTCGCATAGTTGCTTGACGTGGCTTGATGTTATCCACCGCAATCGGAGGACGGTGATGGTGCAGTGTTGATATAGATGACCAACCAGTTGGGAACCCCAAGAGAAGGTATGATGAGCACAACAGCAAGTCTTCCCTCAGTTGTGAAACCAAGGTTTATCGAACAAATAGGAGAAAGAACCAAACTTCACAAGGTGATGCTTGCTAGCTTCATGACACTCCGGATAATGGCGCGAGAAATATTGTTGGTGTGTCTTCACCCTGCAGCAACGTGAAACCTGCAAACAACACAACCAAGAACTTTGCTCCCGAATTACGATGAGGTTGTCAATCTCACTAGTTTGCTGTAAACAAAGGATTGAGCGTATCGAGTGGTAATAGGATAATAGTATGCAAGAAAGTAAACAGTGCGAGTAAAACTAAAACGGTATAGCAATGTAAAGGAAATTGGACCGGGGTCCACAGTTCACTAGTGGTGTCTCTCCATAAGATAAATAACACATGCTGGGTAAACAAATTACAGTTGGGCAATTGATAGAGTAAAGATAACCTATATATGTCATGAGGATCACTATGAGATTCACTCTGGGCATTACAACAAAATACATAGACCGTAATCCAACTGCATCTATGACAAAAAATCCACTCGCGGGGAATTGTCTGAGGACCCCTTGAGTATTAAGTTGCGAACAACAGATAATCGCATTAAGCAAAGTGCATAATGTAAACAAAGCAAATGTCCTTGGACACAAGAATGTTGTTTTCTCCCTAGTGGCAACAGCACATCTAAAACCTTAGAGTTTTCTGTCACTCCCCCAGATTAAATAGAGGCATGAACCCAACTATCGAGCATAAATACTCCCTCTTGGAGTTACTAGCATGTACTCGGCCAAGATAGCTACTAGCAATGGAAAGCATGCAAGATCATAAACATCATAGAGATAAGATAAGATATATATTCAGCACATCAACTTAACATAGTACCAATACTCATCAGATCCCAACAAACACAACATATATGATTACATAAAGATGATCCTGATCATGTAGGGCAGCTCACAAGATCTAAACATGAAGCACATGGTGGAGGACACGACCATCTAGCTACTGCTATGGACCCGTAGTCCAAGGTAGACTACTGACACATCACTCCGGAGGCGACCATGGTGGTGTAGAAGGCCTCCGGCAGGGATTCCCCTCTCCGGCAGGTTGCTGGGAAGAGCTCCTGGATCCTCCCGATCTCATGACAGTGACGGCAACGGCAGCGGCTTGTAGTAGGTTTTGTGGAAAAGAGATCCATCCCCTAGGTTTTTCCCATCGAGGGGAACTTATAGGTGAAAGGGCATCGTCAGAGGTGGGGCCAGCTAGCCTCACCATGGGGCGGCGCGACCAGGGCCTGGGCCGCGCCCCCCTGTGGTGAGCCTGGCTCCTGGCTTCCCTCCGTCTCATCTTCGTTCTTCGTGAAGCTTCGGTAAAAATAGGAGGTTCGGCTTTTGTTTCGTCCAATTCCGAGAATATTTCCTGTGTAACTTTTTTGAAACACAAAAACAGCAGATAACAGGGAACTAACACTGTGGCATCTCGTTAATAGGTTAGTTCCGGAAAATGCATAAAAACGCCACAAAGTGTAACAAAACTCAAAGCAAATGGTGCGTAAACAAGCATGGAGCACCAAAAATTATAGATACGTTTGAGATGTATCAAGCATACCAAAGCTTAACTCCTGCTTGTTTTCGAGTAGGTAAGTGATAACAAAAGAATAATTTTTGAGGTGACATGCACCATCACAATCTTGATCATCTATGTAAATCATTGAGTGTTGGGATCAAAGAACTTAAAACATGGGCATAAGAGACATAATCGTGACAATAAGAACTTAGCAACCATGTTATAACATGAAAGGAAACACAAATGAAAGATCATGAATAATAAACAATGAAAGTCAAATATGTGTTCAAATCATATGGAAAAACATAACAAATGGTTTTCAGCTTATCCTTCATGGAATAGCAAAACATAAATGCATAGGACACCTTCAAGTTTAAGAGGGCGACTAGATACAAATAATTTAAGAACAAGTGAAACCATAATTATGAATCAATCAATGATAAACTTTGGGACTATGCACATTATAATCAGAATGGCAACTATGCTCTCTTAGACGGTGCATAAAGGTAGAAGGTAGAGACTCAACATAAAAGTAAAAGAAAGACCCTTCGCAGAGGGAAGCAGTGATTAAATATGTGCTAGAACTTTTCATTTGTAAAACAGAGAGATAAAAAAATTTGGTTTTGAGAGGTGGTTGTCTTTGTCAACGACCGGCAATGGGGTTCTTACTATCTTCCATACAAAAATGAAGCAAGTTTTTGAGAGAGAGATTGGCACTTTGGTGCTCTTTTATAAAGCTTGGCACTCCTCCCCACCTTTTTCCTTTCTCAAACCATGGCTAACCGATTCCATCGGGTGCCCACCAACATTCACATACCATGGAGGAGTACCTTTTTTTCTTTTCTTTTTTCCTCTTTTTTTATTTTTGGAATAAAACAATATGGAAGATAGCAAATCCGACCACTACGTCCCCATGAGCTGAAAACAGTGTCACAAAACGAGAAGTATTTTGAAGGTTTTTTGAAAGGTAGCACATGAAAATTTACTTGGGATGGCTTGCAAATACCATGCATAGGAATTTATAGTGGACACATTGGCATACTTGGTTTTTGGGAGTTGGATGCACGAGTAGAGCTCATACTCGGTACAAAATGAAGGCTAGCAAAAGACTGGGAGCGACCAACTAAGAGAGCACTAACGGCCATAATCATATATAGCGACAAAACATCATTAAAAAGAAGCATAAAATGGCATCACAAGTCAAAAACCAAATGATCGTAGAGGCTTATGGCGACTTGTTAGAGTCAAACATGTTGTAAGCATGCGCCAAGTCAACCCAAATAAAGCATCAAAGGAGAAAACCAAATAAATGCTTTCACATAATAATAACAACACATGATTTTTTTCAAAGGCTCATTAAGCAATCTCAGTCATTTGAGACAAGTCATGCTACACCAAAAATCACTAAGCATACTATCAAAATGACATCAAGCATGGCATGCAAAAGTCTAAGCCGCAGTCTAAACAAGCTCCTTTTTGTACCACTTTTTTGCATGAAACTTTTTCTCTTTTCCAACACCATTCGAACCTTTTTGAAACAACTTTTTTGATGAATACCAACATAGACCAGAGTTCCAAATACACCTTGATGCAAAGATATAACAAGATCTGAACAAAAATTAAGGCGAAAAATGAAAGCTAAACGCAGTTCTAGAATAAGAGAACACTCGTTGAACGATAAGAGTGAAAAATAGAGTGTTCTTGGCAATGAAAAACAAGTACATCTCCTCCAAAAGAAATTTGTTGGGGGTCCAATCATTTATTGCAGCAAACAAAACAAAAGAAAACTGAAAGCAAAAGTAAAGACGCTCCAAGAAAAATGCATAGTGCATGAAGCAATAAAAATATAGTGTGTTGAAAGGTGACCTGGATTTTGCCGATGAAGAAGGGGTGCCTCGGGGGCATCCCCAAGCTTTGATGCATGTACCTCTTGGATATTTCTTGAGGTGACATGGGCATCCCCAAGCTTGAGCTTTTGTCCATTCTTTGTCTCATCTCATCATTCTCCAATCCCTACACTTGAAAACTTCCTTCATACAAAACTTAACACAGTTCTATTAGCAATGTTAGCATAAAAATATTAGTAGATCAACCCTTTTTGGTTCAGGTTTCAACTAAAAAACACCACATATAAAGCATATAATACTGTAACAACTTCTCCAAAAGTTCCATGATCAAAAGAACTCAAAAAGAAAGCGATCGAGAGGCAAACACAAATAGTGGCAGAAATCTGTCAAAACAGAACAGCTGACAAAGGTCGATTTTTTCGAGGACCTTCTGTTGCTCAAATCGAGAAGTGCAAAGCTAATGAAAGTTTGGATATAACCTGAGGCATATGCACAAGAAATCGCAGGTCAAAAAGGTATTCTGAGAATTTTTCCGAATTTTTACGGTGGAGCACCAAAATCTGTTTCAGGACAGCAACTTCCCCAAATCTTACCTCACTCAAATTAGAGGTTCTTCTTGGCACAACAACGAAATAAAAAGGATAAGGAGCGGTTATCTATCTATCTATTATATTATTAAAACAACTAACAAAGAACGGCTAGGATTCAATAATTTAGCGTTACAGCATATCAGTGGTTGAGATTAATCAACTGGATCTCACGTGGTCAAAGATAGCACAGTTAGAGTTTGTGTTAGTCACGGAGAAGTCCTAGAGAGGAAAGGCTACCACATAAACACGTTCTGATCGAGGACTACTCGGATGCCTGGCAACCGCAGCCGAAAACAGCCATGAGAAGAAAAGGCGACGAGGTTCAGGACTCGGGAGGTGAAAAATTGCCTAACAAGAACCAAGGCGACCATGGCGTATTTACGATCAGAGAAGAGGGCATCATGCTACCACAAAGACCATCGTCGATCATCGTGCAGCCTACATGTCCGTCGCCTGAAACAGCCACGAGCAGAAAAGGCGTCGAGGTTCATGACTAGGGACGCGAAAAATTGCCTAACAAGAACCTAGGCGACCATGGCATATTTATGATCAGAGAAGAGGGCATCGCGCTACTACAAAGGCCATCGTCGATCATCGTGCAGCCTCATGTCCGTCGCTGACGTGCTGCAGAAAAGCCTAGAAAAGGAGATGATGGCGGCCAGGAGAGTACCTTGCGGGCAGGCTCCTTCGAGACATGCCGGCCGTGGCTCTACTCCATAATGCCGGCCGTGGCTCTACTCCATAATGCCGGCATGTCGCTGGATATGCTACTGCAACCTTCTCTTCTCTGTCTTCTCTCTTTCACCCCCAAAACACGCTTTCTTGAATCTCTTTTTACGAGAGCTTCCAATCTTGCAGTGACCTCCTGAAAAATCAATTTCATACAAGGTTCCGTCTCATACAGCACGAGTCTTCAGCAGTTCCTGAGCATGTGTAATCTAAACGGTGATGAGCCGATGAAATGCTCGAACAGAGGTTACTGGAGTCCAACATGCTTCATTTTCTAGATGCCACAGTGGTGACGATCAGAACTGATGGTGGTCATGTAGATACCCAACATGGTGGTTCGGGTGTGTTGTGGCAGTCTATTGCACGAAAGTATGACCACCTATGACGTTTTCATCACAAAGCGCCACATTGACTGGGAAGGTATTTGATCAATCATTATCATCCAGCGGAAAATGCTGTCTTCAGTTCAGTTCAGTAATGTCTAATTAGTACACTGCAATGTACTAAAAAGTAGCAGTTCAAGGATACGCAGGCAACAAAATATATTGCCATTTGATGAAAATAGAAGACTCCATTGTCCGACTGTTGAAGTATCCATTTTATTAATACGGTAAGAGACATTGTTGTTAGACAAGTATATGATTCATCAGGTTCGACGGAAGGTGAATTACACTGTATATTTTCTTCATGCAGATAATTGGCTACTCAAGTCATCCTCTGTACATCTATTAAACTGAATTGATATTCGCATGCAGTATCAATATCCCGGATTAAAATCTTTGATTGAAGCTGCACATGTTGAATCATAGATCCGTCAACATGGACAGTCGCCGGAGGCTTGCATGGAGCTCCGAGCCATCACCATGCCCGATCGAGCTGCATACAATGCATCAACATCCCCGGGCGGTTGCAGACTTGCTGCCATGGAGAAAAAGTGGATTGCACTAAATCCAGAAGTAACAGAGATATATAAAGATGCAGAGGTTCTAATCAGCTCTAAGTCATGGACGGTCGTATAGTCAGCCTCTTCTTTCACACGGATTAACTCGAGCGAGCTATGCCGAGTCTGGGAGCTGATTACATGCATCAGTGAAACAATTTTGAAGCACTTCGTCGTCTTACGGATCCTACTGAATGCAGAAGGCCATCAATTCATTGACAAGCGCGCCGGCGAGATCTTATCGGCCCGTCCACAGCAGCTCATCATGCAAATTCTTCCATAGTCAAATCTCAATATGATGTTGAGCAAATCAAGATGCTTAGGACGGTATGTATCTTTCTTTTCTCTTGGGCACTAATTTATTGTTAGATCATCTCAATTGATCTTCAGTAATTCGTGGTGGAGCATACTGGTATATAAAGCTATGTAATTAATAAGGATTTCCTGCCATCAGTTCGGAATCTTAGAGAGAGAAAATATTGTGTACGTTAGTTCAACATTGTTGTGACTCTCTATCACTACTGACCTACGATCCAAAATACAGTTAAAATACAATTATACAGAGCTATGAAAGACATAGTCTAAGTACTCGAGCACCATAGATGAAATTATAGATGACAGACTAATTTAGCGGGCAAGTATATGTTGTGTACGATCGTAAAATTGTTGTTTTGAAGGAGAATGTAAGCATCTGGGAAAATATGTACGGACGACAGTTGTTAAAGAAAATATATTCAAAGAATATTCTGAATGAAGTCACAATACGGTAACCATTTATAGTTTGCAGAGGTAGAAGAAAATGTATTTAAAACAATATTCTTAATCAGGCCCCAATACGGTAACCATTTTCTATGCCTTCTTATAGATTAAAAGGTGTAAGAACATGGGAAGTTTCTGAGTGTCCCAAATCTTCTGTCTTACCAATTGAATCTTCATCGTTTGAGGTAAGGTATTTATGCACTTCCAATAATTCAATATTTTATACTCACAAAACATATCGATGGTAGTGTTGCCATTTGAAATACAAGAAAAATAGCATTGACAATCGCAACTAAAATAATGTTGTTTATAATATATATGTATCAAAAATAATTATAACACCAAAGTAGTCACTTACCTATGCTAAGTGAATCTGCACTCATTATGGTCAAATTGTGTCGGTGTGCCATACATTATATCACTTTAGAGTAAGCTATTGACATATTGTCACACCCAAAAGAATTATATTTTCTACCACATGACACAAAGATCCGAAAGTTAGTAAAGGATCCAAGACTCATATAATGTCTTGGATTTTGTTACAATGAATATTATCAGTTTTAAAATACATCACAGATCAGATTTAATAGTAAGTAAAAAATAAAAGATCATGCAATTTGTGAAGATAAACGGATTGAAGTGATAACTTTATAACATGTAAATAAAACAAGTCTAGCTGTGCAATATGCACGGGCCACCCCGCTAGTTACAGTAGTAATAACTTCCAAGACTCAAATAAAAAAAATTACTGAAAAGAAAACAATGGGTTGTCTCTCAAGAGTGCTTTTCTTTAACGCCTTTGAGCTAGGCGCAGAAAGGTGGAAATCAAGTATTTTCGAAAGAAGCATTAAGATCAATTGCAGAAGTCTTTTCAACAAGGCATTGTATTGCATCCAAATAAGTTTTTGAAGACCCCTTGTGATCACGCTTTGGTTCACTCATTTCATTAAAAAGATTTTCAGGACAAATCCAATCAAAATTATTTTCCAAAGCTTCATGCAATCCTAAGAGTTTGCTAGGTATTGGTACTTTGATATCTTCTTTGGTTATACCAACAACATTAACAGGCGAGCCAAGCATATTAAAATGCTCAAAGACTTTCCTAGCTTCAATAACAACATCTCTAAATTCTCTACGCAAAGTCTCCAAAATAAAATCTTTCTTTTCGGAGTCTTCGATATCATGAAGCTGAAGGAACATTTGTTGCATAAAAGGATTAAGGTTAACAAACCTAGCCTCCAACATGTGAACTAAATAAGCAGCAGCAACTTGATAACTAGGAGCAAGCTCAGCCAAAGATCTATCCTCAACATCTTTATGCATACTAACATGATTAAAGAACTCCTCGATGTTACCTTTCCCAATGATAGAACCACTATCTACTGAGAGGTCCTCCAAAACATACTTAGGGAACAACATAATGAAGTAAGTGTAAAAAAGTAACAACTATAAAGGAAGCTAATTTTTTTATATTTTTGATAAAATGATGCAAGCAAAAATAAAATAAAGCAAAACAAAAACAAAGTAAAAGATTGTGCGTGAGATACTCCCCTTGCAGAAGTCTTCTTCCTCCCCGGCAACGGCGCCAGAAAACTTGTTGATGGTGCGGTGTTGATATAGATGACCGACCAGTTGGGAACCCCAAGAGAAGGTATGATGAGCACAGCAGCAAGTCTTCCCTCAGTTTTGAAACCAAGGTTTATCAAACCAATAGGAGAAAGAACCAAACTTCAGAAGGTGATGCTTGCTAGCTTCGTGACACTCCGGACAATGGCACCAGGAATATTGTTGGTGTGTCTTCACCCAGCAGCAACGTGAAACCTGCACACAACACAACCAAGAACTTTGCTCCCAACTTACGATGAGGTTGTCAATATCACCGGTTTGCTGTAAACAAAGGATTGAGCGTATCGAGTGGTAATAGGATAATAGTATGCAACAAAAGTAAACAATGCGAGTAAAAGTAAAATGGTATAGCAATGTAAAGGAAATTGGACCGGGGTCCACAATTCACTAGTGGTGTCTCTCCATAAGATAAATAACACATGCTAGGTAAACAAATTACAGTTGGGCAATTGATAGAGTAAAGATAACGTACATATGTCATGAGGATCACTATGAGATTCACTCTGGGCATTATGGCAAAATACATAGACCGTAATCCAACTACATCTATGACTAAAAATCCACTTGCGGGGAATCGTCCGAGGACCCCTTGAGTATTAAGTTGCGAACAACAGATAATCGCATTAAGCAAAGTGCATAATGTAAACAAAGCAAATGTCCTTGGACACAAGAATATTGTTTTCTCCCTAGTGGCAACACCACATCTACAACCTTAGAGGTTCTTGTCACTCCCCCAGATTAAATAGAGGCATGAACCCAACTATCGAGCATAAATACTCCCTCTTGGAGTTACTAGCATCTACTCGGCCAAGATAGCTACTAGCAACGAAAAGCATGCAAGATCATAAACATCATAGAGATAACATAAGATATATATTCAGCACATCAACTTAACATAGTACCAATACTCATCGGATCCCAACAAACACAACATGTATGATTACATAAAGATGATCCTGATCATGTAGGCCAGCTCACAAGATCTAAACATGAAGCACATGGTGGAGGAGACAACCATCTAGCTACTGCTATGGACCCATAGTCCAAGGTAGACTACTCACACATCACTCCGGAGGTGATCATGGTGGTGTAGAAGGCCTCCGGCAGGGATTCCTCTCTCTGGCAGGGTGCCGGGAAGAGCTCATAGATCCTCCTGATCTCGCGATGGCAACGGCGGTGGCTTGCAGTAGGTTTCGTGGAAAAGAGATCCGTTCCCTAGGTTTTTCCCATCGAGGGGAACTTATAGGCGAAAGGGCATCGTCAGAGGTGGGGCCAGCTGGCCTCACCATGGGGCAGCGTGGCCAGGGGCTGGGCCACGCCCCCCTATGGTGAGCCTGGCTCCTGGCTCCCCTCCGTATCATCTTCGGTCTTCGCGAAGCTTCGGTAAAAATAGGAGGTTCGGCTTTTGTTTCGTCCAATTCCGAGAATATTTCTTGTGTAACTTTTCTGAAACACAAAAACAGCAGAAAACAAGGAACTGGTACTGTGGCATCTCGTTAATAGTTAGTTCTGGAAAATGCATAAAAACGCCACGAAGTGTAACAAAACTCAAAACAAATGGTGTGTAAAGAAGCATGTAGCATGAAAAATTATAGATACGTTTGAGACGTATCAGAAGGTGCCTTTCTAGGGAGGAATTTCATCGAGATGGTTGATGATTCAGCTTCAGGTTCCGATGGCGTCCCATGTTGAGAAAAAGAAATGTAAGAAAGTCATCGAAGCCAACAGAGTCAAGGATTCGGAGGAGCTTGATTCCTACGACTTCTTGTCTGACAAAGATCTTAAAACAGTTATCCCTGCAAAGCCCATAGCCAGCCATCCTCCCCCTGGAGTTAAGAAGAATTGGTTTGACAACTATGGCCTCGATGAATCATAAGTTAATTACTGCTTCGAGCTTGAGTCTTTTTTACTGCCACTTTATTTCGATTACTCATTCCTTGCATGCTTTTAGATCATCAAATGATGACGCTTTCGGAAGCATGGAAGATCAAGATCGTTTCCACATAG
Organism: Dactylis glomerata; assembly: GCA_007115705.1. Taxonomy (NCBI): domain Eukaryota; kingdom Viridiplantae; phylum Streptophyta; class Magnoliopsida; order Poales; family Poaceae; genus Dactylis; species Dactylis glomerata. Next base: position 168,457 of record QXEO01000532.1, read on the forward strand.
AACCTCATGACGGGAATCTAGAGTCAACTGCTCATTCACAAGAACACGGCACCGACGATACAGATTGTAAGAAAGCCCTGAGTCCTTCCCAGACTCAAAAGAAGGCCTCCACCGAAAAAGAACCTTGTGACAGGAATCTAGAAAAGTAATTGACCCGACCGAAGGGGTCGACGATTCTAGTGCTTGGCCTGTCCCAGGAGATGGCAACGGCGATGCTGGTGTGGAGTTGTCTTCAATCGCCCGCTGTGGGACAACGAGCGATGGAGCCGCGGAGTCGATAGCGTGCGCGATGGATTCGACTGCGGGAAGCAGCCTGCTGATGCCGACATCATCAACATGGAAATTCTGCATGTCGATGGCTAGCTTGAACCCTCCAGTAATTGCCGAAGTTGATCCCATCGCGCATGGGAAGAAGCTTGTGACTGCGAATGTCGGTGATCCGATGATGACCATTGACGGCATGTCGACAAAAACTGGTGGAGGCATGTCGATGTAGATTGGCGATGCAAAGTCGATGGCGACTAGTAATGCAGATGAGTTGATGATGACCGGGGAAGGAGCCAGTGAATCCATAGATCCAGATCCGGTCGTCCCCATGATCAGCGCCAATTGACAAGATTCTACGCCGGCAATGCCCAAGCTTGAGGGCTTTCGAATCATGGAGAGAGCGTGGGATCCGACAAACTCGACGGCGATCAGACATGGACAAGGGCACACGAGAGTTTACCAAGTTGGGTCCCCAGAGGGTAAAGACCTACGTCCTGCTTGTCTGACTTTGTATTGATGAGGTGTTTACAGGGATGTGTACAATGGCGGCGTAGATTGGATCTAGCCAAGGGTGGTAAGCACTCGAGATTTCGAGCGCTCAGGTGGAGGTGTAAAGTGAGTCAAGAGAGACGATCCCAAGGTCCCTCTTAGCCTTTTATAATGGAAGACTAGGTCTCAGGAGCCTTGATTAGGTTGGTTACAGATTGATGGTAGGTAAAAACCTAGATTAACAGGAATACGACTAGGTCTTCTCCTTCAAATCCATGCAGTGCACGCCAAGCTTTGGCTTCATGGGATGTGCCAACAACGTGTTTCTATGGGCTTTAGTCATCCCTTTGACAGACTTGATTCTGGGCCAGGACCATATAGGCCAAAGATGAGGACCCATTGGGTCATTCCTTCGTCACCATCGTTCCTAGCTGCCTCTTGACACTTGGAAGACCAAGATTGCTTCTCCGAAGTTGGCCCGGAAATTGTCTTCACAAATGTAGCCCAAGATGCATAGATACCATCGGCCAGGTAATACCCTTTGGTGTAGGTGTTACCGTTTACATGTTTGGTACAGTATGTTGATGTCATTGTGGGTTCCCACCAGCCCAAAGAAAGAATGCCAAATCCACAGGTTGTGATCGATGATAGCTTCAAGGATCACACTGCATGCCCCATTGCGGCCTTTGTACAATCCCTGCCAAGCAAACATGTAATTCTTCCAAGCCCGATGCATGTAATTGATGCTACCATGCATCCCAAGAAATCCTCTCGCTGCATTTGTGCACAGATTTGGGTAGTGTCTTCTTCATTTGGTTGTCGCAGAGAAGTTGAACCAAACATTGTCACAACTGCCCGACAAAACTTGAAGATACTATCTATAGATGTCGACTCAACCATTCGTAGATAGTCCACTGCTGTATCCGGTGGAGCTCCATATGCAATGCACCCTAGGGCTGCCATGCATTTCTAAACGGACGTGAACCCCCACTTTCCGGTGCAATCTTTCTTGTACTTGAAGTAGTCATTGTACTCTCTCACGCCTTGCACAATTTTCATGAACAAATCCTTGTTCATCCTAAAGTGCCGGTGAAATTCCTTATGTGTATTTATTGCATCATCTGCAAAATAGTCAAAGTGCAGCAGCAGGGCACCGGTGTCCCTTTGGCGATTCTTGTTCGGCGCCTTCCGAGGCACCGAGCCGCCCCGGCGGGGAACATCGTTGTTCATCTGCTGCCGGAGTTGCAGGAGGACGGAGAATCCCATATTCCAGCGCTGCAGATGGGTGGTGGCTTCCGCTTCATCCTCTTGCACTACCTCCATCATAAGCTCGTCGTTGCTGTCCATAGCTGCCGACGAGGCAAACGACCAAACACCTTGTGGGCGAAGTGGGGTGTCGCCTATGAGTGCGCTGCCGGTACCAGCGGTAGAGGCGGTGGGGAAGCACCGCGGGCTAGAGAGCTAATTTGTTTGGCCGGTGGAGGGGGAGGGGACCTAGAGAGGGGCGAGTCGTCACCTGCGGTGGCTCCTCTGGAGGGTGGGAGGCGGGCGAAGGCAGGATTTGGGGATGGATTTTGCCCGGGGCCATTTTTCCAACATGGCGCGCGGTGCCGGCGCTCCCGATAGGTTGCTGCCACGCAGGGGCTGACACGGGAGCACCGGCTGTTTATTTGGGATCTAACAGACGTCGGCACGATTTTGGGCTTGCCGGTGATGCACCAATTTCGGCCCTGATCCTAAATAATGCGTCGACGACATTTTGGGAGGCATTTTGAGGGAGCCTAAGATTTCAACATTGGTTGAGAGCTGCCGGACATTTGGAATGCCAACATTTTTTTGGTTCAGTGGATTTCCGCCACTTCTTACGGTTTGTTAGATTTTAATACAATTTTCCTTTGAGGATTTTTTGAATGTAAGGAGAATGGTTAATTACCTATGACTATGCTTTAAAACAATCTATTTATATATTCTTACCATCTCCAATAAGGGTGCTTTTCCTTTGCAGTGTGAGCCTCTTGTCGCAGATGTATGCTTCTTTCTTTTTTAGAACTAGCAGGATGGCCCGCGCATTTGCGCGGCTAGTTTATACAAATATTTATGTTTAAAATATATTTCCTACCCTAACCTTATTTCCTCATAGCAATAATTATTCATTTTTCATGAATGTGATATGGGAGGATAGAAGAAAAATATACGTAGACTTTCATGCGAAACATCATATTTTCTTCTTCCATCCCCTTCTCGTTTCGTGTCGTGTCCAGCACAAATTTGAGCAGCTGTCACGAAGAATTGGATCTAACCATGTACGGTTTGTACTGAAACCGCCTATTCACTTCCTTGGTTCATGTACAATTTCAGTTTCTTTTATCGGTTCCTGCAATATATACCCACCTGTCAACATATGCATTATTGCTTGATCCAAGCTAGCATATCAATTGATGTATATTTACATTATTTGCTTAAACATTCACTCAATCTATATCACTCCCTTGATAGCTTACTTATTATGAATATGCTTGTATTTTTCTACATGTTGCAATAAGCGGATCCAACTACTAACTATATAATTTTGAATTGTGTAATATTACATTAATTGATCCATGGCAATGGAATTATGGATGTATCTATCATGTGTTCTGAATTAAAATTCCGTCTCATTAAATCGACTTTGGTTCCAAATATCGTATATATCTACTATATGTATAAAAAATGATTTTCCCATATTTGTTAGTAATAAAATAGTAAATAGATAAATTTTGAGGTTTCTAGGATTTACTATGGCGCGAAAAGCAACTTACATATGCTGATGGATTTATGTTTGAGGTGTTATATATATCTTTATTACCAAGCTACATATCTTTCTGATGGATGAAAAAATTGATTCTTATACATTGGTTTTCAGTTATTCCACCTATTGTGTAGGCAATACAACTTACATATCCTTATATATTACCAAGCCATATATCTCTTACATCTTACTTGTCTAAGCAAGGGATGGTTGACTGCATTCTATTTTGGAAGTCATCAACATAGGCAAAATTTAAATAAACATATATATATTTTGAAAATATTTTTCAACATCAGTCCAATGAATAAATTTGTAGCATATTAGTTATAAAAAATTAGACTCTACTCTCTTCAGTTTTCAGCACGTACCTTCGTGGCATTCTGTTTGACTCTGTTGATAAAGCAATTAGCCGATCATGCATATCCTCCAAAAAATACAACAATCTCATATGCGATACCAGCCATTCATCCTTTAACAAAACTGCTAATCCAATTCATATGACTATCTTTATTTCCCAACTACAACTACCTGTAGTAACTATGAGTCTGCTCCACACCTCTATCAATATACTGCATACCATTAGTCACGGATGGCCCCTTAAAACAAACTGTCTTTCATGGAGCGTAGTAAATCGCCTAGCTAGCCGGCCGGCCGGCATGTCGCGGGGAGCAAGCCCGTGGGGCAGGTCTCCTGGCTACAATCAGCTCCTCTTCTCTTTTCTGCAGCACGTCAGCCACCGACATGCATACTCCAGGATGATTGATGACTGCCCCTTATCTCGACCGGCAGCACTACGCCTTGGTATCACGACGCCGTCTTCTTTGATCGCCACGTCAAATCTCGATGGATGATACTTCGCCTCCTGACGATCGCCAGGCATCCGAGCAATGCATCGCCTCGCAACTTCAATCCTTCGATACGACGATCGCCAAACATCCAAGCAATGCACCGCCGCGTGACTTCAATCCACCGGACATGAGGGACTCTTAATGGACGTACGTGATCTTGCGGATGACTTGCTATACCCTGGCTTGTAGCGATTTGGAGATGGAATATCAAGGGAGCGTGCTGGTTTACATCATGCTTTGGATCCACCTGCCGGGAGTCACGGACGTATACGCTGTGCGATGGATTGGAAATTTAAGAGTTCATGCTGAATACGTAACATGTACCGTATAGCAGGCTAGCTCTTCGAACGATCAGATCCACATTGACTAATCTCGACCATTGATATATCTTAAAACTAAATTGTTAAATCTTAGCCATTGATTGTTAGTTGTTTTAATAATATAATAGATAAAAGGCAGTTTTGCCCGACTTTAAATTAATAAAGCCCATAGAGTTTACATCATGGTAGCACACTGGACTAGCCAGCTAAAACAGAGTACATGCTCGAAGGCACTTTAAGCATAGAGTCTTAAATAGATAATAGCAAAAGTAAGGCTATGGTCCTAGAGCTGAGCGAGTGTCTCGATGCAATTGGCGAAGCAAGTCCTTTGGGATCTCCACGGCCGCCAAGTCCTTATTCCTGAACAAGGGCCTCCATTGATGCAACAATAACAGAGTTTTGAGCACATAATTAGCCGGCTGGTTAGGAAAATAAATTTCCATAGCAATTTTGTTACCGATATGCCAGAGCGCCCAGCTCTGAGCAGCAAATAAGATCCACATGGCCCTCCTGTGGCCGTGAGAAAGCGATGAAATAATATGAAAAAACTTCGCAAAGGAGGAAGGATTCCAAGTAACATTGAGGATAGCCTAATCCCACTCCACATAAAGATAGCAAACCCACACGAAAAGAAAATGTGATCTCTAGATTCAATTTGCCCGCACAGCACACAAATACCATTAGTTGGTCCATGCCTATGGTTAATTTGCTCACTCCTAGGAAGGCGGTCAATTGCAAGTTGGCATATAAAAATCTTAAATTTTAGAGGGAGATTGGCCTTCCAGATAAGCTTTGCGCAGGGCCATGCAGGTCCCTAGAGAAGACTCTTATACATGGAGTTAACTGAAAACTGGTCGGAAGGTTCTAAGGCCCAGGACACCCTATCCCAACCCTCAGAAAGAGTGCAAGATTCTAAATCTGTCCTCAAGGCAACCCACACAGCAAGATCCCCAGGGCTAAGAGTTCGATGAAACACAATGTTCACCCCTGGGTTAGCCAGGGCCTGATTTACAGAAAGCATAGGGTCCCTACAGATCTGAAACAAGGCTTGATACTTGGTCACTAGGGGCTCACTACCCCACCACCAGTCCAGCCAAAACCTAGTAGCATGACCATTTTGAACCTAAAATTTGGCACCCATCCTAAACAGGTGCTTAATCCTAAGTATACTCTGCCAAAATTGAGAGCCGCCCTGGCCTCCTGAGTGAAGAATGGAGATTGATTGAGGGTACTTAGCAGCTATAAGTCTGAACCAGAGAGAATTATGGTTACAAGGCTGCATGATCCTCCAAACCCACTTCAGCATTAGAACAAGGTTCAACACTTTGGTGTTGGTTAACCCAAAACCCCCAGGAACTGTGGTACACAGCAATCCTCCCAACACAGCTAATGGTATTTCTGTTTGTCTCCCAACCCCTCCTAGAAAAATCTAGCTAAATGTTCATCAAAACCAGCATGGGTTCCTTCAGCCAACAGAAATAGGCCCATAAAATGTGAAGGGAGGCTGGCCAGGGAGGAATTGGTCATGATAAGCTGAGCTGCAACCGATGAGTATCTACCTTGTCAAGGATCCACTCGATGTCCAACCGTTTCCACCAAGTAGTTCATAGCAATAGAGTGTTTCCTGTCCGCTATAGGAAAGCCCATGTAAGTCATAGGGAACCCACCCTCCTTACACTTAGGGGCTGTTTGGTTCAGAGGATATCCTCAGGTGGTTAGGGATAGCCACTAAAAAACTGGTTGCCATACTTTTGGTTTGATGGATGAGAGAGGTAGCGGTAGCCATATTCCATCGAATATTCGGCGAAACAGTGGTTGAGCTCGTCCCGCAGAATTGGCCGGATGAGCGCAGCCACTTCTGGTTGGCGAGTTCCCCGCACCGAATCGTTTTTTCGCCTCACTCACCTCCACACTCGTTTTATCTCTCTTGAAGGTGCTGGCACCGCACGGAGGACGAGGGCGGCCGGCGGCGCTAGATCGAGGGCAAGAACGACCAAACACGCCAGATCGAGGGAGAGGGCGGCCTTCCGGCGGCGCCAGATCGTGGGCGAGGACGAACAGCGCGCCATATCGAGGGATAGGGCGGCCTGCCGGTGGCGCCAGATCTTGGGCGAGGCCGACCCGATGCGCCAGATCTTGGGCGAGGCAAGGCCAGATCGGGGCCCAAGCAAGATGGCGACGACATCTCTAGATCGGGGCCTGAGCAGGAGTTGGGGTGCGGCAGAGTAGAGGAGATGGATGCCGACACATCACGGTGCTCACGGTGGCTGAAGTAGTAACGTCACCACCATTGTTAAAAAGGTTAGCACACCCACCTATCCACTCCTTCTCCTTTCAACCAAACACTCAGATGGTTATCCCTAACCACATCCCAACCAATAGAACCAAACAGAAAAAATGGCTATCCCTAACCAGGTGGTTGGGGATACCCTCATCCCCTAACGATATCCTCTGAACCAAACAGCCCCTTAAACATGCGAGCTACCCTATATTGCTCGTAAGGGGACACTCCTGTCATGATAACTTCTGATTTGAAGAAATTTATCTTAAGGCCCGAAAGGATCTCAAAGCAAATCAGAATGAACTTTAGATTAGCAATCGCACCATCATCCAATTTGATCAAAAGAATAGTGGCATCAGCATATTGGAGATGCGTGATCCCCTCTAGAACAAGATGGGACACAACACCCTTGATGTGTCCCGCAACGCTAGCATGATCCAAGATAATCGCAAGAGCGTCGGCCAAAAAATCAAAAAGCAGGGGGGAGATGGGATCACCCTGGCGGACACCCCTTTTATTCCTAAAATAAGGACCAATCTCCCCATTAATAGAGATAGCAGTCTGGATGCCAGTGACCAACTGCATAAGGCGATGAACCACACTTGATTCAAAGCCCTTACGGACCAGAACATCCCTAAGAAAGGCCCAGCTAACCCTGTTGTAGGCCTTCTGAAAATCTAGTTTCAGAATAACCGCTCTTGTTTTCTTGACACACAACTCATGGACAATCTCATATAGAGCAAGAGCCCCATCATGAATGTGCCTTCCTTTGATGAAGGCAGTTTGGGAGCTAGAAATAATGCGGTGCGCAACCGGCGAAAGTCTAATAGCATAGGCTTTTGAAATTAGTTTGAAAATCACATTGATAAGAGCAATAGGTCTGAATTGTTTAATATCGTTGGCACCAGGGACCTTAGGAATGAGAGAAAGGATACCAAAATTGAGACGCGAAATGTCTATCAGGCCTAGGGCAAAACCATTCAAAATCTGCAGAATTAAAGGCTTCAAGATAGACCAAAAAGATTTGAAGAAAACAACAGGGAAGCCATCAGGGCCCAGAGCAGTATCAGTCTTGGTTTCTTTTAGCACCAGGTGCAAGTCCTCTGGCAAGAAATATCTGAGCAGAGCATCATTGTCTTCAGAGGAAGCACACTGCCCTCTCCCCAAATACCCTAGACCAAGGAAATTTGGTAGGTATCCTCAGAACCCATCAGGTTCCTATAAAAATCATAAATGAGACTTTGGATTTCATTCTTATCCATGATGAAGCAAGAAGGGCGGATAAGGTGGAGATTGTACACTTACGTCTCCTGCCATTTTCCATAGCATGGAAATATTTTTTATTAGCATCACCTTGCAGACTCCATTTTAAATGACCTCTCTATCGCCAGTACTCTTCTTCTGTCTGAACGGAATAATGAGTTCCTCTAGGTGATAACGCAAGGGCTAGTCCTCTTCAGAAAGGCCCGACGAGTCCGCCCAACCATCCAGCTCCTGGATTTGCCTAAGGATCACCTCCTTCTCCTTTCTCTTATCTCTACCTAAGTTGGCACTCCAACCCTTTAGAAATCTATGGAGGCCAGCAGATTGCCCCTGCCAGACCTCCACTAGGTCCCTATGGCAGCCAGGCGCACCAAGGAAATCCAACGATTTAGCCCTCAGTTGCTCGTGGAATCCATGTACCAACAACCACCCATTCTCAAAGAAGAATCTAGACGATCTGGGCAGGGCCTCATCCCCTGAGTTAAGAATTAAGGGGGTGTGGTCAGAGCCTATTCGAGTTTTAGCACTCAGGGAAACCAGGGGAAATCTTCCCTCCCAGCTGGCGGAGACTAAGACCCTGTCAAGCACACTACGAATAGGGTTGGACTGCTTATTAGACCAGGTAAAGCGAGCCTCGGTGTGTCTGATTTTGCCCAATTCCATTCTAGCAATGGAATCATTGAAGAGACAAACCCGCGTCCAGTCAATGTTCCGATTATTCTTATCAGCACTTCCTCTAATTAAGTTAAAATCCCCTGCCACCACTACTAGGTTTTGGGAAGATATTACCTAGCTCTCAAGCTCCTCGAGAAAGGCCCCAGATCTGCCATGATCCGCAGGGCCATATACTCCAATAAAATCAAAGATCGGCCTAGAGGACTTGTGAAGAATCGGCGCGCTCAGAAAGGACACACCTTTATCTGTAGAACCCAGTTCAAAGACGATGTCCCTAAAACCCAACAACATACCCCGGACTGGCCCACCGTTGGGAGCTAAGTCCAATAGAAATTGTCACCAAACTCAAAACCTTCGAACTCTTGAAGGGTGAATTCTTGTCTAATTATTTCTTGGAGAAAAATGATGTCAACCTTATACTTACGTAAATAGTCCTTTAGCTGGTTTCGACGACCCCTGTTGCCAAAAACCCCTAAAATTCCAGATAAGCGCTCTCATTGTAAACCAAGGTTAGAAACCCATGCTTAAGAAAATAATTTTTGGTCCGATCTAATGCCCATGCTAAACTAGGGTCTCCTAAGGTCAGGATGGCTCTGATACCAACTCTGTGGGGACCCCGGCTTACCACCCGGAATTCCCGTTATGCATACAATTCACGATCCCAGGAAGACCGCCGTGAATCCACATAACAGAGTTGGCATTACAGAGTACAACATCCATTACATAACGAATTCATAAAGTCTTACATATGGCCACTTGGCCGAATTTAAATGCCTCGCAGGGCAAGTTCAACGGACATACTAATGCTTAGCAAACAGCAGCGGATACATGCAGCGTAGCTGACCGAGGTTAGGCCTACTACCCTACAGGCGACTGACCGGGAAACGATCCTAATTCGCACCGGCGTCGTCGTAATCTCCATCGTCCTCCTCATAGTCATCATTATAGTCTGGCTAAGTTAATAGCTAGGGACAAAGCCGTGAGTACATTTTGAATTGTACTCGCAAACCATCTAAGAGAGAAGAATTCATATGCTATTTGGCTGTAGCAAAGGTTGGCTTGGCTTGAGGATGTTAATGCTAGTAATTTTCTCGTGTCGATATAGCATGTCATACGACATCTCTATATCCTTATTAAAGAAGATACTTGTAAGACAAGTTTTTGTAAAAGCTCTATGAAAGGGGAAACTCCTTTATGCTTGCTAAAGGCAACCATGGTCAATCATACATGACCATTCTTCTTCACCTCGGCAGTACCCTTCGAGTACTCCGACCCATTCCCGTGCCACGGCAGTACCCTCCAAGTACTCCGTCCGGCACAAACTCCATTTTTCCAAGAATCATTTTGTAAAACAAAAACTCGACATAGGTTAAGTATGGCCATTCCAACCATCCATGACCGAGGACGCGGCTATTCGAATAGATTACACTCTGCAGAGGTTGTACACTTTACCCACACCATCCGATAAATCCGCCGGGATACCACCACGGACCGTCATACACAAGTATGCGGGGTTCGGATAATTGATCAGAGCCTTCCATCTATCCACCTTAGTACGGGTGCCTACCCTGTGGAGTATACATCCCCAGCAAACCCTGGCCGTCTACCTCCATTGAGCGTAGTTCCAGTGCCACGGCGGGAGAAACCCAAGTATCTTCCGGGCGGGTAGCATATTGGCGGGCCTGCTATACTGTTGCCCACCACTTGCGACAACCTGGATTCCAGGGTCCTACAAACCCTTATATTGTGCGAGGCTCCCCGCACTAAGGCATATAAACTTCGGACTAAGCTTCGTCCCATTCCAGGGTAATGTGGTTGCACGGGGGTAATTGGTTTGGCGAACACTTATACACAATGCCCTTTTTCAGAAATCCACCAACTCCTCCAACTCCCATGTCCAACTCCTTGTTTATAAAACCATTTGAAAACATTTCAATGGAGTAGCAACTACTCCAAGGTTTTCAAAACCATTTTCGAAATTTTTCCCGAGAGTAATCCCAATCCTAGAGTTTTTGGCTCCACTACAAGTTTTCCAAAGACTTTGATGCTAACCATCAAGTCTCTAATATGAGGGGTGTTGAATAGGTCACAATAGGGGTCTTCTCAATGGATGATATCAAGTTGACTTGTGGAGCTAAGTCACCAACTATTGCTATCTAGGGATTAATAGCAATATAGAAAACAATGCTTAAATAGGAAAGCAGGAGTAAGCAATGCATAGTATAATAATAGGATTCAGATATGCATCTAGTAGATGGCTTGCCTTGGTTGGCTTATCCCTGGTCGCCTTCCTCTTGAAACTCAAAGACCTCTCCTTCCTCCGCACACTCGTCGTTCGAATCTATCGCCGGAAAAATGACAACAACTCCAATAAGCACACATGCATACAAGTTTAGATATCCAAACCAACAATATTCTCTACAAGAAAACATTATCCAAATAGAAGCAAATCAATTTCTATTTGCAACTAATCCCTATTCTCAAACAAACAATTTGCAGGCATCCACATGCATCAAGGTAAGGCATCCAGAACACATTCAGGCAACTAACAATATTATAGAACTAACAAAGTTGGAATTAGGTCAAAAGAGCAAATGGGTGAATTATCATGAATTTCCTATTCACACTAACACTAGACAAGCATTTTAATTCCACAAAACTTTCTGTAAACCCTAAAATTCTACCAGAGGACTTCTTAGAAAGCTACAGTAATATAGAACACACCAGAGGTGGAATCACCTGAAAATACTTATCCTACTGCACACAATAAATAAATCAAGACAAATATTTATTATCACTCAAATAATTACTACAGGAGATATGTTGCTTCTAAAATAGCAAATCCACTTCCTACAGCTTCACATAGCAACAGGGTACCTCTGAAAATTGGAACCAACCATTTTCATCACACACAATTTCAGATTTGGATTTATGAAGATAAAACCCTAGATCTACAACAAATAAATCACAGATAATCTCTATGCCCTAAAAATCAAACATGCTGTATATTCAGGTAGAAAATAACATCAGGAGCACATAGAAATTTGAATCACAATTTTTGGACTCACAGAAATATTTCTATGCATTTTTGAATCTAGCAGGAGATTTCAAAATGAAATACAGATTTTGAAAAAAAAACAGGCCAGATCTGCGGGGCTCGGCCAGATCTGAGCTGGGCCGGCCCGGTCCAGGAGATTGGGCGCGGGAGGGAGCAATTCAAATCGCTGACGAATGGGCCCCGACGGTCAGCGACTTGCGGGTACCGAATCGGTACCGGACGATGCCGTCCGTCCGATTAGATTGAAGATCGACGCGGAGGGCCATCGTCTCCATCACATCGGGGCTGGGGGAAACCATAGCCCTAGCTACTGGACGCTCGAGGTCGGGGCTCACCTAGGGGCGTCGAGGGAGGCTCGGCGGCTGCAGGACGACGGCGGTGACTCCGAAACTCCTCCGCGTCCAGATCCTGCAAGAAGGAGAGCTCGAGGTGGGGTGCGCGGCCATGCTCATCTACGGTGACCTTCGGGTTCCGTCGGTGATGGCGGCATTCTTGCTTTGCCAGACAAGGAATGGGATGCAGGGTTAGCTCCAGGCCTAGCAGAGGAAGAGAATGGTGCAGAAGAAAGGCAGGGAGAGGTGGCCGACGTCGACCCATGGCTTCGCCGTCTACCCTTGCTCCGGTGAGATCCTCAGGCTCTGCTGCACAGGGGAAGTGACGGCTTCGTCAGCTAAGCTCAGAGGGGAGTGGAGGTGGAGTGAGGGGGCAAATGAGCAGCAAGGGAGGTTTCCAGAGGGGTCGAGGGGTCTTATACGGTCGGGGTGGTCTCGGTGCAGGGTGCACTTCAACGGTGACGATTGGGCGAGGGAGGCGGTGCTTCTGGAGCGGCGTTGTGAGCTGAGTGCAGCTCTAGGGTTGGCTAGGTCGGGCGCGCACTGCTGTGGTCGCGACACAGTCGGGTTCAGTTCGTGTGCACGTGAAACAGTGTGCGGCGCGGCGAGTCGGGTCGGCTAGGGTGCAGGGCGAGGGGTGCGCTGCGTCGAGTGCACGATGCCGTGCACGTGCGTGTGTGGAGCAGGGCGAGCGGTTGTGTGTGCGCGCGGGAACGCGCACGCCGGTCTCGGCGTCTCCTGGCGTCGTCGAGCGCGTGCAGAGCGAGGCCAGGGCATGGCCTATGGGAGGTTTGGGCGGCAGGGGCCGATTGGGTGGGCTAGGCGGTGGTGAGTGGGGCCTAGTGGCGAAGTGGTGGTCGGTGGCATCTCCTCGAAGCTTCCCTACAACGGGCGTGTGCCCTGGTTTCGCCGGCGAGTGAGGGAGAGGGCGAGGTGAGGTGTGGGCTAGGTCTCACTGCATGGTAGGGTCGGGGTAGTGCTGGAGTGGTGGTGCTGGCCTCTGGTTGGGGGTGAGCGACGGTGGAGGGAGAAGAGAAAAGAAAGAGAGAGGGAGGGAGAAGATCTACCCTAGATCACCTCGGGTCTCCCTCCTTCTTTGTGTCCAAGAGCTAGAGGACAAGAGGAATAAGAGAGAGAGGTAGGGGTGGCTGGCTAGGGTTCCTCTCCTGGTCGGTTGTGCAAGAAAAGAGAGAAGAACGGAGAAAGAAGAAGAAGAAGAAAGGGCCATTTGGCTGAAATTCATTTGAATTTTGAAAATTCAAAATATGACCAAGGAGGTAGTGGTGGTTTGCTCAATTGGGTTCTATAAATGGTAGAAACCATTCTGCAAGTTTTTAGAATTTTTGAATGAGTGGAAAAGAGAATTTGTTTAAGTCCTAATTATTGAATAAAGGTGCAAAAATAAATTTTGAAATAAAAAAAAGAGGAAAAGATTGTTGTCAACAAGCACACACCCTACTAGGTCAAGCTATAGCATAAAATCATAGCACTCCATCATGCACTCATGTACATGATCAATTTTGAAAATCTGAGAAGAAAAAAAATTTAACTATCACACACACATATGCACATGAAATCATACCATGCCCACAAAGAAAGATCACTACCCTAGCACACAAGCTCAATTGAAAGCAAGTTTTTATTTAATCCACTTTTTATTGCATGGAAGCTGATTTAAATTCAGGTTACAAAAGTAGGGTGTTACAATGGAGGAGTACCTTTTTTTTCTTTTCCTTTTTAGAATTAGATTGCAATGGTCTTACCAGATCTCATGCAAAAGTAATGACGAGCAGATGAAGCTGCCTAGTCGAGGGGTACTTAATTTAATATGGAAGATAGCAATTCCGACCACTACGTCCCCATGAGCTAAAAACAGTGGCACAAAATGAGAAGTAGTTGAAAGTTTTGAAAGGTAGCACATGGAAATTTACTTTGGAATGGCTTACAAATACCATGCATAGGAATTTATAGTGGACACAATGGCAAACTTGGTTTTTAGGAGTTGGATGCACGAGTAGAGCTCATACTCAGTACAAAGTGAGGGCTAGCAAAAGACTGGGAGTAACCAACTAAGAGAGCAATAATGGCCATAATCATGCAAAGCGACAAAGCGACATTAAAAGAAGCATAAGATGGCATCAAAAGTCAAAAACTAAATGATCATAGAGGCAATGGTGACTTTGTATGAGTCTAACATGTGTGAGCATGCGCCAAGTCAACCCAAATAAAGCATCAAGGAGAAAACCAAAATAATGCTTCCAAATAATTAAAATAACGCATGATTTTTTCAAAGGCTCATTAAGCAATCTCAGTTATTTAAGACAAGTCATGCTATAGTAAAACCACTAAGCATACTATCAAAAAGACATCAAGCACGACATGCAAAAGCCTAGGCCGCAGTCTACACAAGCTCCTTTTTGTACCACTTTTTTGCATAAAGCTTTTTATCTTTTCCAACACCATTCAAACCTTTTTGAGGAAACTCTTTTGATGAAAACCAACATGGACCAGAGGTCCAAATATACCTTGATGCAAAGATAAAGCCAGATCTGAACAAAAATCACGGTGAAAAACAAAAGCTAAACGCAGTAGCAGAAAAAGAGAACACTCGTTGAACGAAAAGAGTGAAAACTAGAGTGTTCTTGGCAATGAAAAATGGAGTTCATCTCCCTCCAAAACAACATGATGTGATCAAACCATTTATTGCAGCAAACAAACCAAAAGAAAACTGAAAACAAAAACAACTGACGCTCCAAGAAAAACGCATAGTGCATGAAGTAATAAAAATATAGTGTGTTGAAAGGTGACCTGATTTTTGCCGATGAAGAAGGGGGTGCCTCGGGGCATCCCCAAGCTTTGACGCTTGTACTTCTTGGATATTTCTTGGGGTGCCTGGGCATCCCCAAGCTTGAGCTTTTGTCCATTCTTCATATCATCTCATCATTCTCCAATCCCTACACTTGAAAACTTCCTTCATACAAATCTAAACACAATTCTATTAGCAACATTAGTGTAAGCATAGTAATGAATCAACCCTTTTTGCTTCAGGTTTCAACTCAAAACCACCACATATAAAGTATATACTACTATATCAACTTCCCCAAAAGTTCCGTGATCAAAAGAACTAAAAAAGAAAGCGATCGAGTGGCAAACACAAATATTGGCAGAAATCTGTCAAAACAGAACAGCTGAAAAAGATCGAATTTTTAGAGGGTTTTCTGTTGTTCAAATAAAAAAGTGTTCATGTAATGAAAGTTTGGATATAACCTGGGGCATATTCACAAGAAATCGCAGGTCCAAAAGATATACAGAGAATTGTCACGAATTTTTACGGTGCAGCATCGAAAACTGTTTCAGGACAGCAACATCCCCAAATCTTACCTCACTCAAATTAGAGGCTTCTCTTGGCACAACAACGAAATAAAAAGGATAAGGAGTGGTTATTACAGTAGTAATAACTTCCAAGACTCAAATAAAAGAAAAGTACTAAAAGTAAAACCATGGGTTACCTCCCAAGAGTGCTTTTCTTTAACAGCCTTTGAGCTAGTCGCAGTAATTTGCAAAGATGCTCATGTGGGCGCCATATAAGAGCTTGAGGCAAAGGCGCCATATAGGAACTTAAAGCAATAGAGAGCATCAAAAAGCAAATGTGAAAGATATTTAAATCTGAACCACTTCCTATGAAAAATAATCTTGTAAAGAGACAAATCATGAAAGCGCAAAGCAAAAAGCATAGGAAGGCAAAACAAGTATAACTTCAAGAGTTGCAGCATAAAGAGGGGAAACTCAGTATTGTTGAGGTCCATTAAACCATGTTTCCCTCTCTCATAATAACTTTCAGTAGCATCATAAATAGAACTAACAATATAACTATCACATAAAGCATCTCTATCATGAGCCACATGCATAAAAGAATTAATACTCCCCACATAAACAATCGTAGTAGGAGCAAATTCAACAGAATAATTATTCTCATCACCATAATCATCAAAAACAGGAGGCATATTGTAATCATAACTATTTTTCTCCTCAAAAGTAGGTGAACTGAAAATATTATACTCATCATCATAACCATCATAAACTAGAGGTTTAGTATCATCACAAGCTAGAGAGCAACTATTTCGCAAAGCATACTCATCAAACATATCATCATAAGAAGGAACATGGATAGTACTAATGGTACAACAATTATTAACCTTAGAATTGGTACCAAAAAGATTTTCAATATCAAAAGTAGAGTGCTTTTCCCAATCATGATCACTAACATAGGTAACAGGCATAGGAACATCATCCCAATCAGAATTATCATAATCTATAGCAGGATCATAACGCTTAGGGGAAGATACCGTGTCCTCTCGCCTTTTACTCCTCTTCTTCTTCTTCTTCATACTCTTCTTACTCTCTCCTTTAGGAGGGAGAGACTTGAAGGGCATCTTCTCCACATATCCTTTAGGAGGGAAAGGCATCTTCTCCACATAATCTGGTTTACTGACAGAAACAACAGAAGAAACTTTGGAGGATTCCTCCTCTCTATTAATAAGATAGAAACATCTATGAGTCCTGTCATAGCTTGGCAAAACATCATGCTTTATAAGATTTTGTATGTAAAAATTTGCGAGGCAATCTTTAGCACAATAGAGACGACAACCACGAAGGGTGCTATTAATATCAACATCTCTCATATCAACCAAAGAAATCTTTCTAGATATCTCTGCACAATTCAAAAACAAAGTAAGCTCATCATGCTGATTGAGAGTAATCTTATCATCACAATACAAATTTGCGGTACTCGTTCGATTAATTGGGTATTGAAAATTAAAGTGACCCGTCTTATCGCAAAGTTCACAAAGAAAAGGATAAAGCTCACAAACCTTTTCACCAAGCACATCTAGATCCCTGAGCCACATACTGGTTTCTTCATTTGCGTGGTGGACAGAATAATCTTCCTTGTTATAACTCTGTTCACAAGGTCTTTGTACTCCACAAGAATTAACATGCTTATAGGAAATAGGACTTTCAGAGGTTCGAGCATGTTTATTGCAATCATCAACAACAATATCATTTTCTACGCAAGTGTCCTTAAAAGGTTCGTGATACACGTCCCCATTTCCTTTAGGAACATTAATATGGGAAGCAAAGGTTTTAAAACAATCAATCATAATTTGAGGATCAAGACCATACTTAGCACTAAGCTCTTGAAAATCAACAGTTTCAGCGAAAGACTTAATGCAATCAAACTTGTAATTCATACTAGATCCTTTACCTTTGTCGCTATCCCAACCTTCAATATTGTTTTGAATTGTTTCAAGCAGACCCCACTTGGTGTCGACATCCTTGCTTGTGAAAGACCCATCAAAGCATGCATCTAGATAGTCCTTGTAATATCCTGAAAGCCTTGCATAAAAATTATTAATAACAATATTACGGGGAAGATCATGAATAGGACATTTGTGCATTAGTAACTTTAATCTTCCCCACGCTTGGGCAATGCTTTCTCCCTCATGCGGATGAAAATTATAAATGTAATTCCTATCTTTATAAACCTCACTAGAAGGATAGAATTTAGAATAAAAGAGAGGTACAATTTCCTCCCAATCAATAGGTCGGCCATCCTTCAGCGTCTTATACCATTCCGCAGCTCTGCCCTTCAGTGATAAAGAGAATAGCTTCCTCTTAACTTGGTTCGTCGAAATACCTGCACACTTGAACAACTCGCATAATTCATGTATAAAAAGCAAATGATCACCAGGATGGACAGTTCCATCTCCTAAATAGCAGTTATCCATACCACGTTCAACAATCTTCATAGGTATTTTAAAAGGATGAGGAGCACAAGAATCATTAGAAACATCACACATGGGACATAAAATATCATCAGAGCAAACTTTCTCCACTAAAGCTGGGGAACTAAAAATATCATGTTTAACAAAACCAACTTCCCCAAGCTTAGACTTTTCTATAATGGTGTTCAAAGCATTCATACTAACAACACTATTAGCGTGCAAATTAAGCTCCAAAGGTTTTTCAATTTTCTCTTCAAACACTCCATAACCAAACATAGGAAAAATACTAAAGAACTCTTTATTTTGTATTAAGCCTAACTAGTGAAAATAAAAACAAGAAACAAAAAGATATAATTGCAGAATCTAAAGGAAATAACTCTGAGCACTCACCAGCAACTAAAAGACTTAGTATTCAAAGAATGTGAGTACCTTTTACCTTACCTCCCCGGCAACGGCGCCAGAAAAGTGCTTGATATCTACGCACGCGTCTGTTCTTGTAGACAGTGTTGGGCCTCTAAGTGCAGAGGTTTGTAGAGTAGTAGCAAGTTTCCCTTAAGTGGATCACCCAAGGTTTATCATACTCAGGGAGGAGGAGGTCAAAGCTATCCCTCTCAAGCAACCCTGCAATTACGATACAGAAAGTCTCTTGTGTCCCCAACACACCAATACACTTGTCAGATGTATAGGTGCACTAGTTCGGTGAAGAGATAGTGAAATACAAATAGTTGTGATGATTATAAGTAGTAAACACAATTGAAATAAAAATGGCAGCAAGCAAACATGTAACAAAACAGGAAGTAAACGGTGTGCAAAGCTTGGAAACAAGGCCTAGGGATCATACTTTCACTAGTGGACACACTCCCAACAAATATAGCATAATTGAACCAATAGATACTATCATCAATATGCAACTCAAAACAATTCTCCAATGGAAAACATACACTAATCATGCGTAGGGCTACGAAGCACTCCTCAAAGTCCATATGTACCCAAACTAGATTGTCCCACACTATCACCGTGAATGCACTAGATGGTTCCAACAAACACCAACATTTCATAGAGACATTAACCAAAAATAGTCACCTTTACACCATGATACGAGGTATCTTTGGAGAGTACAATAATAAAGCATAGGAGTAGCATAATATCTGAATAATAACATCTACCAATTCAACTAGATACAAAGCTCATGATCACATAAAGATCACATCATGGGAGAGAGAGGTGAACCACATAGCTACCGGTAGAGCCCTCAGCCCCGGGGGAGAACTACTCCCTCCTCATCATAGGGGACAGCAAGGTTGATGGAGATGGCGGTGAGGTCGATGGAGATGGCGGAGACGGCGATGGAGACCGATGGAGATGGCTCCGGGGGCACTTCCCTATCCCGGCAGGGTGCCGGAACAGAGACTTCTGTCCCCCGAAATTCATCGGTGGCAGCGGCGGAGCTACGAAACTCTTTCTGGAAAATTGCCGATTCCCCTAGGGTTTTCCGTCCCGAGGCTTTATATAGGCGAAGGGGCATCGTGAGGGGGCTGCCAGGGCGCCCTCACAATGGGTGGGCACGGCCAGGGTCTGGGCCGTGCCCCCCTATTGTGTGGGTAGCCCCTGGCCCCTCTCCGGCTCCCGTTTGGTCCTCGTCCTTCGTCCGGGAAAAATAGGAGTTCCAGAACTTGTTTCGTCCAATTCCGAGAATATTTCCTGTGTAGCTTTTCTGAAACACAAAAACAACAGAAAATAGGGAACTGGCAATGTGGCATCTTGTCAATAGGTTAGTTTTGGAAATCGCATAAAAACGCCACGAAGTGTAACGAAACAGAAGGCAAATGGTGTAAAAACAAGCATGGAGCATCAAAAATTATAGATACGTTTGGGACGTATCACTAAACATCGTGTCTGGACCTCGATCATATGTCAACATGCCTCCTTTGTGAACCCACCTCCTCATTTAACCGATCGAACACCTGCCCATGTCTACCCAAACCCTCGAATTTTGGCCGTTACAGCTCGCTCCCGAGCTAAGAGAGCCTTGCTCCGCACTCCTCTTTGCACGCCGTGCTTGATTCCATTGCTCTCCTGCTCAACCGCGTTTGTGCACGCATCACTCTCGAGCCGTGCACCACGCCGCGCAGTGCACCGCAGCTCCATCTATTTAAGACAACCCCGAGCCATATCCTGCACTGGAACATTCTACTAGCTCCCTCTCGGTCTACCAGGTCCACGGAGATAAGCTTCATCATGTCCTCCTTCTTCCTTCGTAACGAGCACGCCGGAGTTTGTCTCGGTCATCGGCCCACAGCTCGACAAGGTCGAGGGATGCCCTGTCTTCCCTCCATGTACTCTTTATCTTCTACTCGGCCATCTTCCTGACCTATCTCCACCCCTTTCTATTTCCCAGGAACCATCCGGAGCCCCTCCGTCGAGCTCGAGGACCGGCAACTTGCAGCCCGACGCCGCGCTCGCCATCGTCCAGAGCGGCACTAGGGATCTTCTCGAGCACGAGCGTGTCGAAGTAAGAACCTTGGCCACATCCCGCATCCTCTCCACCATATCCATGCCTCCCCGTGGTGAACCCTGCTCGTCTCCGTCGGTGTCGACTGTCGCGCCGACCGAGTCGTGGCCTGGGCGCTCGTCTGTGCGTCCAAGGCAGCTAGGGCAGGCCGCCTCTCTTCATCGACATCCTATGCGACCTCCTCTTCAGTTCAGACCCTCCCTCAGTGAGCCTCTGTTCCTCCTCCACCTGTCCGCCGTCTACACCACGCTCGCGCCATCGTTTATTGGTCATCACCGACGGGAGGAGCGCGCACCGTCGGATCGGGAGCCGACGGCTGCATGTAGCCCGGCCTCATGCATGGTTTCAGGCCGACGGGCCCCTCTCGGGCCATTTGACTTCCCCCCTCGCGCGCGCCGTGGCCGCAGATGGGCCGGCCCGGTGTTGTTCTCACAGATCAGTAAGATTCGGCCTAATCCTATTTTTTTTGTGAATCCTGTTTATAGACTGCTAGATCTATGTTTGAAATAAATTCATCATTTAATATCTATGCATGAAAATTGCTAGATCTAAATTTTCCTAAGTTCCTAAGACTTTTATCCAATATGCAGAGCCAGTGGTTTTCCAAAACTATTTCTAGGTTATTTCTAGCATTTAATCTTTCATAATGTATCCCTTTCACTATTAAATCTATATCTTGAGATACAGAGGCCCAATTGGATTGAATCCAATTTTATAGAGAAGCCCTATGAAGTACCTTTCGCATGCCATAGGCCTCCATGCATGTTGATCTACATTTTTAGCCTAGTTGTAGTTGCAATATGCTCCCAGATCTGACTTTAGGAAATTATAAAACCTTTTCTATGAAGTATTTTTTGGGTGAGATCAACTTTGGTTGATATTGTACTTAAAATACCTGTTAGTAACCAGAGGACAGATTTTTCTGAGCATGTATGAATTTCTGGTAGAATTAACTCTGAAATAGTAGTTTTCATCACTAGAAAAACATAGGAAAATAACTGCAAATCCTTTTTGGGTGAATCCACTTTTGTTGGATTCAGAAAAATGATATCCTTCTACTCGTATGATGATTTAATGGTTTGAACAACATTAGTTGCCTGCAAGCTATTTAGGTCTCATTAGGGTTTGATTAATGGATAAATCCTTTATTAATTCTTATAAATAGTTATTGGTATGAAAACACCTTGAATGGTTCCATATGATGCTTTTCTTGCTACTGGTGTTTGTCTTGGTTTGTTATACTTGCTGTGGTGAAGTGTGTGGTTTGTTTGTGCAAGTGTGCTTATTTTGTTATTTGTTACCGACGCTAGATTCGAACGACACGAGGTTTTCCGAGAGAGTGGAAATCTTTGAGTATCAAGAAGAAGACCAGGGACAAGCTGACCAAGGCAAGCCATCTAAACTTGATTCATATCTGATCCTAGTTTTACTTATTGCATGTTTTATTAAATGTTTATGAACTTGCATGATTTTATATTGTTATCACCTCTAGATAGCAATTATTGGCGACTTGGCTCCACAAGTCATTTGTTATCATCCTCATGGATGACACCCTCTTGACACCTACTTATCCCTTGGGTTAGTGGCATGATGTTAGCATCATGACCTTTGAAAAACTTTGTAGTGGAGCAAAAACTCTAGGTTGGGAACACTCAAATGGGTCTTTGAAAATGATGTCGAAAACCTTGGAATGGAGTGCTATTCCATTGATGGATTTCAAAAATGAGTTTGAAAATAAGGTGGGGATGTATATCCCGGAGTTGGAGGCAGGAGTTTTTCAGAAATGGCATTGGTGATCACTAAGTGTTCGCTCCAAACAATTAACCCGTGCAACCACAATTACCCTGGTATGGGACGGGGCTTAGCTCATAGTTTATTTGCTTTGGTATGGGGCACCTCACAACTATATAAGGGTACGTGGTACCCTGGAATCCGGGTTGTCCTCAGGAAGGAGGAAACACATATCACGACATATCCCGAGCCGCCGGAAGATACTATGGGTCTCCCGCCGTGGCACTGGAGTTACGCTCGAACGTGGAGGTAGACTGCCAGGGTGTGCCGGGGACGTACATACTCCATAGGGTACGTCCCCGTACTAAGGTAGATAAGCGAAAGGCTTTGATTGGGTGCTTGTCGTGGCATATGATGTTATGCGGGGGAGATGCCCACACGATGAGTATCCGGATGATTGTGGGTAAAGTGTACAACCTCCGCAGGGTGTAAATCTATTCGAATAGCCGAGTCCTCGGTCATGGACGGTTGGGACGACCGTTACTTAGCCCAATGTCAGGTTTTGGTTTTACAAAAATGTTGTCGGAAAAATGGAGAAAGGTGCCAGACGGAGTACTCGGAGGGTACTGCCGTGGCACGGTTATGGTTCGGAGTACTTGCAGGGTACTGCCGAGAGAATGGAGATGGTCATGTGTGATTGACCTAGTTTTATAAAGGAAGGTGGTCATGTTTGATTGACCACTGGCTCTCTCTTGAAAACCAAATGAGTTTTCTCCTTTCCTAGAGATTTTACTAAAAAGGTTTTCTAAATGTTTTCTTTAATAAGGATATAGAAATGTCGTAAGACATACTATATCGACACGAGAAATTGACTAGATAGGATAAACTAGATTAGAGCCTTTCTCCTTGCTACAGCCAAACTGCATGACAACACTTCTTCTTAGATGGTTTGCGAGTACAATTCAAATGTGCTCACCGCTTTGTCCCTGGTTATTAACTTGGTCAGACCTGGAAGAAGACTATGAGGAAGATGATGGTGGGAACGACGACGCTGGTGCGAACTAGGAATGTCTCCTAGTCAGTTGCCTGTAGGGTAGAAGGCATGACGTGGGTCATCAACGCTGCTTGGTATCCGCTACTTACTTGTAGACTTGCCCTGCATGGCAATATCAGACTTGGTCATGTGACCAATTGTAAGTATATCATTCGATACTGTAATGGATGATGTAATTCTGTTATCAACTTGGATATGTGGATTCACGACACACTGATCATGGGATCGGGAATTGTATGCATATCGGGTATTCTGGATGGCTAATCCGGGGTCCCCACAGTCGTGAAGGGAGGCGGCAGAGAGATCGAAAACACCGAAATAGAGAGTCAGCCGGCTACCACCAGAGGAGATTGGAGGGGGGAAACGCCGCCAGTATCACCTCCAGAAGGCTCCTCCATCCCTCCTCTGGCGTCTCCATCAACACCACCATCAAGATCAGCAACATTTCCATCACCATCTACTGCAAGATCTCATCATCCCCACTGTAATCTCTTGGCAAACATGATGTACGATGCATTATACTCATTTCCCATGATCTATTGTGTTCCTATGTCCTTGTTTGAGTAGTAACTTGTTATTGGCAATTGTGAAATTCTTTATTGATTGGTTGCATACAAGTTTGTTATCTTCTATGATGGTCTTATGTACTGATATATATGAGTGCACACATATGTTGGGGGTTGCATAAGGTTGTCACGGTTGCATGTTTTGACAGGAGGATGAACGGCCGGAGTACTAAGACACGAACCATGTTCTAATCCTAGATGCTTGCTATGTTAATTCATGGTTAACTAACGGGGGGTTCATATAGGAGACCTTAGAACTTAAGGCCATGGTGGGACTTTTATGTCTTAATAATTCTTGTGTGCACATTAACTTGGCCATGAGATCCATCATAAGGGGTTTAGTTCCTTTCGTTGACTATACCTGTTTTTGGCTCCTTCCTAGAAGAAGCTTTAAAAGACTATGTTGAGCTTCACTAATTGTGACAACCACACATATTAAATAGAAATTTGCCAAGACACTTACTCCCTTGAGTTACTCCACTTTACTTCAATTCATTTTACTTTGTTTTATTTGCATTAGTTTTACTCCTTGCATTTTATTTTAAGCATTAACAGTTTTATAGTAGAAATCTCTTCATACGCACACACACACACATCATATTTCCTAGCTTTGCATAGAAGGCCATATAAGTGGGTTATAGGGCTTTAGAGAATAGATAGTTTACCTTTAGCTACTCGTGGGTTCGACACTCAAATGATGGGTTCGTAGCATAGAAAATAAAAAATTTCCTACGCATGAACACATAAACTAGCCAAGAACATCTACAAGATGGTAGCAACGGAGACTAACCCTCGAAGACCGGTAGCGGGGAATACGTTCCCGCATAAACGTTGCCGATGGAGAGTCGAGGAAGACGCACATAGTCAACGTAGTCGTTCACTTGACGTAGTCGACATAGTGGTTCACTTGGCGATCACGAGATCATGTACACGGCGCCACAACCGGCACCGCCCCCGTGCTCGGTCACACGTATGGCTCGTCGTCGACTCCTCCACGCCCTCGGTCCAGCGGGGCAGCGGAAGAAGGGATCCGCCGGACACTCCAACACTCACTTCTCCAAGTGTGTGAAACTCGAACTAACAATCCGGCAGAGCTTTGCTAAGCCAAGACGGATTTGGGGCAGCAACTTTGCGGGAGAGGGGAAGAACCAAAAGTGTGTGAAACTTGGAGGAGAGGGGGGGTTTATAGGGGAGGAGGGGGCAGCCCCCTTGGGGGGTGCGCCGGCCCCTAGGAGGAGGTCCTCCTCCTCCTCATCATGGTGGTAACCCCCCTTCATGCCCTTCATGGTGGTAACCCCCTCATCAACATGAGGTAACCCCCATTTTAATTTTGCATGACATCTATTATATTATTAAAACAACTAACAATTAACGGTGGAGATTTGCCACTCAAAAACAAAGATACATAAACGGTGGATATTTTCAAGTCAAAAAAGCTTGCGTGAGAAGTACATGTCTTCATGTTTAGGAACTAGACGTCTGGATGTCCGACGACAATACGAACATGCAGGCCGTAAATCAAACGGGCACTGATCATGGATCAACGAAGATATCGCCAAACGTTGGACTAATAAAGTACATGGTAGCACATACCAAAAATACACCCAGCGAATTGCAACCAATCGGAGACGCAGTAGTAGGAAAGATCGAAGGCACGCGTTGACAACTCTCGGTTGCATCGGCAAATCGGCCGCACTACATGGCGGAAGACAAGACGCCCAGCAGATCGAAGGGAGGGCACCAAGCCTGCAAGACAGACCAAAGGCATGGCGGGATATCAATAAATGTCGATGATGCTCGGTACATCGGCAAATCGAAGACCCGGCAGGACGGCAGGAAACCCAGGGATCAAAGGCACATCATGAAGCTGAGATCTTTAAGTAAGAGCTGAAATCCTTCGTTGATAACTACTACAATCCATCATAAAGCTGAAATATTCAAGTAATTAATAGTTTAGATTCTCAGGTAATAGCTGCAATCTTCATGTGTGTTTAGATCTTCTTATGCAGACATGCAGCTTTTTTCGGAAAGAGCTGGCCGCATGCAGCTACAACCCGGTGGATTCATTATCCAATTTGACATAGACTATGTGCAGTTTGTATGAGGCGTGGACTCTCTGCAGTTTATACTAAAACTACGCGCTCGCAGTCCGTTGCTCGCGCAGGCGGCCGCTATGCCTGCTTTCCAAGTAGCCTCAGAGCCTGCCTCCTTACCGATCGACCTCCGCCAAGATGCCCATATGCGAGTGGAGGAATACGCAGCCACATATCGTCATTGCACTATAATCAAGAACAAGTTCTGTTTGAGAAATAACAGAGATGATTTGTTCATCATCACCCGAGCAGCCATCACCATCGATGTTAACCATCCATGTTAACCTGACCTTGCACAAACTCATGAATTGGTATTCTAACTCGATCTCATAATGATGGATTCAAGAAATCAAGCTGGTAAGATCAGTGCATCCATGCAAGGACTATATGGAGAGCACGACAATAATTAACACCCCCTTTGACTTATTAATTGTTAAGTTACGAACTTATTTATCTTTGAACTAAACTTTCTTTACAGCAAGGTGTCATTGTGAGTCAAACAACGATCATTACAGAAGATTTTTCGAAGGTAATAAGTTTTCACCATTTGTGCGTGTATTTGCTCTTCATTTTCGTTGGAGTCAGATCCATTCGGACATGTGTTTGCAGAATACTTCACAAAATAATTTTAGTGAAAATTTATGGGCAGATGTCAGGTAGATTTTACTTTTTGATTTTAATTTATCTTTGATCAAAAGAATAGTTCTGTTGTCTGCGGATCATAATAATTTGGAACATAAAAATACATATTTATTGGGAATCAGAGGTAGGAAGTTCTGAGATATTTCTTAATAAAGTAATCAGAAGATGTGCATATTTTACAGAAATAATGAAAATTCTATAATTCTTATCTTAAAAGAAATTACATATGCTGGGAATATTGCAGTAGGGTACAGTACTTCGTAGAGTGTGTACATACCCATATCAAATATTTGAAATTTTTCCTTAATTTGCCCTTTAGGGATGCACACATTTTAGAGATGAAGAAGCAATGATTAGAGAGGCAATTGGCGTTTTTACTAGAGATCTTATGATTCAGATGACTGATAAAGAAGTAGCATAATTCGTTGGTGATGTATCTAGCTGGTACACAATGAGTAATTGTTAATGTTACATGAGATGGCAGAAGCACTCCACGAGCGCTATACACACTGATGGAGTATGTATAGACTCCACTAATGCACAGGAGAACTTGGAAGCCTAAACAATGAGGGTATTGAGGTTTTACATCTACAACATGTACATATGTTTTATCGCCTAGATTGAAACGTCGTAACAATTGGAAGCTCAGTAAACAGAGAGCAATGCATCTGATATATTAAATTCATTTAAAAATAAATATAGTAGCAAGAAAAAATATTCACCCCCTTTGACTTATTAATTGTTAAGTTACGAACTTATTTATCTTTGAACTAAACTTTCTTTACAGCAAGGTGTCATTGTGAGTCAAACAACGATCATTACAGAAGATTTTTTGAAGGTAATAAGTTTTCACCATTTGTACGTGTATTTGCTCTTCATTTTCGTTGGAGTCAGATCCATTCGGACATGTGTTTGCAGAATACTTCACAAAATAATTTCAGTGAAAATTTATGGGCAGATGTCAGGTAGATTTTACTTTTTGATTTTAATTTATGTTTGATCAAAAGAATAGTTCCGTTGTCTGCGGATCATAATAATTTGGAACATAAAAATAAATATTTATTGGGAATCAGAGGCAGGAAGTTCTGAGATATTTCTTAATAAAGTAATCAGAAGATGTGCATATTTTACAGAAATAATGAAAATTCTATAATTCTTATCTTAAAAGAAATTACATATGCTGGGAATATTGCAGTAGGGTACAGTACTTCGTAGAGTGTGTACATACTCATATCAAATATTTGCAATTTTTCCTTAATTTGCCCTTTAGGGATGCACACATTTTAGAGATGAAGAAGCAATGATTAGAGAGGCAATTGGCGTTTTTACTAGAGATCTTATGATTCAGATGACTGATAAAGAAGTAGCATAATTCGTTGGTGATGTATCTAGCTGGTACACAATGAGTAATTGTTAATGTTACATGAGATGGCAAAAGCACTCCACGAGCGCTATACACACTGCTGGATTATGTATAGACTCCACTAATGCACATGAGAACTTGGAAGCCTAAACAATGAGGGTATTGAGGTTTTACATCTACAACATGTACATATGTTTTATCGCCTAGATTGAAACGTCGTAACAATTGGAAGCTCAGTAAACAGAGAGCAATGCATCTGATATATTAAATTCATTTAAAAATAAATATAGTAGCAAGAAAAAATATTGATATGTTTGATATCAAGTATTTTCTATGTCATCGCTAGCCGCGCAATTGCGCGGGCTACATAGCTAGTTCATGATAATTAAAATTCACACTTATTGATTTAATAAAACATTTTTATTTCTTTAATATTTGTTAATTCATTCAATTAACAAACATTAACAAATACACCCTTGAGTTATTTTGATATCCCGAAACAGTTTCGGTGCTTTTCTGAAACAACCCTCAGGCTGTCCTGTAATTCGATCGGAGTATCGTATCCACTCAAAAACGACGGCGAACCTTAAGTGTGTCACCCTATGGTTCGTGAATAACATGGACATGATAGAGACTCCTCTCCGATCAATAATCATCAGCGGGATCTAGAAATCCATGATGACTCCCACTTACTCAACGATGAACTAGTGATCGTGTGAACCAATAACGAACATAGCTAATTCCTTTTGTCTCGCGATATTATTACTTGTCCGAGATCCGATCATTTGGTATCAACCATACCTAGTTTGATCTCGTTCCCGACAAGTCTCTTTACTCATTCCGTGATAATGCATTCCCGTGACCTAGTCACATGCTTGCAAGCGATTCCAATGCAATATCACCGAGAAGGGCCCAAAGAATATCTTCCCGTCATCGGGTCGGACAAATTCCACTCTTGATCCATGAGCCTCAACTAATACTTTCAGAATACCCAAATCAACCTTTATAATCACCCTGTAACGGTGTGATGTTTGATATCATCAAAGCTCTCTTCTGGTATTAGTGATTAACATGATCTCATGGTCTGAGGATTAGAACTATTTCGTATGAGTTTGATATAGCAATGAACTTGATGACTTGATCGTATTGCTATTCGTACTATGGGTGTGAGTGTTCATCACATCATTCTTCTAATGATATGACCCCGTTATTAACAACATCCAATGTTCATGATCAGGAAACCTTGATCATCGGTTAATCAACGAGCTAGTATAAAAGAGAGGCTTTACTAGGAACCCTTTTAGTTTATTAATCACACAAGTATTAATGTTTCCGATTAATACAATTCTAGCATGAGAAATAAACATCTATTATGAACACGGAATAATATAATAACAACTTTATTATTCCCTCTCGGGCATATTCCTTTCAGTCTCCCACTTGCACTATAGTCAATAATCTAGATTACATAGTGATAAATCTAACACCCATTGAGTTCTGGTGCTGATCATGTTTTGCCTTGGGGAGTGCTTTAGTCAATGGGTCTACCACATTCAGATCCGTGTGTACTTTGCAAATCTTTAAATCACCATCCATGACATGTTCACGGATGGAGTGAAATCGGCGCTTCACATGCTTGAATTTCTTGTGAGACCTTGGCTCCTGAGTATTGGTTATGGCACCATTGTTGTCACAATAGATAACCATTGGATCCAATGCACTCGGAACCACACCCAGTTCGGATATGAACTCCTTCATCCAAACTGCTTCCTGCGCCGCTTCTGAAGCAGCAATGTATTCTGCCTCTGTAGTTGATCTCGCCACCACGCTTTGCTTGGAACTCCTCCAACTTACTGCTCCTCCATTCATAACAAATACGTACCCGAACTAAGACTTAGAGTCATCCGGATCAGTGTCGAAGCTAGCATCGACGTAACAACTTGCAACAAGCTCTTTTTCACCGCCATATACAAGAAACATATCCTTAGTCCTTCGTAAGTACTTAAGGATATTCTTGACCACCGTCCAGTGTTCCAAACCTGGATCATATTGGTACCTACTAGTCAAACTAATAGCATGTGCCACATCCGGTCTTGTACACAACATGGCATACATGATAGAGCCTATGGCAGAGGCATAGGGAATCTTATTCATCTCTTCTCTATCTTCAGCTGTAGCCAGGTGATGTCTACGCACGCGTCTGTTCTTGTAGACAGTGTTGGGCCTCCAAGTGCAGAGGTTTGTAGAGCAGCAGTAAGTTTCCCTTAAGTGGATCACCCAAGGTTTATCGAACTCAGGGAGGAAGAGGTCAAAGCTATCCCTCTCAAACAACCCTGCAATTACGATACAGAAAGTCTCTTGTATCCCCAACACACCCAATACACTTGTCAGATGTATAGGTGCACTAGTTTGGCGAAGAGATAGTGAAATACAAGTAGTAGTAATGATTATAAGTAGCAAATGTGATCTGAAATAAATATCGCTGCGAGCAAACATGTAACAAAACAGTAAGTAAACGGTGTGCAATGCTTGGAAACAAGGCCTAGGGATCATACTTTCACTAGTGGACACACTCCCAACAAATATAACATAATTGAACAAATAGATAACTTCTCTTCACTATGGTACTCTGAATTACTATCCTATTGAATAACACTAATCATTGCGTAGGGCTACGAAGCACTCCTTATAGTTCATCAAGTACTTGACAAACACCACTCATGGAGATATCCAAATCAAATCACAACTCAAGATAATATTATTGCAACTTAGACCAAGTACTAACATGGTGCACACACTGTCAACATTACACCATGAAAGGAGGAATAGATCACTTCAATACTATCATAGTGATAATTATTCTCATAATCCATAAAAGATCACAATCGTAGCCTAGACCAAGTACCACCACGATGCACGCACTGTCACCGTTACACCATGGCAGGAGGAATAGATTACTTTAATAACTCACTAGAGTACACATAATGAAGAAGAGTAACATCTACTTATTCAACATGATATAAAGCTCACGATCACATAAAGATCACATCATGGGAGAGAGAGGTGAACCACATAGCTACCGGTAGAGCCCTCAGCCCCGGGGATGAACTACTCCCTCCTCATCATAGGAGATAGCAAGGTTGATGGAGATGGCAGTGAGGTCGATGGAGACGGCGGAGACGGCGATGGAGACCGATGGAGATGGCTCCGGGGGCACTTCCCCGTCCTGGCAGGGTGCCAGAACAGAGACTTCTATCCCCCGAAATTCGTAGACGGTGGCGGCGGAGCTACGGAACAGTTCTTTAAATTTCGCTGACTCCCCTAGGGTTTTCTGTCCTGAGGCTTTATATAGGCGAAGGGGCGTCGTCAGGAGTGGCCCAAGGCCTCCTCACACCTAGGCGGTGCGGCCAGGGCCCGGGCCGCGCCGTCCTAGTGTGAGGCTGGCCTGTGGCCCCTCTCCTTCGCCTCTTCGGATCTCTGGAAGCTTCCGGGAAAAATAAGACTTCAGGAACTTGTTTCGTCCAATTCCGGGAATATTTCCTGTGTAGCTTTTCTGAAACACAAAAACAGCAGAAAACAGGGAACTGGCACTGTGGCATCTTGTCAATAGGTTAGTTCCGGAAATCGCATAAAAACGCCACGAAGTGTAACGAAACATAAGGCAAATGGTGTAAAAACAAGCATGGAGCATCAAAAATTATAGATACGTTTGAGATGTATCACCGGGCCTTGAGTCTTACTCAATATCATTCCTTGCAACATAGGTAAGAACCCTTTCTTACTTTCTTCCATTCTAAACCTCTTTAGAATCTTATCAAGGTATGTACTTTGTGATAGCCCAATTAAGCGTCTTGATCTATCTCTATAGATTTTGATGCCTAAAATATGCGCCGCTTCACCAAGGTCCTTCATTGAAAACTTACTATTTAAGTAATCTTTTACGCTCTTCAAAAGTTCCGTATCATTTCCAATTAGCAATATGTCATCCACATATAATATTAGAAATGCTACAGAGCTCCCACTCACTTTCTTGTAAATACAAGTTTCTCCATAAGTTTTGACAAATCCAAACCCTTTGATGACTTCGTCAAAACGGAGATTCCAACTTCGGGATGCTTGCTTCAGTCCATAAATGGATTGCTGAAGTTTGCATACCTTGTCAGCATCCTTAGGATCAACAAAACTCTTGGACTATACCATGTACAACTCTTCCTCAATGTTACCATTAAGGAACGCGGTTTTCACATCCATCTGCCAAATTTCATAATCGAAAAATGCAGCAATTGCTAACATAATCCTAATAGACTTTAGCATCACTACGGGTGAGAAAGTCTCATCGTAGTCAATTCCTTGAATTTGTCGGAAACCTTTTGCGACAAGTCGTGCTTTATAGATGGTCACATTACCATCAGCGTCCGTTTTCTTCTTGAAAATCCATTTATTCTCAACGGCCTTTCGGTCATTGGGAAGTTCCACCAAAGTCCATACTTGGTTTTCATACATGGATTCCATTTCGGATTTCATGGCTTCATGCCATTTGTTGGAATCTGGGCTCATCATCGCTTCATCATACATCGCAGGGTCATCATTCTCAACAATGGCATTTACGACAAGATCACCGTACCATTCAGGAGCGGCGCGTGTTCTTGTTGACCTGCGAGCTTCGATAGCATCCTCTTTTGGAGTTTCATGATCTTCATCATTAGCTCCCACTTCATTTGGTGAAGTCACCACCGGAACGGTTTCTGGTGCTGCACCACTCGCCAATTCATGAAGAGGAGGTTCAATAACCTCATCGAGTTCTACCTTCCTACTATTCACACCTTTCGAGAGAAACTCCTTCTCCAAAAAGGATCTGTTCTTAGCAACAAACACTTTGCCTTCGGATCTGTGATAGAAGGTGTACCCAATTGTTTCTTTAGGGTATCCTATGAAGAAGCATTTTTCCACTTTGGGTTTGAGTTTATCAGGCTGAAGTTTCTTCACATAAACATCGCATCCCCAAACTTTTAGAAATGACAACTTAGGTTTGTTTCCAAACCATAATTCATACGGTGTCGTTTCAACAGATTTAGATGGAGCCCTATTTAAAGTGAAAGCGGTTGTTTCTAGCACATAACCCCAAAAAGATAGTGGCAGATCGGTAAGAGACATCATAGACCGAACCATATCCAATAAGGTGCGGTTACGATGTTTGGATACATCATTTCATTGTGGCGTTCCAGTGGGAGTGAGTTGTGAAACTATTCCACATTCTCTCATATGTGCGCCAAACTCGTAACTTAGATATTCTCCTCCACGATCAGATCATAGAAATTTAATCTTTCTGTTACGATGATTCTCTACTTCACTCTGAAATTCTTTGAACTTTTCAAACGTTTCAGACTTGTGTTTCATTAAGTAAATATACCCATATCTACTTAAGTCATCAGTGAAAGTAACAAAATAACGATATCCACCATGCGCCGGCACACTCATAGATCCACATACATCAGTATGTATGATTTCCAATAAGTCTATCGCCCGTTTCATTGAACCGGAAAACGGCGCTCTAGTCATCTTGCCCATAAGACATGGCTCGCATGTCACAAATGATTCATAATC
Organism: Dactylis glomerata; assembly: GCA_007115705.1. Taxonomy (NCBI): domain Eukaryota; kingdom Viridiplantae; phylum Streptophyta; class Magnoliopsida; order Poales; family Poaceae; genus Dactylis; species Dactylis glomerata. The sequence continues at coordinate 202,126 of QXEO01000532.1, forward strand.
AAGTGATTCCAGAAGTCCATCCGAATGAAGCTTCTTCATGCGTTTAACACCAATATGACTTAAACGGCAGTGCCACATGTATGCGGCTATATCATCATTTAACTTAATTCTTTTGGCATTCATGTTATGAATATGTGTTTCATTACTATCAAGATTCAAAAGAAATAAACCATTCTTCTCAGGTGCATGTCCATAAAAGATATTATTCATATAAATCGAACAACCATTGTTCTCAGACTGGAATGAATAATTGTCTCGCACTAAACAAGATCCGGAAATAATGTTCATGCTCAACGCAGGCACCAAATAACATTTATTCAGGTTTAAAACTAATCCAGATGGTAGATGTAGAGGCAGCGTCCCGACGGCGATCACATCAACTTTTGATCCATTGCCGACGCACATCGTAACCTCATCCTTCGCAAGTTGCCGCTTATTCTTTAGTCCCTATTTCGAGTTACATATGTGAGCAACCGAACCAGTATCAAATACCCAGGCGCTATTGCGACTACTAGTAAGGTACACATCAATAACATGTATATCATATATACCTTTGTTAATCTTCCAGTTCTTCTTATCCGCCAGATACTTTGGGCAGTTGCGCTTCCAGTGCCCCGTTTCCTTGTAGTAAAAGCACTCAGTTTCAGGTTTAGGACCAGCCTTGGGTTTCTTCTCAGAACCGGCAACAGATTTGTCATCCTTCTTGTTTCTACCCTTGGACTTAATATCCTTTCTACCTTTCTTGAAATTAGTGCTCTTATTGACCATCCACAATTGATGTTCCTTTTTGATCTTCACTTCTGCAGTCTTAAGCATTGAGAGAAGCTCGGGGAGAGACTTCTTCATGCCCTGCATGTTGTAGTTCATCACAAAGCTCTTGAAGCTAGGTGGGAGAGATTGGAGAACCCGATGTATTCCCAACTCATTGGGAATCATTATTCCCAAAGAGATGAGCTTATCGCCGTACCCAGACATTTTGAGTACGTGCTCACTAACGGAGCTGTTCTCTTCCATCATGCAGCTAAAGAACTTTTCTGAAGCATCATAACTCTCTACGGCAGTATGAGAGTCGAAAATCAATTTCAACTCTCCCATTGTATCATAAGCGTTGCTGTTCTCGAAATGTTTTCGCAGCTCCGGCTCAAGTCCATACAGTATGCTGCAATGAACTAAACTATGGTCCTCCTTATGAGTCAGAAAAACATTTTTCTCTTCATCGGGAGCATCTTCTGCAGGCGGGTTACCTAGCGGTGCCTCAAGCACATAGCCCTTTTGACAGGCATTGAGGAGGATCCTCAAGTTAAGTGCCCAGTTGGTGAAGTTGCTACCGTTGGTGGCTAGTTTTTCTTTCTCCATGAACGCATTGAAATTTAGAGCAGGTGGTGCCATGATCTACAAATTATTTGCAAAGTTAATTTAGACTAAGTTCATAATAGAATGAGTTCAGATTAAATCAAATTCTACGTGAACTCCCACTTAAAAACAACATCCCTCCTAGTTTTCTTAAGTGACTACACGAACCAAATCCACTATACCGCAACCGATAATCACGTGCAACGGCATAGTTTCAAAGGCGAATATCACCATGTTCATCATATCAACCATATGACTCATGCTTAACCTTTTGGTTCGTTTTCCGAGGCCATGTCTGTACATGCTAGGCTCACCAAGTAGAACCATAACATTTGCGTGTGTAAAACTGTCTTACACCCGTTGTATGTGAATGTAGAGTCTATCACACCCGATCATCACGAGGTGTCTCAAAATGATGAACTTTCTTGACGGTGCATGTTATGGGAGAACACATTTTATCTTGATATTTATGTGAGAGGGATCATCTTATAATGCTACCGCGCGATCAAATCTAAGCAGAATAAGATGCATAAAAAGATAAACATCACATGCATATATAATGTGATATGATATGGTCCTTCACACATTCGATCTCCATCTTGTGCGTCATGGCATGATCTCCATAATTCCACTGGCGTAGCACCAAGGTCCATGGCGCGCCACCTTGGTTGTCTTCCTCCATTACAATATATCACTTGGATATATATATTCGGCACACAGGCCATTTAAATGTAAAGACAACCATATGGCTCCTGTCGGTTGTTTATAACTTACAAAAAGGATCATCGCATACAATTTGTAACATAAACAATTTAACCATATCACATCACATGTCCTGCAAAAACAAGTTAGACGTTTCTAATTTGTCTTGCATATTTTACGTGGTTTGGGGCTTTCTAGGAAGAACCGTTCTTACCTACGAACATGTAACCCCAACGGTGATAAAATAGTATTAACAACTCTTTGTAAAATATATCATAACTATAGTGGGAGAAACATGCACCCGCAAAGCCACATATGCCAAAGCATGTCAAGTGTGGGACAAGTCTCGTGAACGCGGTCACGTAAGGTTAGTCTCGGGCAGCTTCAATCCCACTATGCTACTATGATCCAAAATACCAAAAATTGCAATAACATGATCATCAACGCCCACATCCACATGTGTTCTAACCGTGCATACCAACTACGCATAGAGATGGCTCTGATACCACTGATGGGTTCGTAGCATAGAAAACAAAATTTTTCCTACGCATGAACACATAAAACTAGCCAAGAACATCTACAAGATGGTAGCAACAGAGACTAACCCTCGAAGACCGGTAGCGGGGATTACGTTTCAGCACAAATATTGCCGATGGAGAGTCGAGGAAGACGCACGTAGTCGACGTAGTTGTTCACTTGACGTAGTCGATGTAGTGGTTCACTTGACGATCACAAGATCGTGTACATGGCGCCACAACCGGCAGCGCCCCCGTGCTCAGTCGCACCTATGGCTTGTCCTTGACTCCTCCACGCCCTCGGTCCAGCGGGGCAGCGGAAGAAGGGATCCGCCGGACACTCCAACACTCACTTCTCCAAGTGTGTGAAACTCGAACTAACAATCTGGCAGAGCTTCGCTAAGCCAAGACGGATTTGGGGCAGCAACTTTGCGGGAGAGGGGAAGAACCAAAAGTGTGTGAAACTTGGAGGAGAGGGGGGGTTTATAGGGGAGGAGGGGGGCAGCCCCCTTGGGGGGTGCGCCGGCCCCTAGGAGGAGGTCCTCCTCCTCATCATGGTGGTAACCCCCCCTTCATGCCCTTCATGGTGGTAACCCCCTCATCAACATAAGGTAACCCCCATTTTAATTTTGCATGACATTCATGCTAATTAAAATTCACACTTATTAATTTAATAAAACATTTTTATTTCTTTAATATTTGTTAATTCATTCAATTAACAAACATTAACAAATACACCCTTGAGTTATTTTGATATCCTGAAACAGTTTCGGTGCTTTTCTGAAACAACCCTCATGCTGTCCTGTAATTCGATCGGAGTATCGTATCCACTCAAAAACGACGGCGAACCTTAAGTGTGTCACCCTACGGTTTGTGAATAACATGGGCATGATCAAGACTCCTCTCCGATCAATAATCATCAGCGGGATCTGGAAATCCATGATGACTCCCACTTACTCAACGATGAACTAGTGATCGTGTGAACCAATAACGAACATAGTTAATTCATTTTGTCTCACGATATTATTACTTGTTCGAGATCCGATCATTTGGTATCAACCATACCTAGTTCGATCTTGTTCCCGACAAGTCTCTTTACTCGTTCCGTGATAATGCATTCCCGTGACCTAGTCACATGCTTGCGAGCGATTCCAATGCAATATCACCGAGAAGGGCCCAGAGAATATCTTCCCGTCATCGGGTCAGACAAATTCCACTCTTGATCCATGAGCCTCAACTAATACTTTCAAAATACCCAAATCAACCTTTATAATCACCCTATAACGGTGTGACATTTGATATCATCAAAGCACTCTTCCGGTATTAGTGATTAACATGATCTCATGGTCTGAGGATTAGAACTATTTCATATGAGTTTGATATAGCAATGAATTTGATGACTTGATCGTATTGCTATTCGTACTATGGGTGTGAGTGTTCATCACATCATTCTTCTAATGATATGACCCCGTTATTAACAACATCCAATGTTCATGATCAGGAAACCTTGATCATCGGTTAATCAACGAGCTAGTATAAAAGAGAGGCTTTACTAGGAACCCTTTTAGTTTATTAATCACACAAGTATTAATGTTTCTGATTAATACAATTCTAGCATGAAAAATAAACATCTATTATGAACACGGAATAATATAATAACAACTTTATTATTACCTCTCGGGCATATTCCTTTCATCAAATACTTATCGAATTGTACTGCGGTGATCCCCTGCACTTGGGGGTTATCAAGATACTTTTCTGGCATCGTTGCCGGGGAGCGTAGCGCTAGGATTCTATTCTTGCTTGCATTGCTAGTTTATTTTCAGTAACTTGCATATATAAATCTAAAACCCAAAAAATTATATAATGGATTATGTTATCTGGTCTTTTCATAAATATGTTGAAAGCTTGAATATTCCCTTGGGCACTGACTTTTTGAATGCGAGAAATCATGTTTAAAGTGCTAAGGAAGGAGATGACAAAAGATTAAGCTTGGGGATGTGCATGCCACCCTAAGAATAAGAGGAAAAGGAAGAACAAGTGGAGGAAGAATAGAGTAGCTACCCATCTCCTACACCCAGCAATGGTAATGAACACATTCTTACTAATGATGATTTTTCATTGTCTAGTAGTCCTCTATGTGGAACAATTATGACTAATATATGGGAGAATGAAAGTTATATAATTGAGTTAGATGATCCATTATGCTCACTAGATGATAATTCTTTATGTGGTGAATCTATTCAAAATTATGAGATTAAGTTTACTTTTGATGCTTGCAACTATTATGAGAGAAGAAGAGATAAGAGCCCTCTTTATATTTTCATGTCAATTAAAATGCAAGCTACTGATCATTATATGCATTGTCTACCACTAAGTTGTTGTTACTTATTAATATATGAAATGCCAATGCATAGGAAGAGAGTTAGACTTAAAAGTAAATGATTTAATGTTTTGTGGTGTGTTCCCTATGCTTTAATTTCCTATTGAGTTTGAGCACACCTTTATATCTTTAAACATGTAAAATAACTTTACCTACTGTTTTCTAATAATTATTTTAATATTTTCACTTAATATAAAAATTTGGGAAAGTAAATGAGAAAGATGAGCAATGGAGAAGTTGGGGTCGACCTTGAACATGTCTTGTTCATGCCAATGAAACCTTTGCAAAGTCTCCATCATTAAAACTTTTACCAAATCTAAAAAAGAAATAGAGTGTGTATTACTACTGTAACATCACCTTTGTATCTTACTTTCTCATCGTTGTGCCAAGAATACATTTCATTAGTTCAAAATTTTTTGTTTTGAGCAACGTAAGTGCCTCGGAAAATCAATCTTTATAGGCTATCCAGTTTTTGACAGATTTTATTTCTATTATGCGTTAGCCTCGTTATCTTTGTTTTGTGCAGTTCCTTTTTATCAAAGAGCAATACAAAACCATAGTAACAGTAGCTAATGTTTATCTCATGATGTGTCTTTGCTATACCTATTGTGATTTAATTCATGGAGGCACTAACCACTCTAATCAAGTTTCATAATGAGTTTTGTGTGAATTTTTTTTCAAGTGGAAGAGTTGAGGGTGATGAACGAATGTAACATCCCAAGTTTTTATACCAAATTTTGGAATTAAAAAAATTATTTTATTTGTGTTGATTGAAAAATCATAGGGATTTAAAACTTTTGAGTGTAATTAAAACTTTATTTCAAAACTATTCCAAAACTTTCTATTGTGCTTTGAAGAACTCTTCGAGGAAATGAATTTTCAAAATACTATTTGGTATTTATTCAAACCTATGTAAGCTATCTTGCAAAGGGAATATTTGCCAAATGATTTATATAAAAGAAAGTATGCATTTCCCACAAGGTGTTTGAAAATAAACTACAAAATATCAAAAAGTTTTTTCCCTGATTTCAAAGAATTATTTGAAAACCCTAATCCTATTTTGCATTATGCAAATAAAACCATTTTTGTCAAATTAATAAAGTTTTCTTGAAAACTAATTTTATCATGAGAATTTGTCCCTTGATGCATTGCATTTACATTTTGAATTGTAGAATTGTTTACAAGTAGGTTTGATTTAATTTGGAATCAAAATGCAAAGGATATAAAAGAAATCATAAAACAGAAAAGAAAAGAAGAAAACAAAATAAAAAAATGAAAAGGGCCCTCAGGGAGCAAATCTGGCCCAACATTTAAATGGCCTAAGGCCCAGCCCGCCAAAATCCAAACCGGTGCCCTCCTCTCCTCCCTCTCTCGCCGACAGGTGGGCCCCACCTGTTGGGCTCTTCTTCAACCTCCCCGTTTCTCCCGCGCTTGCCGAGCCGCCCACGTCCTCCACTTCCCCCTCTCCTCCCTGAGCCCTAACAGCCCCCGCGATGACGTCCCCTTATCCCCTCCTTTCCCTCCCCATTTCCCCTCTCTTCCCCCCCCCCCGAATGAGCCACCACTCCATCGCAAATTCTCGTCAGAGCTCCGCTCCTATTCCATCCACCGATGATGAATTCATCGGGTACAGGGAGCCCCAGGCCTCCATTATTTTCCCCATGCCATCCTCTCTGTTCCCGCCTCCTCTAATCCCCCTTCTCCATCTGGTTGGTGCAGCAGAGGACGCCGATGAGCAAATCCCAAGCCGCCATTGACCAGAGCCCCTCCGTTCACTCACAGACGTCGCAGGAAGCCACCCCAGGGTCCGAAGACCACGATCGAGCTTGCCTCGCTCTCCCTCGCCCCGTTTGCCCCTCAGTCATCATCGGAGACCACCAGAACCACGCTGAGGTCCACACCCAAGCCGCACCTCATCGGAAATTCATCGCCGGAACCCTAGCCGGGGAGTCCCTTCTCCCTCTCCCTCATCGTCTGTCAGATCTTGATCCAGTGGTTTATAACAGATCATTTACTGAAAGGGTACGATTTAATCTGGTGTGTCGAATCCACTTTAGATCCAACACTCCACTTCGCGGATCCACCCGAACCAGTATGGACCAGTAGGAAATCGCCACATAGCGAAGCCTAGTTCCAAATAGATTTAAACATTTTCAAAATAGACTAAAACTTGCAAAATACATAGGAAATGTTCTGTATGTCTAACAATTATAAATTGCATATCCTTGGAATCCTAAGAAAGTGTAGAATCCAATTGTGCAAAAATATTTCATAATTACTGTACAAAATTTGAAATGTATTTCAAATGGTTTAAATTGCACATTAGCACCAATTAATTCATATCTTTTGCTCTGGATATCCAAAAATAACAAATTTGTAGTCTATGGAATCCTCTGAACATGTAGAACATCATAGAATCAAGAAACATCAAAGTTGATTCGTGCACAAACTTGGTGCATTCAAATTCATCCAAATCACTACTTTGATCATAAATTGAATTCTAGAAATGATTTTGGAATCAATCCAATTGCAACAACTTAGTTTTACAGTAACCTATCCAGTAGCATCACTGTCCAAAATATTTGAACCACTTTGCAAATATTCAAATTAAAAATATGAGAATTTGAGTATTTTTATTATAGATATCATTCCATAATTCCTTTCAATATGATTCCTTCTATAAAAGTGAATCATATAATCATACCTATCTATCCCTATCCTATTGACTCTTGATCATCACCCAATATCATGCCATCTTATTCTTGTGGACCTAGTTCACAATATTCAAATTACACTTGAGTAAATTGAGTAATTTGTGGTAGAACCTAATTAGGTTTCCCTTGCTATTTGTGGTAGTACACCCCACCCCATATCACACATATCTTAAACCATTCAAATCAAATATCATTCTTGAATCATAAACACAGCTAGTTTAAATTCTTCAAAGAGGGGTTTAAACATTGACCTGGCCCAATCTTGAGACTATAACACTAGCTTAAGTTAAATCTCTTGTCCAAGAAAATCTTGTGGCCAAGAAGTCACCATCATTCTAAATAAAATTCACACATATTTAACCCCATGCCAACTTATTCTTATAGGTCTAAGTTGAACTACTCAATTTACAAAAGAGTTAATTGAGTAATTCAATATATCACAAATACATACCCAAGACTATGTGTAACTTGTACTACTTTGAGTGAGTGTTGTCACACTACATTCAGTAGTTTTCTAGTGCGCCATTCTATACTTTTGTGAATCCAATCTCATGAGCCTTTTCCAAATCCTACCAATGCCTTTGTAAAGCATGGAGATTCTCCAATTATATCTTGGATTTTCCATTTCCCCCAAATCATTTGACCATGCCATTCAAACTCTCAAATCCATGCCTTGTAAGCCAAGATTCATGCCATATCTCTCTCATCACAGAATCATCAGAAATTTTAAAATGTCACATCCACCCTTGCCAATTGTGTGCACTGCTTGATTTTGTTTTGCATTGGAATAGTGTGTTTATGTTGTGTTACTTCTATTGCTATAGATTGTACGGAGAGAGCGTGTATTGTTGAGAGAAGTGAAAGAGCTTGAACTTCAAAAAGGCAAGTGAGACACATTCTTCCACCTATCTTTTTATTATATGCATTAGTGTTTTCAGTACTATGCATGATATGAAATTTTCAAAGTGATTTATGAAATGCTTAGATCCTAGTAGTGTATAGCCACCCCTTAAATCCAACCTGGCTAGAATGGTTAACATTACCTTGGAAAAGTGATGCCACGCCTTGTTTTGAATTGGTATAAAAATTAAACTTTAACCCATTGAAACACCTGGGTGTAAATGGCATTGCTTGGTTTATGTTGAGTGGCTACTCAGGACTACATACCCGCGGATTTAGCCAGAGTATGTGGTGGTAACCTGAGGGTTAGTACACTTGTGGTTTGCCACCCAGGAACAAAGAGACTACCATGTCTTCCTTGCTTTAGTGAGCTTCCAGTGCAGCCTTATGACAATATGGGATCTGTCTTGATTGAGTATGTTGTGAGGGTTCATCCATGGGTACTGACAGAGGGTGGTATTTGGGTACGGTCAGACCCGGATGGTTGAATGCTCCTTCTGAAAGGTCCTGTCTCATTCTTCTCTCTGGGTAGAATGGGTCTTAAGGTGAAAGTGCACAACCCCTGCAGGGTGTAAAACTAATCGATTACCCGTGTCCCCGGTTATGGACAATTTGAGTTCCTAGACATGGATGTATGGAAGAGTCTCATCACCATTTCGGAATGATTAAAACTGGTTCAGAAACAGTCTCAGGACCATGTGGTGGATTTAACCTCATGGGGTCATCATGGTGGATTTAACCTGGTGACTTTGGTGCTCATGGTGGATTTAACCATGTGCCCCTTCAAAGTCTTTCAATGATTAAAAAGTTTTGATTTGGAAAATGATAGGATAAAACTTGCTTTATGCAAATTCAGCCAAAAGCTCCACCAGCCAAATATCATGTAGATAGCTATTTCACAACAGCCACCAAACATGTGTCATGTGCCAGTACATCATTGTACTGAGCCCCATTCATGGGGCTGCATATTCAAATGTGCAGGTTTTTCAGATAAGGACCAATTAGTAGGATATCGAGTCTACATTCCAACATGTCTGCCTGTGGTACGTGATGAAGATGGAGGCTCCTTGCCACTTTGTTTTTCGCTGTGAATCGGTAAGGTTTGAGACTAATGTATCTGGATCCGCGTTGTAATTTTTGATACTATGCAATGAATACTTCATTTTGTTCTGTGGTGCTATCAGTGATCCAGGGAATAGCACTTAACACAGGTGTTCAACCTTAATCCAAAGGTGGGGCGTTACAAAATGGTATCAGAGCATAGTGTTGCCTGTAGGATCGAGAACTTAGGTTTGGATTATAAATAGGTAGACCCTAGGATTAAAAAAATCTATCTCATTTTGCTTCTATTTATATATTAAAAAAAGAGGTTTGCATCCTCTTCAAATGTTTCATTTTGCTTTATATGACCCAACATGATGCACTACGTGGAAGGCCAATGAAGAACTTGAAGAAATGCTGATGTGAAGTCTGCACAACACCAAAGATACATTGAGGAAGTGGAAATGAGAATTTGGAACAATGAAGACAGTATTAGAATAGACCACCAATAATCTATTATATTATTAAAACAACTAACAACTAACGGTAGAGATTTGACAAGAAAAAGTTAAGATCAACCCACGGTGGAGATCAATCAGCATATACGCTAGCTAGAGTCCACGTGAAAGAAAAACGCTAGCTAGAGTCCACGTGAAAGAAAAACGCTAGCTAGAGTCCACGTGAAAGGAAAATTCAATCGGCATCTGCCGAAAAAAACATAGTTCGTTACCAGTACGACGTAAGGAGAGAAAACCAAATAGCTAACGTTTCTTTATCTTGCTAGAAAACCAGCGAGCAAAACTAGGACTCTCCCTAATCGAAAACCACATAGCTCTCTGATTTTGTCAGTTCAATCTACTTCATGGCCGTCTCTCCTCAAGCTCTGCTCTCGCCATTGTTTATTCGGCCGACCAGCAACAACAGCCAGACTAAACATGAACCATGCGCATGCCCGGCAAGCAGCAGCTACAGAAACTTGACTCCGCCGGTGACGACTTCAATGATGTCTGCTTTTCGCACAACACGAGCGTCCCGTCATTCTCTGGATTTTCTTGATTCAATTGTCTCCATGGATGTCTCTCATCAATTTATACTCGGACGTCTCGCCATTATTGATTCCAGATCATGGTAGTACATGTCTGCCATCTCGCTGAGTTGCCACGAATTGTATCATCCTCGACGCAAAACTTCAGTGCACCCGGCCATCAAGTACAGCCAAAAGCCAACCATGAGCCATGCACATGCCTGGCAAAGCCTCAGCTACAACCTGACTCCGCTGGTGAATTGGTGATGACTTGAACTCCGTCCGCTTTCAGCAATTCCAATCTTTCCAACATGGCTCCTCCGCCTGCTCGATTCCAATCTTTCCCACTTTTACCGCTTCAAGATCGCCTATCTGTGTCCGAGGTAATGTGTGAAGGTAACTATATATAGCTGTTTGCATGTCTTGTGTCAAGTGTTATTCCTAAAAGCTGCTATATTATAACTACTTTTGATGCAATTATTTCTTTTCATGAGCCATAGTGATTCTTATGCATTACCTCGATCATTTGTTCTCCAAAGTTAATCCAATTCATTTTGGTCTAATTTGAAGGTTTTTCTTTTGATGCGCAAAATATATGGGCCAATAATTCAGATATTATATGAAGGTCATCAACGTACAACTTGCATGCTTCATCTTGCATGCATTTTCAGAGTAGATTCAAAAAGCCTGTTACAGCAACGCACGGGGGCCGGACAATTCACACGTTTACCAGTGATGGCGCCCTACACCGCGATCACGTTTACCAGTCTACTGTGTGTTATGCCTTCATATTTCCTTCACAGATCCAACACATTGGAGTCTTTGCAAGGAAAGTAGATCTCCACAGGACAAATCGTCACTGGCAGTGCTTGGGCGGAGGAGGGGTGTTGATGAGAATCTGAAATACACTCTGCAACGATTCTCAAACCGAATTTAGTTTTACGATGATATAGCGAGCAACTAGAAGTTAAGCAAAGTACAATGAGCTACTAATGACAAGGAAGAGTTCATCCACGCTAGATTTCTGCCTTGCAAGATAATAAATACTCCCTCCGATCGGAAATAAATGTCGGCAATTTTGTACTAGCTTAGTACAAAATTTGTACTAAGTTCCTGACAGTTATTTCCGATCGAAGGGAGTACAAAATAACAACAAAAATGATGGTGAGCTCCTTTTCAAACACAGGGATTCCATGGCGTCCAGCAACTAACATCATTATTCTTTTTTGGTACCTCATAAGGGAGGAGAAACATAAATTTTTTCAATCAGATCGGCTGGATTTTTTTGGCAGATATGATATTGACTTCCCAACATACTAGAACAAGATCGATAAAAGGTAGATTAGCGGTGGTGACATGCGCACATTGTAGGCATTCTTGCTCTCTTTTTTTACATGGTACTGCGTATTGTAGATAATGAGATATTAATCAATTTTCTAAATATGACGTTTTACAAATCCATTGTGCAGACTAAGTTTACAAGGGAGATGTAAACCAGGTACAACTTTTAGACAAGCAGTTGCAGGTTACTTTTGATTTGTTTAGTTGTCATTATTTCTTTGATGTTAAATTGCATGTTCCTTCCACAATGATTAGTTGGTCATCCATAAAAAAATCAAAGGATTATGAAATTTCTGGTCAGTAAAACCATCAAGCACAGGAAACCAACAAAGTTCTTAAAAATCTATATAGTATGCCTCTAAGTATTATGCATTGTTATATATAAATAGACACACTGCAAGACTTGGATTTTACCAACAATAGGACCAATATGTACCATTGGATTTGTATTCTTATTTTTAAATAATATATAATTTCGTGTCCACTCTTGCGTTATTATGTAGTCTAACTGTTGGTAAAAAAATTAAACCTCATCGCGTTTCAAAAAAGAATTCTAATGCACTTGGTAGGTCAATAAAATCTTAAGGGTTAAATAAATATATTAAAATAAATTTACACAAGTCTAGCCGCGCAAGTGCGCGGGCCACTATGCTAGTTCTAGTTTATAGAACCAGCGATATCGTAATACCCTATTGATCATACCAAATTGGGGTATGACCATACTAGATGGTTAGCTTTTGACCAAGTTTGTTTGATGTGATGAATGTTTGTTAGATGTTGTTTGTAAGATGAATTGCCTTGATCTGCTGTGTTTGGGTAGGATTTTTCCTTTAGATCCCTTCTATCTATTTTCATCTATGCTAAGACCTAAACCTGTCCTAAACCCAAACAGATGCATCCTCAACGCCAGAACAATCACAACAACCCTCAGTAGGAGATAGCAATGCAACGGATGATTGAAGTACATACTGAAATGATGCTAGTAATGACCCAGGATATGGTCAACCGTGATAGCAAAGAGTTACCTCCAGGAATGCAGCAAGTACTGGATGATCATTCTCGAATAGTACAAATGATGTCCCAGATTTTGGCTAATACCAATAACAACCTGCCACAAAATGATCATGGTGGCAAGGAATCAAGAGGTGATGCTGAGATGACACTGCGAGCCTGCAAGATCTGTGGAGAAATAGGACACACGTCTAAGGAATGTCATGAACAGTGCCCTTACTGTGATACGAGCCACCAGTTGGAGAATGTCCCACGGCTCAGATTACTTGTTTCTTATGCGGTGGAATCAATCATGTTCCTGCTGAATGTTATCTTTACCCAATGGTGCAATGAATGAATCAACAAGCCAATGATGGACTGCGCCAGTTGCTAGAAAGACCCCTGAAGATAGAAGATCCAAGATAACGGTGGAAAAGAAAGTCTTGGAAACAGCACACAACCTTACCACCAAGTGTTGCTTTTCATGTGAAGAAGGACACTTATCTAGAAACTGCTTGAGGAAACGATATAGGTTTCCCACAGCTATAGTAGAATATGAAGAGATGGAAGTAAGAGATCTCCTAGCCTTAGAGAGACCAAAAAAGCAAAAGGACAAAAGCTAGGTGCTATACTCAAATTGCAAGGAGCTAGGACATTATGCGGAGAAATGTACATAAAGGAACAACAAAGCAAACGAACAAGGTAGCATGAAGAAGGACCTCTGCCAGATCACTTGTTACAAGTGCAAACAAAAGGGACACTATGCAGATAAATGCTCAGAGAATGGTACTTCAAGACTTCAGTGAATTGGGATAACCAAAGGATGCCGCAAATAAAAGGTGAAGACACAACAAGGCGTAGCCAACTTAGAAGCAATTGTATTCAGCTACTACTTGTAATAAATGTTGAAAGGACATGTAAGATCAATGAGCAACTTTATTGAATGGATTTTATTTATCCTATGATATGGCAAACCAAAGGTTATGTAACTCAAGAGTTAACATTGTATGACAGAGTTAAGCAAACCCCTAGCTAAGGAACGATAGATTTGTTTTCAAAAAATTAGATTTGGAACATTGGCTTTCATTTCAAGAAAATTTTGGTCAAAACCAGTGAGGTTGACCTAGAGTTAGAATACAAGGTTTACAAACCAGGTATGGAGTAATGATTTGGGTGCAGGATGGATTGATCACCATTCCTACTACTCTTATTATTCGCTCTCATAATGTTGGCTTTGCGAACCTAGAGAGACATACCTACAAGAGAGATGATCACTAGTAGGGAAAACCTCTTCTGTGGCGCACCTATATATGCATTCTGTGGCGCATGGGTGGTGCTCCACAGAATCTTCGCCACAAAAATAAGCATTCTGTGGCGCACCAGTACATGCGCCACAGAAATAAGGAATTCTGTGGCGCACCAAACCCTAATGCACCACAGAATTAAGAAATTATGTGGCGCATTATAGCTTGGTGCGCCACAGAATTAGGTGCGCCACAGAATTGCATTTTAGTGCGCCACAGAAATATTACAGGTTTTATACAGAACTTATTCTGTCTGGTGTATATATACAGGTATTAACAGATACAATATAGCAGTATACAGATATATCAACAGATTTCATATAGCACAATTATATATGTCCATATACAACTCATTTCATATAGAATATTAACAGATTTCATATAGCTCCATGCATATACAACTCATCATCATACATATATATCTCCATACAACTCATAATCCATGCAAATTAAGTACATCATCTCAAGATACAAATGAAGTGACACCGGCCGCCGCCTACACTAGGATGAAATAGAGTACCGCTCCGACGATGGTGAGCAAGAGCGAGAGCACAATGAAGGTCTTCATCTTGCTCTTGTTCGCCCGGTGCTTCCTCCACTTGGCAACCGCCTCTTGTTGAGTCGGGTAGCCTTTGTAGCAGTTGCCGCTGAACTTGTGCACCTGTTTCTTGCAGTCCGTCCACTCCTCATAGACTCCTGGAACCCGCCCCTCGAACACGACGTACCACGTCATCTCTATGGACACAAGGCATATTAGTATATAATGCAATGGAAAGAATTAGAGGGTTCACATGCATACATATTCACAAGAATTAAAGCAAGGAAATAATAATAAACCTAAAATTCATATAGCATCGGTATCACATAAGTAATCAAGTTCAACTACATCGACTACAATAGTAATTGAAGTCCAACAACGACACTAAGCAAGTTTATTTACAACACAGTAGGCACACCGGCATCTCGATCAACGAGACGTCTTGTTCATGGGCTCCGGGAACGGTTTGTACATGTCCTTCGTCGTCCACGTCCTTCCATCACCCTGCCTATGTAGGCATTCTTCTATATCCCTCTTACACAACCCTCTGAGTTGGTGTAAGAGCCCCGATCTGTTGCATACATCTTCTACGATAATTTCCGATAGCTTTACTTGGATGCGATGGAAGTCTTCTCTAAGATCAGCATCGCTGATCTCCCCCGCCATTTATTTGGGGTCTCGCTTACTAGGTGGCAGACGCATCATCTCTGCATCCGCGACAAACCCTTTAAGGTGATGGAGGACATAGAAGGCCTCCTTCATGCTGTCATCTGGCTGCTTGATGCAAGGGAAGTTGATCACGTGCTTGAACCCCTGCTCTTTAGTGTCCGGCCTGATAAATTTCCCCTTCTCATGGAAGATGCCTCCATTTTTGGGGTAGAAAAGGATAGCCTCATCGAGAACACTCCTTATTCTGTTGTAGTCTTTCTTCATCGTCGTACTCGACGAGTCGAAGTACTGGGCTAGTGACCACTTCGGGCAAAGAACGACGAGTGTGCAGTATGTGTCCCTGCTCAACACATGCAATTTAAATGGAATGTTGGAAATGATCGGCAATGGAAGAAATATATAAGAAAGCATAAGTTACGACGGCCGAGAGTGAATGTGTACTTACTCGGGAAAGACAGGCAGAAGAATGGTGTTCTTCTCTTTGTTCATGAGCATGAAGCTCTGGAGGTACCGCACCGCCGCGGTCCGTGTGCTTGAGCCATCCACCAGCTGGCTATCGCGCATGTAGTAGGGATCCGCTACCGCGACGTTGGGGGGTCTCTCTCTCTTGATCTTCATCTGAAGATTGATCGCGTATAGGCGAACCAAGTTATAGTCGAGCCGTTTCCAGTGAAATAGATTGAAGATGTCCTCGAACGCTATGAAGAAGATATCCGCGGGGTATGCTTGGACGAAGTTCGGGTCTGCTGCTGGCACCTTGACCGTGAACACCGGGTAATTTGGATCCTTGTCTTTAAGAAGGAGGCTCTCTAGAAACTGAATATTTTGCTGCAAACTGATCATTGGTCCACTTGCGAGGTGTTGGAGGTCATCAGGCAGTATCAGTTTACCAGCTTCATGAAGCCAGGGCAAGCCACCCGGTGTCTGTGGTACCATGTCATCGGCCCGCATCTTCTTAGGAAGAGTCTGGCTCGAAGATGCGCCCTTCTTATTTCCTCTCTTCCTTGGCTTCTTCACCTGACCTGCTGGGGGTGCTTCGGGTGCTGGTGGTGCTGATGGTGGGGTTGCTTGGGGTGCTGGTGGTGATGATGGTGGTGCAACGGGTGCTTGGGTTGCTTGGGGTGCTGGTGGTGCTGATGGTGGAGCTTGGGGTGCTGGGGTTGATTCGCGTGGCTCCCCGACGATCGTCTTATACAACATGTTAGGGCTGAAAATGGTAGCCGGCTTGACTTGAGCTGGATTGCCAGCCTCCGGAGGAGTGTCTTGCAGAGAAAGACCCGTGAAGGTCAGGCGCTGCGTGACTGTAGTGGGACGACCAAGTTGATCGCCGTGAGTGTGGAAGGCTTCTTCATCCATATGAGGCATGTACATATCTTGGCTGCAGGCGCCAGTGTTGATGTAGGCATCGACGTCATCATCATCATCATTGTTGCCATCAAGCGGCGCCATGTCCTGGAAGTTAGATGGTGGCGGTTGCGATGCCGCCACTTGGCGTACCTTGCGTTTGGTCGACGGTCGTTGCGGAAGCTTTCCCAACAGCTGTTGGTGGCGTGTGGTGGTAGCGGCGATCGCCGGTTCCTTCCGGGTGGCGGCGGCGACCGCCGGTTCCTTCAGGGTAGTGGCGGCGGCGACCGCCGGTTCCTTTCGGGTGGCGGCGGCGACCACCGGTTCCTTCAGGGTAGTGGCGGCAGCGACCGCCGGTTCCTTAAGGGTGGGGCCGGCGCCGGGCCGGACGACCTTGGGCCGGATGATAGGGAAGGTGGCACCGATGTTGCGCCTGACACTCGGAAGACCCCCCCCCCCAGACGAATCTGGTTCTTTGGCCATGTCATAAGCCAACCGATGCAATTCCCAAGGACCATAACGTCGTCCTCATCTGCGCCTGGAGGTTGATCGGGGGGGGGGAGGTTGTGGTACTCCGGCACTACCATTGCCAACTTCACCTTCACCAAATGATCTGCAATGTTTCTGTGGTGCATAGTTCGGCTGGGCATGACAGTGCCGCTAGCAACATCCATCAACTTGCCGCCGGGCTCCACCACATGCAGGAGTATGCAAGGTTCGTCCTGAGTCAGGGGCATGTTGGATAAGATCAGCGCAAGGCATATATAGTTAAAGAAGATGACGCGGAGGACTAACTAATGAGTTACCTTCTTGACGGCGTTGATCTCTGCTAATGTCGATACAAGGGCGTCGGTGCCGGCGCCGGGCCGTTCACTCTCGGGTGCATTATGAGGCACCGCCACCCTATCAGCTTCCGCGGTTGGGGGCGTCGATGCGACCAGGTGGAGCGGCGGCGTCGGGGTCACCAGCGGCGACACTTGGTGACTTGAGTTACTGCCGCTGATGCTGGGCACATATATCGGCCCCTGTTGACCTGCCGCATTCCAAGCAGCTAACCCCTCTATCAAACCGGGGGGATGAACTGCCGGAGCTTCTCCTGTAGCTTCTCGTCCACTAACTTACTCATCTCGGTCGGGTCCACTATCTTCTCTAGTGACTCCACCTTCTTCTTCAGCTCCTGAACCTTGGCTTTATCCTTAGTTGACCTCCTCTCCTTTCTCTTCTTGGTATCCGATCCGTAGTACTCGGATACCTTCATACTTGTGCCAAAGCCGGACACACGGCCAGCCGACGTCGGTGGCTTGTCCAGGTCCCATTCCTTGTATGCGTTCGTCGCCCTGTTGAAAGGCGTGTCCCACGGTTCCGTCGACCCCTGGGACGACGGGCCAGCCATAGAACTAGCCTTCAACTCATCGTCCTTCAGACAAAGGAACTTAAGGTTAGCCCATTTGGCTTCATTGCTTAATAAGATCAGCGCAATAACAATATAGACTATCCTTACCAGGAGTTTCTCGAACTTCTTCACATCGGGGTAATCTGTAACAAATTCCCCCGTCTCCCAGTCTAAGTAGTAGCGGGACCGGACATAGTTTCTAGTCTGTATATCCGCGATTTTTAGCCAGGGGTTTTCTTTGCCCAGACGTATCATCTCGGCATCCTCCTTGTCCCAAGTGGGCTGTTTTCCTCGGTAACCGCCGCTTCCGCAACGGTGAGCCCCTAGGTTCAATTCCCGCATTTTCTTCCCCCAGGCGGTCCATTTTTTAGCCTCGTCAGTCTCTAAGGACGACTTGAATGCTTCGAAGTCTTCTCTAGAGAGCGACGGGTCTTTGCGACTTATCTGCTCCCAGCTTTTACCTTTCTTGATCTTGTCCTTCAGCCAGGTTTTCCAGCTGCTCAAGGCGGTGCTCATCTTCGTGAGAGCTAAAGAGTCCACATTTTTATTGAACGGCTGTGGGAACGTGTATCATTGGTGAAGCTTCTGGAGGAGGGTTGCGGCAAAAGCCGCGTTGGCCTCGCTTCTGAGGTCTTGAGTGTTGAGCGGCACGGTTTCACGGACGATGCACCCTAGTTGCATCGCGTACCCTTTGGCAACCTTAGAAGGCTCCAAGGGTAGGCCACTTTCGGAGACCAACGTGAAAGGATCGGTGATGTTGGCTAGCACTTGCGGCCTCCGATCCACCCTTGGCCTCTTCGCCTTCCTCTTCTTCTTGGCCTCCTTAGGGTTGCCGCCGCTATCACCTTCCGTGCGGTCGGTGGTCTCTTCACCGGTCTCGGCGGCGTCATCCCAGCTCTCTTCCTCATCGCCGCGATCGGCGGCGCCCCCCCGGCCCTCTCCCTCATCGTATTCCTCCCACCATTCCTTGTTGGCCTCTCTGGCGACTTCCTCCTGGGTCTTAGGGTTAGAAGTGCCCGACATGTTTATTTGCACTTCATTAAAAAGAGGCAAATAGTTAGTACATAATGCAACGGAAAAATTCAAAATTTCGGCATGACTTTTGCTAATTTTTCTACCTATGAGTGCCCATTTCTCAACCGAAACGGAAGCGAATCAACACTTCGGGAGAAATGGGCAACTCAGTTTTGAGGCAGCAAAAATGACAGCTGCAATATTCTCCACCACCAGCACAAGACAATATTGAGTACAAAAATGACAGCAGCAATATTCTCCACCACCAGCACAAGACAATATGGAGTACAAAAATGACAGCAGCAATATTCTCCACCACCAGCACCATTCTCTTTTGAGGCATAAATACAAACTTTGGTGCAGAATAGCTTGCCTTTTGGAAGCTGACCTGCACAAGATTTCTGTTTGTAATGATGTCATTAGGAAGGAATTTGAAAACTGCTGTGCAGAAGCCTTTTGGAGCTGACCAGTAGCCATTTCTGAATATTTCCTAGTTTACAATATATATAACTGCAAATTTCCGTTGGCATTTGCTCTTTGCTTTCTTGCTCCAGTGATGCACTTCAGTTCGGTTCTTGCAATTCAGTTCAGTTCAGTTTCTGTAGTTATATACCATGTCGATAACTATTAATTCTTTACTAGTTGTTGCAATTCCCAAGCAACTCAGACTTAGATTCAGTTCAGTTTAGTTTCTGTTTCATATTCAGTTAACAACACTGAACAGATTCAGACTTCAGACAATTCGCACAGTTTGCAATATTTGGCACTGTTGTTTGCGCTTAGATTCCAATTCCAAAGTGTGCTGCGGCGAGGCGCTGAACAGGTCAGCTGCTCACCACCATCAACACCGAGGCTGATAGTAGTTGTTTCAGAGAAGCACACCAATGCAACTAATTTACTGGAACTCTTTTGATTGGAGGGAAGAGATTGGCAGGCACAACATTCACAAGGTTTTGCGCTAATTAATTGGAACTCTTTTGATTGCAAGCTCAGAGAGTATCTACATCATGTACACACAAAGACTACAAGAGTCAAGAAACGAATCAAAATGGAATCACTAGCACTAATACTCATCAGTATCGGGGGCTTGAAGAGCTTTTCTGATGCCAAAATGTTTCAGATCGTATCTTGCTTTCGGCCCATCCTTGGACTTTTCCGAGTTGCAAAGAGTGCCAAGCAGACTCTCGGTAACGTTCTTCGTAATGTGCATGACATCGAGGCTGTGGGGCGTGTGGAGGACCTTCCAGTACTCCAAGTCGTGGAAAATAGACCTCGCTTTCCATACACCGAGCAGCGGCTCTGGCTTCGGTCGCTTCTTTCCCGGCGCTGGGCACTCCTTCCAATTTTTTAGAAGATCGTCGATTTCTGCACCGCTCCTCTGTCGCGGGGGTCCATCGGGCTCATCTTTACCATTGAACAGATCACCGCGTTTTCTCCACGGGTGATCCAAGCGAAGCCACCTTCGAGCACCTGGGTACACGGTTTTCGAGGACCCGGGATCCCTTGGTAGCTGTAGATGCGGGGTCTCGTCCATGCACTTCACACAGCCGCAGAATCCGTGGCTGACCTGGGCAGATACATATGCACAACCAGGATAGTCCGTGACCGTCGTGATCAACGCGGCTCTCATATCAAAATAAGTTCTACTGTAGGCATCCCACGTACGGGGTGGCGTCTTCCACAACGTGTCTAACTCCTCTTTCAGCAGCCCGAGATACAAATGCATGTCGACACCTGGTTGTTTCGGCCCCTGAATGAGAATACTCAGGTGTATGTACCTTTGCTTGGTGCACAGCCACGGGTGTAGGTTGTAAGGCCATACAAACACAGGCCAGGTGCTATGCGTGCTACTCTGGTTGCCGAACAGATTGAGTCCATCGGTGCTCATACCCAGCCTGATGTTCCTTCCGTCGCCCCCGAACCTAGGGAAGGCAATGTCCAATGCTTCCCACTGGCCAGCGTCTGATGGGTGTGTCAGCATATAGCCCATCTCCGGATCTTCTTCGGGCTTCTCCCTTTCCGCGTGCCATTGCATGAGCTTTGCTTCCTTAGGGTCCACGAAATACCGCTGCAGACGGGGAGTGATAGGAAAGTACCATACCACTTTTCAAGGTACCTTCTTGTTCCCAACCTTGTACCGTCCGTGGCCGCACACCGGACATGTGGTCATGTCCTTGTACTCCCCCCGATAAATCACGCAATCATTGATGCAGGCGTGGTATCTTTCGTGCGGTAGGTCAAGAGGGCACACAACTTTCTTGGCCTCCTCGATACTACTTGGCAATGTGTTCCCCTCTGGGAGACGATCGTGCCAGAATTTCATGTTCTTGCTGAAGCTGGAATCGGTCCATTTGTTCTGCGTCTTCATCTGCAGACAATCAAGCGTTACATGCAAGTGCGTATCCTGCGGACGGCACCCAGGAAATATCGGAGTCATCCCGTCTTTCTCCATTTGTGCCAGCTTGGCTCTCTCTCTGGCTGCAGCTCTGTCGTTGCTCGTCTCATGGAGGAGCAGATCTTGAACATGAGAGTCCCGCAAGGCCGAAATTAGCGGAGTCGCACCAGAATCTTCTTCTTCATCATGTTCTTTTCCGCCGGCAACTTCTACTTCATGATGATTTTCTCCGCCGACTTCTTCTTCATGATGATATTCTCCACCGACATGTGGTGCTTCGTCATCTCGCTCGCCACCATGGTCTTCATGCGCACCATTTGTTGGGGCCGGCCGCGCCTGGTTGTCCTGCATGAAACCGCGCCTCAGCAGGTGCTCCTCCAGTTGTCCGGAATCAGGGTTGATCCAGCGCTCGAGTTTGCATGATCGACACGGACATCTTATCTGGCGCCTATTGTTCCGAATCATGTCCTCATTCGCGTCTTTCTTGTATCTACTAATTCGAGCGGAACTCATCGAGAGGACCATGGTTGTCTGCAAATGGTATACATAGAGCAGAAAATTAGAACCGCAACACATGCACACACATGCATGGACCTCTCCTAAAGGTATACATAGAGCGGAAAAATTCGGCATGACCTCTCCTAAAGGTAGGACGTATGGGTAGTGCAAAAATTTGCCGAAACGGAAATGAATCAACGTCTCGACAAACATCCATGCACCACACCGGCACACACACACAAGCTCTTCACGTGCAACAATCATCCATACACAAGATCGACATGCGCATGCATGTCCCCTCCAAATACTCACCTTGTAGATTCGATACCGAGACGAGACCGCGATCGATGAGTTGGAGAGGAGGAGAGAGTATGGAGAGGCTTCTCCTCACCGCCAATTATGTATCATCCAAAGTAAGTACAATAAGTACCAAAGAAAGTGAAAACTATGGCCAAAATGGGATGAGAGGGAAGGGAGCTAGAGCTGGATCTAGATGGAGGAGAGGAAGATGAATGGCTTGGGAGTGTGGGAGGTTGGCACTTTAAAGGTGTGGGACGAGCTAATTCTGTGGCGCATCTGGTGAAGTGCTCCACAAAATTACACTAATTCTGTGGCGCACTGGACCAGATGCGCCACAGAATTAGGTAATTCTGTGGCGCACCAGACCAGATGCGCCACAGAATGTCCTAATTCTGTGGCGCACCAGACCAGATGCGCCACAGAATGTACTAATTCTGTGGCACATCGCGTCCGGTGCGCCACAGAATTAGTGGAACCAATGATTGGGGCTGGCAGGGAGTGGGCCCCACCCAAATTCTATGGCGCATGGCCTTCTGGTGCGCCACAGAAATGTTGTATTTTTGTGGCGCACCCTGCCTGGTGCGCCACAGAAAATAATTCTGTGGCGCACTGCTGGCTAGTGCGCCACAGAATTGCATCCCACCTATAAGGGTTTTCCTACTAGTGGATGTTGTTAAACCTTAACCTAAGGAGGATAAGATGTTACACCCCTTATAATGAGCCAGTGTGGCCAAAACATAGGATTGCGGTGAGGACGAACCACAAGCTTACCGTTGACGAAGTCATTCTAATCTCGAGAGCTCCGTTTGAACCAAGAGTTTTTACAAAGGAATGCATCATAAAATGAAGGATCAACAGGGATGACGACAAAGAAGATGAAGTGAAGACAGGAGACCACCTTAACATGGCCCTCTGATTGACCCAGAGAGTGACCCTTCAGTGTCCAAAGTAGTTCAACAAACTACATTGTTGGATAGGAGCTCTACAATGGAGCAAAGTTATGCTCAAGCCGCACTGAGATATACTTGAGACCCAAGTTGTGAATAGACACCCACCTATTGGAAATGAAGATAGAATCTAACTATAGATTCAAAAGATGACCCAGTGCCAAGTCAAAACCAAGGTGTGCCCATCTGAACACAAAGACCTAGATTGCCTACAAAAGTTACTTTTAAGGATGGTAGCCACCCAAAATCCTAAACATAGGTATCCCAAACCCTTCTACCTTTCTAGCCTCTT
Organism: Dactylis glomerata; assembly: GCA_007115705.1. NCBI lineage: Eukaryota > Viridiplantae > Streptophyta > Magnoliopsida > Poales > Poaceae > Dactylis > Dactylis glomerata. The sequence continues at coordinate 225,783 of QXEO01000532.1, forward strand.
CAAATCTCGGGGACGAGATTTCTTTTAAGGGTGGTAGTCCGTAACATCCCAAGTTTTTATACCAAATTTTGGAATTAAAAAATATATTTTATTTGTGTTGATTGAAAAATCATAGGGATTTAAAACTTTTGAGTGTAATTAAAACTTTATTCCAAAACTATTCCAAAACTTTCTAATGTTCTTTGAAGAACTCTTTGAGGAAATGAATTTTCAAAATACTATTTGGTATTTACTCAAACCTATGTAAGCTATCTTGCAAAGGGAATATTTGCAAAATGATTTATATAAAAGAAAGTATGCATTACCAACAAGGTGTTTGAAAATGAACTACAAAATATCAAAAGGTATTGTTCCCTGATTTCAAAGAATTATTTGAAAACCCTAATCATATTTTGCATTATGCAAATAAAACCATTTTTTGTCAAATTAATAAAGTTTTCTTGGAAACTAATTTTATCATGAGAATTTGTCCCTTGATGCATTGCATTTACATTTTGAATTTTAGAAAATTTTACAAGTTGGTTTGATTTAATTTGGAATCAAAATGCAAAGGATATAAAAGAAATCAGAAAACATAAAATAAAAGAAGAAAACAAAATAAAAATGAAAAGGGGCCTCAGGGAGCAAATCCGGCCTAGCAGCTAAACGGCCTAAGGCCCAGCCCGCCAAAATCCAAAATGAATTTTCAAAATACTATTTGGTATTTATTCAAACCTATGTAAGCTATCTTGCAAAGGGAATATTTGCAAAATGATTTATATAAAAGAAACTATGCATTACCCAAAAGGTGTTTGAAAATGAACTACAAAATATCAAAAGGTATTTTTCCCTGATTTCAAAGAATTATTTGAAAACCCTAATCCTATTTTGCATTATGCAAATAAAACCATTTTTGTCAAATTAATAAAGTTTTCTTGGAAACTAATTTTATCATGAGAATTTGTCCCTTGATACATTGCATTTACATTTTGAATTTTAGAAAATTTTACAAGTTGGTTTGATTTAATTTGGAATCAAAATGCTAACGATATAAAAGAAATCAGAAAACATAAAATAAAAGAAGAAAACAAAATAAAAATGAAACGGGGCCTCAGGGAGCAAATCCGGCCCAGCAGCTAAACGGCCTAAGGCCTAGCCCGCCAAAATCCAAACCGGTGCCCTCTTCTCCTCCCTCTCTCCCCGACAGGTGGGCCTCACCTGTCAGGCTCTTCTTCAACCTCCCCACTTCTCTCGCGCCTGCCGATCCGCCCATGTCCCCCACTTCCCTCTCTCCTGCCAGAGCCCTAACGGCCCCCGTGACGATGCCCCCCTTATCCCCCTCCTTTCCCTCCCCATTTCCCATCTCTTCTCCCTCCTGAATGTGCCACCAAGCCATCGCGAATTCCCGTCGAGCTTTGCTCCTATTCCGGCCACCAACGACGAATTCGTCGGGTACAGGGAGCCCCAGGCCTCCATTATTTTCCCCATGCCCTCCTCTCTGTTCCTGCCTCCTCTAATCCCCCTTCTCCGTCTAGTTGGTGCAGCAAAGGACGCCGGTGAGCAAATCCCGAGCCGCCATTGACCGAAGCCCTCCGTTCACTCACAGATGTCGCAGGAAGCCACCCCAGGGTCCGAAGACCACGATCGAGCTTGCCTCACTCTCCCTCGCCCCGTTTGCCCCTCAGTCATCATCGGAGACCACCGGAACCACGCTGAGGTCCACACCCGAGCCGCACCTCGTCAGAAATTCGTCACCAAAACCCTAGCCCAGGAGTCCCTTCTCCCTCTCCCTCATCGTCTGTCGGATCTTGATCCAGTGGTTTATAACAGATCATTTACTGAAAGGGTACGATTTAATCTGGTGTGTCAAATCCACTTTAGATCCAATGCTCCACGTCGCGGATCCACCCAAACCAGTATGGACCAGTAGGAAATCGCCACGTAGCGAAGCCCAGTTCCAAATAGATTTAAACATTTTCAAAATAGACTGAAACTTGTAAAATACATAGGAAATGTTCTATATGTCTAACAATTATAAATTGCATATCCTTGGAATCCTAATAAAGTGTAGAATCCAATTGTGCAAAATATTTCATCATTACTGTACAAAATTTGAAATGTATTTCAAATGGTTTAAATTGCATATTAGCACCAATTAATTCATATCTTTTGCTCTGGATATCCAAAAATAACAAATTTGTAGTCTATGGAATCCTCTGAACATGTAGAACATCATAGAATCAAGAAACATCAAAGTTGATACGTGCACAAACTTGGTGCATTCAAATTCATCCAAATCACTACTTTGATCATAACTTGAATTCTAGAAATGATTTTGGAATCAATCCAATTGCAACAACTTAGTTTTACAGTAACCTATCCAGTAGCATCACTATCCAAAATATTTGAACCACTTTGCAAATATTCAAATTAAAAATATGAGAATTTGAGTATTTTTATTATAGATATCATTCCATAATTCCTTTCAATATGATTCCTTCTATAAAAGTGAATCATATAATCATACCTATCTATCCCTATCCTATTGACTCTTGATCATCACCCAATATCATGCCATGTTATTCTTGTGGACCTAGTTCACAATATTCAAATTACACTTGAGTAAATTGAGTAATTTGTGGTAGAACCTAATTAGGTTTCCCTTGCTATTTGTGGTAGTACACCCCACCCCATATCACACATATCTTAAACCATTCAAATCAAATATCATTCTTGAATCATAAACACAGCTAGTTTAAATTCTTCAAAGAGGGGTTTAAACATTGACCTGGCCCAATCTTGAGACTATAACACTAGCTTAAGTTAAATCTCTTGTCCAAGAAAATCTTGTGGCCAAGAAGTCACCATCATTCTAAATAAAATTCACACATATTTAACCCCATGCCAACTTATTCTTATAGGTCTAAGTTGAACTACTCAATTTACAAAAGAGTTAATTGAGTAATTCAATATATCACAAATACATACCCAAGACTATGTGTAACTTGTACTACTTTGAGTGAGTGTTGTCACACTACATTCAGTAGTTTTCCAGTGCACCATTCTATACTTTTGTGAATCCAATCTCATGAGCCTTTTCCAAATCCTACCAATGCCTTTGTAAAGCATAGAGATTCTCCAATTATATCTTGGATTTTCCATTTCCCCCTAATCATTTGACCATGCCAATTAAACTCTCTAATCCATGCCTTGTAATCCAAGATTCATGCCATATCACTATCATCACAGAATCATAAGAAATTTTAAAATGTTACATCCACCCTTAACAATTATGTGCACTGCCTGATTTTGTTTGCATTGGAACAGTGTGTTTATGTTGTGTTACTTCTATTGCTATCGATTGTACAGAGAGAGCGTGTATTGTTGAGAGAAGTGAAAGAGCTTGAACTTCAAAAAGGCAAGTGACACACATTCTTCCACCTATCTTTTTATTATATGCATTAGTGTTTTCAGTACTATGCATGATATGAAATTTTCAAAGTGATTTATGAAATGCTTAGATCCTAGTAGTGTATAGCCACCCCTTAAATCCAACCTGGCTAGGATGGTTAACATTACCTTGGAAAATTGATGTCATGCCTTATTTTGAATTGGTATAAAAATTAAACTTCAACCCAATGAAACACCTGGGTGGAAATGGCATTGCTTGGTTTATGTTGAGTGGCTACTCAGGACTACATACCTGGCGGATTTAGCCAGAGTATGTGGTGGTAATCTGAGGGTTAGTACACTTGTGGTTTGCCACCCAGGAACAAAGAGACTACCATGTCTTCCTTGCTTTAGTGAGCTTCCAGTGCAGCCTTATGACAATATGTGCTCTGTCTTGATTGAGTATGTTGTGAGGGTTCATCCATGGTGACAGAGGGTGGTATTTGGGTACGGTCAGACCCGGATGGTTGAATGCTCCTTTTGAAAGGTCTTGTCTCATTCTTCTCTCTAGGTAGAATGGGTCGTAAGGTGAAAGTGCACAACCCCTGTAGGGTGTAAGACTAATCGATTAGCCGTGTCCCCGGTTATGGACAATTTGAGTTGCTAGATATGGATGTACGAAAGAGTCTCATCACCATTTCTGAATGATTAAAACTGGTTGAGAAACAGTCTCAAGACCATGTGGTGGATTTAACCTCATGGGGTCACCATGGTGGATTTAACCTGGTGACTTTGGTGCTCATGGTGGATTTAACCATGTGCCCCTTCAAAGTCTTTCAATGATTAAAAAGTTTTGATTTGGAAAATGATAGGATAAAACTTGCTTTATGCAAATTCAGCCAAAAGCTCCACCAGCCAAATATCAAGTAGATAGCTATTTCACAACAGCCACCAAACATGTGTCATTTTCCAGTACATCATTGTACTGACCCCCATACATGGGGATGCATATTCAAATGTGCAGGTTTTTCAGATAAGGATCGATTGGTAGGATTTCGAGTCTACATTCCAACATGTCTGCCTGTGGCATGTGATGAAGATGGAGGCTCCTTGCCACTTTGTTTTTCCGCTGTGAATCTGTAAGGTTTGAGACTAATGTATCTGGATCCACGTTGTAATATTTGATACTATGCAATGAATACTTCCTTTTGTTCTATTGTGCTATCAGTGATCCAGGGAATAGCACTTAACACAGGTGTTCCACCTTAATCCAAAGGTGGGGCGTTACAACAAAGACCAAGATGGACAAACACTCAAGCTTGGGGATGATACCCCTGGGCTCACACCACATATATCAAATAAGTACAAGAATTCAAGCTTGGTGATGCTCAATCCACCTTACTCTGACCATCTTGATAACAAGTAAGTAAGCCTAGCTATATGGACTTTAAAGAAAGCGCTTTGCGGGAGGCAACCCGATTGTTTTTGTTTTGATTTTATTTGTATCCTCTTGTTGTAACAATATACTTTATTTTTTGTTTTACTTCTGGAATTTTCAATAAAGTATCAAGTTTTACCCATTTTGGATTGAAAAAGTTGCCAAAACATTTGGAGCGGGAAATTCCTGCACGAGTCTGTTCACCATATAAATTCTCTGATTTTTTTGTAACTCAGATTCAGCTCAAATTTAAACTGTAGCTGCAAATTTTATCCTCTATATGCTCATAATTTTTCATAATTTTATGACATGTTTAAGTAGGGTGATTAAATGCATTTTGCTGGTGCTGTTTTTTTGGACAGATTTTGTCCTATTTTTTTTATGCATTCTTTAAGCTTTGAAGTTGAATATTTTTTATTGATTTGAGTTTATGAGAAAGCATACAACATTATATACTTGCTGGACACTATATATGCAATTTGGTTTGGGTATTTCTGGCAGCAAGCATTCTACCTTTTATGCCTACTAATGTCACCCCACAGAAAAGAGATGGGACAAAAGTTTTGTGTTGAAGTTTTTTCACAGGGATTAGAGAAGATGCACCAAGAGCTATCCAAGGATGGTGAAAACCATAAGCTTGGGGATGCTTGAGGCACCCCACTGAACCAATCATTCTCACGGTTTGCACACGTCTACTCTCTATTTTTTGAGCAACATAAGATTTTTGCATAAACTTGGAGTGTCTGTATCTTACTTCCTTTATGTTAAATTTCATTTTGTTCATGTTGCCAAGACCATTATCAATATATATTTGCTGTATAAATAAATTAAATTGGATGTTATAAAATAAATTGGGATTGGGATGTCAAAGTATATTTAAAAAGAATACATATAGTCACATGATTCATATGCTTTGAATGAATATTAATTTGCAAGTGCATTATGTAGGGCTATCTTTTATTCATGTTTTGATGCTTGCTTGATTTACATTGTTTAACATGGATTGATTACAACTATGGACTCTTATGCATGCATGTAGATAGTCAACTTTCTCCCTCTTGCTAGCCCAAAAATAAATCCAACAAGTTAAAACTTGTTTATCCAACTCCTTTGAACCAAGTTATTCCAGTGCGTCCACCATATCTACCTATTAGCATCATTACTATTCCAAGTATATTTCTCATACTTTATTGTTTTATTTAGCTTCCAAATTAAAATGCTTATGGTTATGTTTGCTATGAAAAAGTTAGTTAGTAAAGCTCTCACGAACTTGATGGCACATTTTATTTTCTTGCACATAATAAACTTGAACCATTCTGACCATCTTATGAGGTTATGTGCTTGTGAAATTATGAGTTGGGAGTTGGCACAACCATGTTTTCATGGGGCATGTTTTCAACATTGCATTTATTCCTATTTAGTTGATATCATGTTCTTTTGTTGTGGATGCCTATCCCTAAGGAGCTTCAAGCTCCCTGGTTTTGAGACCTTGTGATCAATTGGCGGGTTGCTATCGTCAGGCCCACCGGGAGAAAAGTTGTCTCTGGTCGAGTCTACCGCTTCTGGTTTGTCGTGGATGAATTTGTAGTCGGTTACTTCGCCATGTTAGATCACAGCACAAGACCGACCAAGATACGACGCCCTACAAAATCAGTGCAATGAGAATGCGGCAAAGAACAGGCAACACCGCACTGGGGAAGAAGAGGCTCACCAAGGTTAAGCGATCTATGGGCACTGGGGAGGAGCAAGCGACTCGTTAGAGTGGAGCAGGAGCCATGCACCAGGGTAGAAGCAGGCGTCGGGCCAGGTTCCTGTAACACCTCACTTTTTGTAGACCTTATTGAGACCCTGGTTAAATGCTTTATTTTGGGTGAATTAAAAAAAACTTTGCTTTGTTGTGAGCTTGAATGATAGCATGTATTATTATATGCAATGACTTGTGCATGTGTGTGTGTGTTTTTGGCATGATTAAATTCTAGCACTTCTACCTCTTGTGCATTAGGAACTAGAAATTTGTGCTATGATTTTATGCGCTGATTTTGAACCTAGTGCTGGTTTGTGTGAACCAAAAATCCTAGCTCAACTCCATTTCTTGATTACTCCAGTCACCTTTTTCTTTCTCCTTTATTTTTGCACCTTTATTCAAAAATAGGGACTTCACCAAAACCTCAATTCCACTTGTTTAAAAATTCTGAAAACTTGGCAGAATGATCTCTACCACTTGTAGATCACATCCTAGCAAACCACCACCACCACTTGGACCAGATTTTGAATTTTTCGAAATTCAAATGAATTTTAGCCAAATGACCATTTTATTCTTCTTCTCTTTCTTTGCAAATCACTCAAGGTGATAACCCTAGCCGACCACCTCTCCCTCTCTCTCTGCCCTCTCTTCAAAACCCAGCTCTTAGCCCTTGTCTTTTAGCACTTGGACACAAAGAAGGAGGGAGACCCGAGGTGATCTAGGGTAGATCCTCTCCCCCTCTTTCTTTTCTCCCTCCACCGCCTCTCACCCCCAACCAATGTCCAGCACCCCCACTCCAGCACCATCTCGACCCTACCCTCCAGAGAGACCAAGCTCACACCTCACCTTGCCCTCTCGCTCTCTCGCCGGCATGACCAGGGCACACGCCCGTTGGTCTGAAGCTTTGGAGAGAACCCATCGCCAGCCCCCACGCCAGTAGACCCCACTCGCCACCGTCCAGCTCAACCAATCGACTCCTACTGTCCAAAACACTCATAGGCCTCGCCCTGGCCCCGCTCTGCCCGCGCCCGGCATGCCAGGGGACGCCGAGAGCGGCGTACGCATTCCTGCGCGCCCACTCGACCGTTCGCCTCGCTCCGCACATGAGCATGCACAGCATCCAGTGCATGTTGCAACGCCACCACTGCCCAGCACCCTAGCCGACCCAGTTCACCGCGCCGCGCACCGTTTTCCCTGCTAACGCTCTGAAACCGACCGTGTCGTGGCCAAACCTATGCACCCCCGACGCAGCCACCCCTAGCGCTGCACTCAGCTCACAACGCCATCCCAGAAACGCCGCCCCTCTCGCCCAACCGTGACCGATGAGGTGCACCCTGCACCGAGACCACCCCGACCATATAAAGCCCAACACCCCCTCTGGAGCTCTCCCCTGCTGCTCATTTGCTTCCCTTCCACTACCTCTCTCACTGCAGACCCTCCCACCATGGAGACCAGCCCTTCTCGCCGTTGCTGAACGCCCGAGCCGGAGAAAATCGTAGGCAATGGTGAAGGTTGCCGTCGATCGGGGAAATCATTTCCCTCTTCTTCTCTGCGCTCAAACCTCTCTTCCTCTCGAGATCAAGCTCACCCGCCCCTCGATCTCTTGCAGGAAACGCTGGCCATTGCCATCGCTGGCGATGCCAGGAACTAACCGAGACCGCCGCGACCGAGACCACCTGCACGCCTTCCTCCTGCACGCATTCGAGCACCAGCCACTTTGCCATCACCTCCTCCGCCGATCGCTACCCCTGCGTCACGCCGAGACCTCCCTGCTGCCCCATGGTGAGCTCCGCTGCCCGCAAACCCTAGCCGGCGCTCTCTTCTCTCTCTCGCGCGCATGTAGGCCGGGGAGGAAGACGACGTTGCGCCATCCGATCTAAATCGGACGGCGGCTTACCGCTTCGGCCAAGCCAGGCCCGGGCAGGCCGACAAATCTGGGCCGGCCTGGCTCGGATCCGCCGCCTCGGCCCGTTTCTTTTTTTCAGCTAATCTGTTATTTCATTTTGTAAATCTCTGCTAGATTCAAAAATTTGTAGAAATATTTCTGTGAGTCAAAAATTAGTGATTCAAATTTCTATGTGCTCCTGACGTTATTATCTACATGGCTATACTGCATGCATGATTTTTAGGAACTTAGGTATTATCTGTGAATTAATATTGGTAGATCTAGGGTTTTTCCATGTTATTTCCAAAATAGGAGTTTGGTATTATGAAATCTTGTATTTCCAATTTTCAGTGATGCTCTGTGATGTGGTGAAGTTTCAGAACCTGGTTTTGCTATTTGAGGAGTATTCTATTTCCTATAGTAATTACTTTAGTGATAATAAAGATTTGCCTTTTTTTAATTATTGTGCATAGTAGGATTATTATTTTCAGGTGATTCCACCTCTGGTGTGTTCTATATTGCTGTAGCTTTCTAAGAAGGTCTCTAGTAGAATTTTAGTAGTTACAGAAAGTTTTAGGGAATTAAATTGCCTTTCTAGTGATAAGTGTGAGTAGGAAATTCTTTATAATTCACCAAAAGCTTCTTTTGGATGGATTCCAATTGGAGTGGTTCTGTAATGTTGTTAGCTACCTGAATGTATGCTGGTTGCCTTGTCTTGATGCATATTGATGCCTGCAAGTTGTTTGCTTGAGAATATGGTTTATTTGCAAATAGGAATTGCTTTGCTATTATATGGGTATGTTTTCTTTGTAGAAAATATTGATGGTTCAGAATTCTGAACATGTTTGTTTCTGATACTCAATGTTTGAGTTGTGTGTTGCACATATTGGGTGTGAATCATGTATGCATGTGTGCTTATTATGTGTTGTTGTTACTTTTTCCGGCGATAGAATCGAACGACGAGTGTGCGGAGGAGGGGGAGATCTTTGAGTATCAAGAGGAAGGAGATCAGGGACAAGCCACTCAAGGCAAGCCATCTACTTGTTGCATATCTGAATCCTACTATTACACCTTGCATTGCTTTACTCCTGTTTTGTTATTATGCATTGTTTTTCTAAATTGCTATTATTCTCTAGATAGCAGTAGTTGGCGACTTAGCTCCACAAGTCGACTTGATATCATCCATAGAGATGACACCCCTTGTGACCTATTCAACACCCCTCTTATTAGAGACTTGATGGTTAGCATCAAAGTCTTTGGAAAACTTGTAGTGGAGCCAAAAACTCTAGGATTGGGAATACTCTCGGGAAAGATTTTGAAAATGTTTTCGAAAACCTTGGGGTAGTTGCTACTCCATTGAAATGTTTTCAAATGGTTTTATAAACATGGAGTTGGACATGGGAGATGAAGGAGTTGGTGGATTTCTGAAAAATGGCATTGAGTATAAGTGTTTTCCAAACCAATTACTCCCGTGCAACCACATTACCCCGGTATGGGACGGGGCCTAGTCTGAAGTCTGTCTGCTTTAGTGCGGGGAGTCTCATACTATATAAGGGTTTGTGGTACCCAGAATATGGTATGCAACACCCCCGAATCCGGGTTGACGCCTATTGGGGGTCAATACATTACAACGGCATATCCTGAGCCACCGGAAGACAATTGGGTTCTCCCGCCATGGCGCCGGAGTTACGCTCTGAAGGAGGTACTGCCGGGGCGTGCCGGGGAGGTAGACTCCACATGGTAGGCACCCGTGCTAAGGTAGATGGATGGAGGGCTTTGATCGATTATCCGAACCCCGCATACTTGTGTATGACGGTCCGTGGTAGTATCCCGGCGGATTTATCGAATGGTGTTGGTAAAGTGTACAACCTCTGCAGAGTGTAATCTATTCGAATAGCCGAGTCCTCGGTCATGGATGGTTGGAACGGCCATACTTAACCTGTTTCGAGTTTTGGTTTTACAAAATGTTTTCGGAAAAGTGGAGTTAGTGCCAGACGGAGTACTTGGAGGGTACTGCCGTGGCATGGGAATGGTTCGGAGTACTCGAGGGTACTGCCGAGGAGATAGAGGTCATGTATGATTGACCATGGTTGCCTTGGGCAAACGAAAAGGAGTTCCCCATTTCCTAGAGCTTTTACAAAAACTTGTCTTATAAACATCTTCGTTAATAAGGATATAGAGATGTCGTATGACATGCTATATCGACACAAGAAACTCACTAGCATAGAACTACCTCAAACCAAGCCAACTCTTGCTACAGCCAAATAGCATATGAATACTTTTCTCTTAGATGGTTTGCGAGTACAATTCAAAATGTACTCATGGCTTTGTCCCTGGCTATTAACTTGGCCAGACTATGAAGATGACTATGAGGAGGACGATGGTGGTTACGACGACGCCTGTGCGAATTAGGATCGTTTCCCGGTTAGTTGCCTGTAGGGTAGTAGGCCTGACCTGGGTCAGCTACGCTGCGTGTATCCTGCTATCTACTAAGTATGAGTGTGTCAGTTGAACTTGCCCTGCGTGGCGTTTATATTCGGCCAAGCGGCCTATGTAAGACTTTAAGACTCGCTATGTAATAGATGATGTAATCTGTAATGCCAACTCTGTTATGTGGATTCACAATGGTCTTCCTAGGATCGTGGATTGTATGCATAACGGGAATCCCGGGTGGTAAGCCGGGGTCCCCACAGAGTTGGTATCAGAGCCATCCTGACCTTAGGAGACCCTAGTTTAGCACGAGCGTTAGATCGGACCAAAAACTATTTTCTGAAACTAAAAGAGATGGTTATATATATCTAAGATAAATATATATTGCTCTCATCTCTTCCCTTATTCTCTAAGCATCTTTAATTACTTGCATCTTAATTCAAGTTTTACTTATGTATTAAAATTCTGCACACCTGGGTAAGTCATTAATTAAATCTACTCTAAAACTTGTGTAGATGGACGCTCCCACGGCACAACGACAAGTTGGGACACACGAGGAGATCGCTGTGTTCGAGCGCGACCTTGTGGAGTTGGCAGCCCGCCTTGGGCACCCGCGTCCCAAGGTGAGGGGCTACCGCCTCTTCGAGGAGGGCACTCGCGAGCTGGCGTACCGTATCGTCTGCCAGGTCTGCGGGAGGGAGGTTCCGCCTACGTCCGAGGAGTTCACCTTCGAGGTGATCGAGCGCACCTGGGGCGAGGGTGTGATGCGTGTTCTGTAGCATGCCATCTCACGCCTTGTCCACCTTCACGCCGCTGAGTTGGCGAGTACATGTTACGAGCACTACGGGAGGTGCGATGACGAGGGCTTTCCTGTTGAGCCCCCTTTGCCGACCCCCTTCAGCCGCCACCTTACCCACACGGAGGTCCTTCTGCACCACTCCCAGGAGCAGTTGGACCATGTCCGTATGGTTGCCGATGAGCGTGGCTTGGAGTTGGCCGTTCTCCGTGATGACCTGCAGGCGGCCATCTTCTCTTGCCACCACCTCATAGCCGCGAAGAAGAGGATCGCAAAGAGGAACAGGAGCCTTAGGCATCGCGTTCGTGACCTTCAGGACCAGCTTGCCTCTCTTGAGAGTAACGTGTCCGATCTAGAGGAGGAGACCGCCGAGCTCCGCAAGGAGAACGAGGCAGTACTCAGCCGTGACGACGACCACCAGGAGGCCTTCGACGAGGAGCCCGCGAGCATCGACGACAACCGTGGTAGCGACAGCGGTGATGACCGCGACGCTATCATGGACTTCTACGCTCCCGAGACTCCCAGCGAGGAGGACCCCGAGGAGGTTGTCCCCCACATCAGCGGCGACAAGTAGGTCCAGCGCCCTAGCCCTCACACATAGGTTGACGCGTAGTTGTTAGTTTATCCCCTTTTGCGTATCCGTGTTGCATGGTCTGTATGGAACCATTTGGTACTTGTGTTGTATGAGACTATGTGGTATGTGTGTGCCTGGAGCTGTTGGCACCCTTTTGCTTGTGTATATGTATGTCTGAACTTGCACGTGCATGTATGATGTTGGAGTGTTGGTATGTATGCCTTGTTATGTTGGCATGTTATGCATGTGTTGAGGTCCTATCTTTTGTTGAGATATGATTGAGGTTCAATTGTTATTTTGTCTTACAAAACCTATTTCTCTCCAGAATGGCTCCAAAAATGCGAGGCCACACTGGAGGCAATCTGCCCCCACCCCCTAAGCCCAGCATGGAGCAACTGTTGCTTCTCATGCTTGAAGATCGCGAAGCCGCTCGCGCCGAGCATCAAGCCAACCTTGCCACTCTTTAGCACCTCGCACAAATTGCCACCAACCACAACGACCATGGTGGCAATGACGACAACGAGCCCCGCAACAAGCTTAGGGACTTCCAGAACTCCAACCCTCCGACCTTTGCCAAGTCCACCGAACCCCTGGACACCGATGACTGGCTCCGCACCATCGAAAACAAGCTAGAATATGCCGGAGTTGGGAAGAATGAGAAGGTGCTCTATGCCACTCACTTCCTAGCTGGAGCAGCGGGTGCATGGTGGGAAAATGTCCATGCCATGCAGCCCGAAGGACAAGTGATGACTTGGGATGCTTTCAAGGCCAAGTTTCGCAAAGCCCACATTCCCACCGGACTCATCAAGATCATGCGCGACAAGTTCCTCAACCTCAAGCAAGGTGGGATGAGTGTCACCGAGTACCTCGACAAGTTCACTACCTGGGGAAGATACGCCCCTAATGACATCGACACTAATGAGAAGAAGAGAGAGCGCATCCTGAATGGACTTTAGGAGGAGCTGCAAACCTATCTGGTAGCCGTCCCATACAATGACCTGGAAGCCATGGTGGATGCTGCTATCATGGTGGAAGACAAGCACAAAGCTGCCTGTGAAAGCCGCAAGAGAAGGATGATGAGTCAGGGTGGACCAAGCAACCAAAGGTCCCGCAGCATGCCCCCATCTAGGCATGTGCCACCACCATAGAGGTTTGCCTCTCAAGCCCCCAGGCCTAACAATCCCAACCGCTAGTATTCCAGCAACCATCCTGCAAGCGGAACTCCTTAGGAGGGAACCATAACACCTTCAACCCCATCAACCGCAGCCAAGGAAGTGGCTGCTACACTTGTGGCCGGCCTAGACACTTCTCTAAGGAGTGTCCCCAGAAGAAGCCATCTGCGCCGAGCCTCAGCGCGCCGAGGCCCAATCCGGGTCAAGGCCGTGGACCCCCTGGAAGGAACCCGAAAACTCAAGTCAATGTTGCCCGAGGCCGCCTGAACCATGTCAATGCAGCTGAAGCAGAGGAAGCACCCGATGTCGTGCTTGGTACGTTTCTCGTCAACTCTGTGCCTGTAAAAAAAATTATTTGATTCTGGTGCATCCCATTCTTTTGTCACGGAGAGCTTTGTGGAAAAGGGTAATCTGAAACCTAGTTGCCTAGATAGGCTTATGATAGTACAAATACTCGGGTCGGTCGCCAGAACCAAACTATGCTGCCGTAATGTCCCAGTAGAGCTCCATGGAGTGCATTTCCAAGCGGATCTGATTATCTTAGGCACAAAGGTTTTGGATGTGGTACTTGGAATGGACTGGATGTCCAAGTACCAGGGTCATATAGATTGCGCTCGGAAAGCTATAACCGTGACCAGCAGTGATGGAGTTTAGATTGAGCACATCGCAACCATGCCATCCCGCAAAGCTTACTATAAGAAGTCTGTCACTGGGCCGACTCTTGACCAAGTTCCAGTGGTATGCGAATACCCCGATGTCTTCCTTGAGGAGCTGCCAGGTATGCCCCCTAACCGGGATATCGAGTTCATAATTGAGTTGATTCCCGAAACAGCTCCCATTGCTCAAAGACCTTACCGTATGAACCCCCAAGAGCTCGAGGAGTTAAAGAAGCAACTCGCTGATATGCTCAGCAAAGGCCTTATCCGTCCCAGCGCTTCACCTTGGGGATCGCCTGTTCTCTTTGTGGACAAGCGAGACAGTACCATACGACTGTGTGTGGACTACCGTAAACTAAATGAGGTGACCATCAAGAATAAATACCCACTCCCAAAGATTGAAGACCTATTTGATCAGCTGAATGGAGCTAAGGTGTTCTCCAAGATTGATCTCCGCACTGGATATCATCAGCTGAAGGTCCGAGAGTCCGACATTCCCAAGACCGCCTTCACCACTCGCTACGGCCTATTCGAGTACACAGTCATGTCCTTCGGCCTAACCAATGCCCCTGCCTATTTCATGAATCTCATGAATAAGGTATTCATGAAGTTCCTGGACAAATTTGTGGTGGTCTTCATCGATGACATCTTGGTCTATTGCAAGACTGAGGAAGAGCACGCAGAGCATCTGCGGCTAGTATTGGGAACCCTGCGCAAGCACTAGCTTTACGCCAAATTCAGCAAGTGTGAGTTTTGGCTAAAAGAAGTTGGATTTCTAGGCCATGTTATCTCAGCCGGTGGAGTATCCGTGGACCCCTTGAAAATCACCTCTATCCTGGAAAGAAAAGCCCCGACCAACCCCGCCGAAGTCCAAGCATTTCTTGGGCTAGCCGGATATTACCAGAAGTTTCTAGCATCGCTCGCCCGTTGACCCAGCTACTCAAGAAGGATAAGAAGTTTGAGTGGACTGCAAAGTGCGAGGAGAGTTTCCAAGAACTCAAGAAGCGACTCGTGTCAGCTCCTATCCTAACCATGCCCGATATTACCAAGAGCTTCGATGTCTACTGCGACGCCTCCAAGCTTGGGCTTGGAAGTGTCTTGATGCAAGATGGCAAGGTTATCGCCTACCTATCCCGTCAGCTTCGCCCTCATGAGTTGAACTATCCTACCCGTGACCTAGAGCTTGCCGTTGTTTTCCATGCCCTCAAAACTTGGCGACACTATGGGGACCCCAGCTTACCACCCAAGATTCCCGTTATGCATACAATTCACGATCCCAGGAAGACCATCGTGAATCCACATAACAGAGTTGGCATTACAGAGTACATCATCCATTACATAACGAATTCATAAAGTCTTACATATGGCCGCTTGGCCGAATTTAAATGCCTCGCAGGGCAAGTTCAACTGACACACTAATGCTTAGCAAACAGCGGCGGGATACATGTAGCGTAGATGACCCAAGTCAGACCTACTACCCTACAGGCGACTGACCGGGAAACGATCCTAATTTGCACCGGCGTCGTCGTAGTCTCCTCCGTCCTCCTCATAGTCATCATCATAGTCTGGCCAAGTTAATAGCCAGGGAAAAAGCTGTGAGTACATTTTGAATTGTACTCGCAAACCATCTAAGAGAGAAGTATTCATATGCTATTTGGCTGTAGCAAAGGTTGGCTTGGCTTGAGGCTGTCAATGCTAGTAATTTTCTCATGTTGGTATAGCATGTCATACGACATCTCTATATCCTTATTAAAGAAGATACTTGTAAGACAAGTTTTTGTAAAAGCTCTAGGAAAGGGGGAAACTCCTTTATGCTTGCCAAAGGCAACCATGGTCAATCATACATGACCATTCTTCTTCACCTCGGCAGTACCCTTCGAGTACTCTGACCCATTCCTGTGCCACGGCAGTACCCTCCAAGTACTCCGTCCGGTACAAACTCCATTTTTCCGAAAACATTTTGTAAAACCAAAACTCGACATAGGTTAAGTATGGCCATTCCAACCATCCATGACCGAGGACTCGGCTATTCGAATAGATTACACTCTGCAGAGGTTGTACACTTTACCCACACCATCCGATAAATCCACCGGGATGCCACCACGGACCATCATACACAAGTATGCGGGGTTCGGATAATTGGTCAAAGCCTTCCACCTATCCACCTAAGTACGGGTGCCTACCCGGTGGAGTTTACCTCCCCGGCACGCCCCGGCAGTACCTCCTTCAGAGTGTCACTCCAGCGCCACGGCGGGAGAACCCAAGTGTCTTCCAGGCGGGTAGCCTATTGGCGGGCCCGCTATACTATTGCCCACCACTTGCGACAACCCGGATTCCAGGGTCCTACAAACCCTTATATAGTACGAGGCTCCCCGCACTAAAACAAATAGACTTCAAACTAGTCCCCGTCCCATACCGGGGTAATGTGGTTGCACGGGGGTAATTGGTTTGGCGAACACTTATACACAATGCCATTTTTCAGAAATCCACCAACTCCTTTATCTCCCATGTCCAACTCCATGTTTATAAAACCATTTGAAAACATCTCAATGGAGTAGCAACTACTCCAAGGTTTTCGAAATCATTTTCGAAACCTTCCAGAGAGTGTTCCCAATCCTAGAGATTTTGGCTCCACTACAAGTTTTCCAAAGACTTTGATGCTAATCATCAAGTCTCTAACAAGAGGGGTGTTAAATAGGTCACAAGAGGTGTCATCCCCATGGATGATATCAAGTCGACTTGTGGAGCTAAGTCGCCAACTATTGCTATCTAGAGATTAATAGCAATATAGAAAATCATGCATAATAGGAAAGCAGGAGTAAGCAATGCAAATAATAATAGGATTTAGGTATGCAACAAGTAGATGGCTTGCCTTGGTTGGCTTGTCCCTGATCTCCTTCCTCTTGATAATCAAAGACCTCCCCTTCCTCTGCACACTCGTCGTTCGAATCTATCGCTAGAAAAGTGACAATAACACATAATGAGCACACATGCATACATGGTTCACACTCAATCATGCAACACCCAACTCAAGCATTGAGTATCAGAAACAAACATGTTCAGATATCTGAACCAATAACATGTTCTACAAAGGAATCATTACCCAAATAAAAGCAATGCAAATATTAATGGCAAATAAACCCTAATCTCAAGCAAACAACTTCTAGGCATCCATATGCATCAAGACAAGGCAACCAGCATACATTCAGGTAACCAGCAATATTACAGAACCAACAAAATTGGAATCAAGTCAAAAGAGCAAAATATTGAATTACTATGAATTTCCTAGTTTCACTTAACACTAGAAAAGCATTTTATTTCCATAAAACTTTTTGTAACCACTAAAATTCTACCAGAGGCATCCTTAGAAAGCTACAGTAATATAGAACACACCAGAGGTGGAATCACCTGAAAATATTTAACCTACTTCATACAATAAATAAAACAAGGCACTTTTCCATTATCACTAAAATAATTAATATAGGAGATATAATACTCCTAAAATAGTAAATCCAATTCCTACAGCTTCACATAGCAACAGGGCATCTCTGAAAATTTGAATCAATCAATTTCAGCACATACAACTTCAGATTTGGATTTATGAAGATAAAACCCTAGAGCTACAACAAATAAATCACAGATAATTCCTAATGCCCTAAAAATCATGCATGCAGTATATTCAGGTAGACAATAACATCAGGAACACATAGAAATTTGAATCACGAATTTTGGATTCATAGAAACATTTCTATGCATTTTTGAATCTAGCAGGAGATTTCAAAATGGAATAACAGATTTTGAAAAAAAAATACAAAAACGGGCCAGATCCGCGGGGCTCGGCTAGATCTGAGCTGGGCCGGCCCGGTCCAGGGTTTGCGCGTGGGAGAGAGCAATTTCAAATCGCTGACGGACGGGCCCCGGCGGTCAGTGACTCGCTGATACCAAATTGGTACCGGACATTGTGGTCCATCTGATTAGATCGAAGATCGACGGCGGAGGGCCGTCGTCTCCCTCACGTCGGGGCTGGGGGAAACCCTAGCCTTAGCTACTGGACGCTCCAGGTCGGGGCTCACCTAGGGGCATCGAAGGAGGCTGGGTGGCTGCAGGACGGCGGCGGTCACTCCGAAACTCCTCCGCGTCTAGATCCTGCAAGAAGAAGGGCTCGAGGTGGGGTGCACGGCCGTGCTCATCTGCGATAACCTTCGGGTTCCGTTGGAGATGGCGGCGTCCTTGCTCAGCCAGAGAGCGAATGGGGTGCAGGGTTAGATCCAGGCCTAGCAGGGGAAGGGAACGGTGCAAGAGAAGAGCAGGGAGAGGTGGCCGACGTCGACCCACGGCTTCGCCGTCTACCCCTGCTCCGGCGAGGCTCCTCGGGCTCTGCTGCCCGGGGAGGTGACGGGCTTCGTCGGCTTGGCTCAGCGGTGAGAGGAGATGGGGTGAGGACGCAAATGAGCGGCAGGGGAGAGTTCCAGAGGGGGCGAGGGGTTTTATAGGCAGAGGTGGGCTAGGTCTATGGTGCTCCAGGGTTGGAAACCATTGGGCATCGTGGGCGGCGGTCCGAGGCGGCGTTGTAGGTTGAGTCTAATGGTGTGGTCGTGGAGGCCGTGCGCTTGCTGCAACGGTCGGGGTAACGTGGTTTTCAGTCCGGGTACGGTAGGTTTCGGTCGCGGCCAGGGCACGCTGGGGCTTGCACGTGCAGGGCGGGGTGCACACGACGTTGTACTCACGGTGCCGTGCAGGGTCGTGTGAGGCACGAGGGAAAAGGAGGCATGCGTGCTTCGGAATGTGACCGCCGTTCTCGGCATCCAGAACGTGCACGAGCAGGGTCAGAGCACGGCTGGAGGACGGTCTGCAGGCAGTGCGGGCGGCGGCCAGGGGTTGGGCAGTGAAGGCGGTGTGCAGGAGATGTCGTGGGCGAGGCAGCAGCAGGAGGCTTGCCTCCTACGCCTCATTCCACTCGGGCGCGCTCTGGGGTGTTTCGGGGTTTCAGGAGAAGGTGAGGTAGGTCATGTTCGAGTAGGCATTGTTCGACGGTGGTGGTGGTGAGGTGCAGAAGTGGGCGGTGGCTCCATGCTGATTGGGGGTATAGGCTGGGTGTGGTGAGAGAGAGAGAAGAAAGAGAGAAGAGGGAGATCAAGGCAAGATTGCCTCAGGTCCCTCCCCTTCCTTGTTTCCATCGGCTAGAAGACAAAAGGAATAAGAGAGAGAGAGGTAGGGGGTGGCTGGCTAGGTCCTTCTCCTGGTCGGGTTGCAAAGAAAAGAGAGAAGAAAAGAGGAAAAGGAAGAAGAAAAGGGGCCATTTGGCCAAGATTCATCCGAATTTTGAAAATTCGAAAATGACCAAGGAGGTAGTGGTGGTTTGCTCAATTGTGTTCTATAAATGGTAGAAACCATTCTGCAAGTTTTCAGAATTTTTAAATAAGTGGAAAAGAGATTTTGGTGAAGTCCTAATTATTGAATAAAGGTGCAAAAATAAAGTCTGAAATAAAGAGAGGAAAAGATTGTTGTTAACAAGCACACATCCTACTAGGTCAAGCTATAGCATAAAATCATAGCACTCTCTCATGCACTCGTGCACATGATCAATTTGAAAATCTGAAAAGAAAAAGAAATTAACTAGCACACACACACATGCACATGAAATCATACCATGCCCACAAAGAAAGATCACTACCTTAGCACACAAGCTCAATTGAAAGCAAGTTTTTATTTAACCCACTTTTTAATGCATGGAAGCTGATTTAAATCCAGGTTACAAAAAAAGGGTGTTATAGACCTTCCCCCCTTAAAAGAATCTCGTCCCGAGATTCGGTAGCTAAGCGTGAAGCAGTTCGGGAAATTCTCGTTGGAGATAATCCTCGCGTTCCCAAGTGGCCTCATTTTCGGTATGGTTACTCCATTGCACCTTGTACATTTTGATCTTGCGTCTACGGGTGAGACGGACATCTTCTTCAAGGATACGGATTGGTCTTTCTCGGTAGGTGAGGTCGTGGTTTAGGTCAATAGTGTTGTGGTCAATCTCCTTGAAGGTCTCAGGCTTACTGGGAACTTGTAGGCATTTGCGGAGTTGCGAGATATGAAAGACGTCATGGAACTCGGACAACTTCGCGGGCAGCTCCATCTTGTAGGACATCTCTCCGCGGCGCTCTAGGATCTTGAATGGGCCGATGTAGCGGGGTGCAAGCTTACCCTTAACATGGAAGCGTTGCATACCCTTGAGTGGTGTCACTCGAAGGTAGACAAAGTCTCCCATATTGAAGGTAACAGGTCTTCTCTTGGAATCGGCATAACTCTTCTGCCTAGATTGGGCTGCTTTGAGGCGGTTGCGGATAAGCTGGACTTGTTCTTCAGCTTCCTTGATGATGTCGGGGCCAAAGATTTGACTCTCTCCTGTTTCCGACCAGTTGAGCGGGGTACGGCACTTGCATCCATAAAGGGCTTCGAAGGGGGCCATTTGCAGACTAGCTTGGTAGCTATTGTTATAGGAAAATTCAGCGAACGGCAAGCAGTCTTCCCACTTGGTTCCATAAGATAGAACACAAGCTCGCAGCATGTCTTCAAGGATTTGATTTACTTGCTTAGTTTGACCTCCAGTCTGCGGGTGATAGGCTGTGCTGAAGGATAGCCTAGTGCCTAAAGCTTCTTGGAGTTTCGCCCAAAATCATGAAGTGAACTAGGGCCCTCAGTCGGAGACAATGGTCTTTGGGATGCCATGGAGGCTGACTATGTGTGAAAGGTACAATTCTGCCAGATGGTTCCCATGGTCGGTGGTCTTGACTGGAATAAAGTGGGCAACTTTGGTGAGACGGTCCACAATAACCCATATAGAGTCATGTCCCCAATTCGATGTTGGTAGGCCAGTAATAAAGTCCATTCCGACTTCCTCCCACTTCCATAATGGTACCTTCAAGGGTTGTAATAATCCTGCGGGTCTTTGGTGCTCAGCTTTGACGCGTTGGCAGACATCACACCGGGCGATGTAAAAGGCTATTTCCCTCTTCATACCGTGCCACCAAAACTGTTCCTTCAAGTCTTGGTACATT
Source organism: Dactylis glomerata (assembly GCA_007115705.1). NCBI lineage: Eukaryota > Viridiplantae > Streptophyta > Magnoliopsida > Poales > Poaceae > Dactylis > Dactylis glomerata. The sequence goes on from QXEO01000532.1 coordinate 246,890, forward strand.
TTGGTGCCTCCGGGGTGGATCAAATACGGGGTGTCGTGGGCTTCCTTCAGAATAAGCTGCTTCAACTCCTCAATGTTCGGGACGCATAGGCGGTCATTATACCATAGCACACCTTCCTGGTCAATTGAAAACCCAGGTACTTCCTCTCGTCCCATCCTACGTTTAATTCCTTCAGTACTCTCATGACCCTTCTGAGCTCCTTTAATTTGGTCGAAGAGAGTGGGTCGGACTTCAAGGTTTGCTAGGAAACTGTGGCTTACAAGCTCAAGTCCAAACTTCTCGAACTCCTCGCATAGGGTTGGTTGGCTGGTCTTCAGTAAGGCATTTAGAGAACAAGGCTCCCGGCTGAGGGCATCAGCGATCACATTCGCTTTACCAGGATGGTAATGAATGCCTAGGTCATAGTCTTTGATGAGTTCTATCCATCTCCTCTGTCTCATGTTCAACTCCTTCTGAGAGAAAATATACTTCAGGCTTCTGTGATCGGTGTAGATCTCACATCGGTTCCCCATAAGATAGTGTCGCCATGTCTTGAGGGCATGGACAACAGCGGCAAGCTCTAGGTCATGGGTGGGATAGTTCAACTCATGCGGGTGAAGCTGACGGGATAGGTAGCCGATGACTTTGCCGTCCTACATCAAGACACTTCCAAGCCCAAGCTTGGAGGCATCGCAGTAGACATTGAAGCTCTTGGTAATATCGGGCATGGTTAGGATAGGAGCTGATACAAGTCGCTTCTTGAGTTCTTGGAAACTCTCCTAGCACTTCTCATTCCACTCAAACTTCTTCTCCTTCTTGAGTAGCTGGGTCAACGGGCGAGCAATACTAGAGAACTCTTCTACAAACTTCCGATAATATCCAGCTAGCCCAAGGAATGCTCGGACTTCGGTGCGGTTGGTCGGGGCTTTTCTCTCCAAGATAGAGGTGATTTTCGAAGGATCCACCGATACTCCACTGGCTGAGATAACGTGGCCTAGAAACCCAACTTCTTTCAGCCAAAATTCACACTTGCTGAATTTGGCGTAAAGCTGGTGCTCGCGCAGGGTTCCCAGTACTAGCCGCAGATGCTCTGCGTGCTCTTCCTCGGTCCTGGAATAGACCAAAATGTCGTCAATGAATACCACCACAAACTTGTCAAGGAACTTCATGAACACCTTGTTCATGAGATTCATGAAATAGGTAGGGGCATTGGTTAGGCCAAAGGACATGACCGTGTATTCAAATAGGCCGTAGCGTGTGGTGAAAGCAGTCTTGGGGATGTCAGACTCTTGGACTTTCAGCTAATGATATCCGGTGCGGAGATCAATCTTGGAGAACACCTTAGCTCCATTCAGCTAATCAAACAAGTCTTCAATCTTTGGGAGAGGGTATTTATTCTTGATGGTCACCTCATTCAGTTTACGGTAATCCACACACAGGCGTATGGTATCGTCTCCCTTGTCCACAAAGAGAACAGGCGATCCCCATGGTGAAGCTCTGGGATGGATAAGGCCTTTGCTGAGCATATCAGCGAGCTGTTTCTTTAACTCCTTGAGTTCTTGGGGGTTCATACGGTAAGGTCTTTGAGCAATAGGAGCTGTTCCGGGAATCAACTCAATTATGAACTCGATATCCCGGTCAGGGGGCATACCTGGCAGCTCCTCCGGAAAGACGTCGGGGTATTCGCACACCACCGGAACTTGGTCAAGGGTCGGCCCAGCGACAGACTTCTTATAGTAAGCTTTACGGGATGGCATGGTTGCGATGTGCTCAATCTGAAATCCATCACCACTGGTCACGGTTATAGCTTTTCGGGCGCAATCTATATGACCCTGGTACTTGGACATCCAGTCCATTCCAAGTACCACATCCAGACCCTTTGTGCCTAGAATAATCAAGTCGGCTTGGAAGGATACCCCATGGATGACTATGGGTACCCCTTCGCAGGTCAAGTGTGCCCTAACTTGGGAACCGGGAATTTGAACTATCATATTGCGGGCCATTTGGGACGCGGTCAACCCACCCTTGGTCACAAACCTCTCAGTAACAAAGGAATGCGAAGCCCCAGAATCAAACAACACTCTTGCGGGGACTGAGTTGATGAGAAACGTACCCAGAACAATGTCAGGTGCCTCAGCAGCTTCTTCAACGGTCACATGGTTCAGACGGCCTCGGGCATTGTTGGCTTGAGTCTTCGAGTTCCTCCCAGGGGGTCCACGGCCTTGACCCAGATTGGGTCGCGGCGCGCTGAGGCTCGGCGCAGATGGCTTCTTCAGGGGACACTCCTTAGAGAAGTGTCCAGGCTGGCCACAAGTGTAGCAGCCACTTCCTTGGCTGCGGTTGGCGGGGTTGAAAGTGTTGCAGTTGCCTCCAGAGAAGTTCCCGCTGGTAGGGCGGTTGCTGGAATACTGGCGGTTAGGGTTGTTGGGCCTGGGAGCTTGAGAGGTGAACCTCGGAGGGGGTGGCGAGGACCTTGATGGGGGCATACTACGGGACCTTTGGCTGCTTGGTCCTCCCTGACTCATCATCCTCCTCTTACGGCTTTCGCGGGCAGCTTTGTTCTTGTCCTCCACCATGATAGCAGCATCTACCAGAGCTTCCAGGTTGTTGTAAGGCACAGCGACCAGATAGGGCTGCAGGTCTTCCTGAAGTCCATTCATGAAGCGTTCCCTCTTCTTCTCATTAGTGTATATGTCGTTAGGAGCGTACTTTCCCCAAGTAGTAAACTTGTCGAGGTACTCCGTAACACTCATCCCACCTTGCTTGAGGTTGAGGAAATTGTCGCGCATAATCTTGATAAGTCCGGTGGGAACGTGGGCTTTGCGGAACTTGGCCTTGAAAGCATCCCAAGTCATCACCTGGCCTTCGGGCTGCATAGCTCGGATATTTTCCCACCATGCACCCGCTGCTCCAGCCAGGAAGTGAGTGGCGTAGAGCACCTTTTCATTCTTTCCAACTCCCGCATACTCGAGTTTGTTCTCGATAGTGCGGAGCTAGTCGTCGGTGTCAAGGGGTTCAGTGGACTTGGTGAAAGTTGGTGGGTTGGAGTTCTGGAAGTCCCTAAGCTTGCTGGGAGGCTCGTCATCGTCATTGCCACCACGGTTGTTGTGGTTGGTGGCAATCTGTGCGAGGTGCTGAAGAGTGGCAAGGTTGGCTAGACGCTCAGCACGAGCGGCTTCGCGGTCCTCTGGCATGAGCCGCATCAGCTGCTCCATGCTGGGCTCAGGTGGTGGGGGCGGATTGCCTCCAGTGTGGCCTCGCGTCTCCGGAGCCATTCTGGAGAGAAATAGGTTGTGTAAGACAATAAAACAATAGAACCGCAAATCATATTTCAACACAAGGTAGGACCTCAACTCATGCATAACATGTCAACACAACATGGCATACATACCAACACTTCAACATCATACATGCACAAGCAAGTTCAGGCATACATATACACAAGCAAAAGGGTGTCGATAGCTCCAGGCACGCACATACCACATAGTCTCAAACAACACAAGTAGCAAATGGTTCCATACAGACCATGCAACAAGGATACGCAAAAGGGGATAAACTAACAACTACGCGCCGACCTACGTGAGGGGGATAGGGCGCTGGACCTACTCGTCACCGTGGATGTGGGGGACAACCTCGTCGGGGTCCTCCTCGCTGGGAGTCTCGGGAGCGTAGAAGTCCATGATAGCGTTGCGGTCATCACCGCTGTCGCTACCACGGTCGTCATCGTCAGTGCTCGCGGGCTCCTCGTCGAAGGCCTCCTGGTGGTCGTCGTCGCGGCTGAGTACCGCCTCGTTCTCCTTGCGGAGCTCGGCGGTCTCCTCCTCTAACTCAGACACGTGACTCTCAAGAGAGGCAAGCTGTTCCTCTTCGCGATCCTTGGCGAGAGAAGATGGCCGCCTGCAGATCCTCATGGAGGACAGCCAACTCCAAGCCACGCTCGTCGGCAACCATACAGACATGGTCTAGCTGCTCCTGGGAGTGGTGCAGCAGGACCTCCGTGTGGGTAAGGTGGCGGCTGAAGGGGGTCAGCAGAGGGGGCTCGATAGGAAAGCCCTCATCGTCGCACCTCCCGTAGTGCTCGTAGCGTGTACCCACCAGCTCAGCGGCGTGAAGTTGGACAAGGCGTGAGATGGCGTGCTGCAGAACACGCATCACACCCTCGCCCCAGGTGCGCTCGATCACCTCGAAGGTGAACTCCTCAGACGTAGGCGGAACCTCCCTCTCACAGACCTGGCAGACGACACGGTAAGCCAGTTCGTGGGTCCCCTCCTCGAAGAGGTGGTAGCCCCTCACCTTGGGACGCGGGCGCCCAAGGCGGGCTGCCAACTCCACTAGGTCGCGCTCGAACACCACGATCTCCTCATGTGTCCCAACCTGTCGGTGTGCCGTAGGAGCGTCCATCTACACAAGTTTTAGAGTAGACTTAATTAATGACTTACCCAGGTGTGCAAAATTTTAATACATAAGTAAAACTTGAATTAAGATGCAAGTAATTAAAGATGCTTAGAGAATAAGGGAAGAGATGAGAGCAATATATATTTACCTTAGATATATATAGCCATCTCTTTTAATTTTAGAAAATAGTTTTTGGTCCGATCTAACGCCCGTGCTAAACTAGGGTCTCCTAAGGTCAGGATGGCTCTGATACCAACTCTGTGGGGACCCCGGCTTACCACCCGGGATTCCCATTATGCATACAATTCACGATCCCAGGAAGACCGTCGTGAATCCACATAGCAGAGTTGGCATTACAGAGTACATCATCCATTACATAACGAATTCATAAAGTCTTACATATGGCCGCTTGGCCAAATTTAAATGCCTCGCAGGGCAAGTTCAACTGACACACAAATGCTTAGCAAACAGCAGCGGGATACATGCAGCGTAGATGACCCAAGTCAGGCCTACTACCCTACAGGCGACTGACCGGGAAACGATCCTAATTCGCACCGGCGTCGTCGTAGTCTCCTTTGTCCTCCTCATAGTCATCATCATAGTCTGGCCAAGTTAATAGCCAGGGACAAAGCCGTGAGTACATTTTGAATTGTACTCGCAAACCATCTAAGAGAGAAGTATTCGTATGCTATTTGGCTATAGCAAAGGTTGGCTTGGCTTGAGGCTGTCAATGCTGGTAATTTTCTCGTGTCGGTATAGCATGTCATACGACATCTCTATATCCTTATTAAAGAAGATACTTGTAAGACAAGTTTTTGTAAAAGCTCTAGGAAAGGGGAAAACTCCTTTATGCTTCCCAAAGGCAACCATGGTCAATCATACATGACCATTCTTCTTCACCTCGGCAGTACCATTCGAGTACTCCGACCCATTCCCATGCCACGGCAGTACCCTCCAAGTACTCCGTCCGACACAAACTCCATTTTTCCGAAAACATTTTGTAAAACCAAAACTCGACACAGGTTAAGTATGGCCATTCCAACCGTCCATGACTGAGGACTCGGCTATTCGAATAGATTACACTCTGCAGAGGTTGTACATTTTACCCACACCATCCGATAAATCCGCCGGGATGCCACCACGGACCGTCATACACAAGTATGCGGGGTTCGGATAATCAGTCAAAGCCTTCCACCTATCCACCTTAGTATGGGTGCCTACCCTGTGGAGTTTACCTCCCCGGCATGCCCTGGCAGTACCTCCTTCAGAGTGTCACTCCGGCGCCACGGCGGGAGAACCCAAGTGTCTTCCGGGCGGGTAGCCTATTGGCGGGCCCGCTATACTATTGCCCACCACTTGCGACAACCTGAATTCCAGGGTCCTACAAACCCTTATATAGTACGAGGCTCCCCGCACTAAAGCAAATAGACTTCAAACTAGGCCCCGTCCCATACCGGGGTAACGTGGTTGCACGGGGGTAATTGGTTTGGCGAACACTTATACACAATGCCATTTTTCAGAAATCCACCAACTCCTTTATCTCCCATGTCCAACTCCATGTTTATAAAACCATTTGAAAACATCTCAATGGAGTAGCAACTACTCCAAGGTTTTCGAAATCATTTTCGAAAGCTTCCCGAGAGTATTCCCAATCATAGAGTTTTTGGCTCCACTACAAGTTTTCCAAAGACTTTGATGCTAATCATCAAGTCTCTAACAAGAGGGGTGTTAAATAGGTCACAAGAGGTATCATCCCCATGGATGATATCAAATTGACTTGTGGAGCTAAGTCGCCAACTATTGCTATCTAGAGATTAATAGCAATATAGAAAATCATGCATAATAGGAAAGCAGGAGTAAGCAATGCAAGTAATAATAGGATTCAGGTATGCAACAAGTAGATGGCTTGCCTTGGTTGGCTTGTCCCTGATCTCCTTCCTCTTGATACTCAAAGACCTCGCCTTCCTCCGCACACTCGTCGTTTGAATCTATCGCCGGAAAAGTGACAATAACACATAATGAGCACACATGCATACATGGTTCACACTCAATCATGCAACACCCAACTCAAGCATTGAGTATCAGAAACAAACATGTTCAAATATCTGAACCAATAACATGTTCTACAAAGGAATCATTACCCTAATAAAACCAATGCAAATATTAATGGCAAATAAACCCTAATCTCAAGCAAACAACTTGCAGGCATCCATATACATCAAGACAAGGCAACCAGCATACATTCAGGTAACCAGCAATATTACAGAACCAACAAAATTGGAATCAAGTCAAAAGAGCAAAATATTGAATTACTATGAATTTCCTAGTTTCACTTAACACTAGAAAAGCATTTTATTTCCATAAAACTTTCTGTAACCACTAAAATTCTACCAGAGGCATTCTTAGAAAGCGACAGTAATATAGAACACACCAGAGGTGGAATCACCTGAAAATATTTAACCTACTGCATACAATAAATAAAACAATGCACTTTTCCATTATCACTAAAATAATTACTACAGGAGAGATAATACTCCTAAAATAGTAAATCCAATTCCTACAGCTTCACATAGCAACAGGGCAACTCTGAAAATTTGAATCAATCAATTTCATCACACACAACTTCAGATTTGGATTTATGAAGATAAAACCATAGAGCTACAACAAATAAATCACAGATAATTCCTAATGCCCTAAAAATCATGCATGCAGTATATTCAGGTAGCCAATAACATCAGGAACACATAGAAATTTGAATCACGAATTTTGGATTCACAGAAACATTTCTACGCATTTTTGAATCTAGCAGGAGATTTCAAAATGGAATAACAGATTTTGAAAAAAAAATTACAAAAATGGGCCAGATCTGCGTGGCTCGGCCAGATCTGAGCTAGGCCGGCCCGGTCTGGGGTTTGCGCGTGGGAGAAGGCGATTTCAAATCGCTAACGGACGGGCCCCGGTGGTCAGCGACTCGCTGATACCAAATCGGTACCGGACATTGCGGTTCGTCCGATTAGATTGAAGATCGACGGCGGAGGGCCGTCGTCTCCCTCACGTCGGGGCTGGGGGAAACCCTAGCCCTAGCTACTGGACGCTCGAGGTTGGGGCTCACCTAGGGGCGTCAAGGGAGGCTGGGTGGCTGCAGGACGGTGGCGGTCACTCCGAAACTCCTCCGCGTCCAGATCCTGCAAGAAGAAGGGCACGAGGTGGGGTGCGCGGCCGTGCTCGTCTGCGATGACCTTCGGGTTCCATCGGATATGGCGGCATCCTTCCTCTGCCAGAGAGGGAATGGGGTGCAGGGTTAGATCCAGGCCTAGCAGGGGAAGGGAATGGTGCAAGAGAAGAGCAGGGAGAGGTGGCCGATGTCGACCCACGGCTTCGCCGTCTACCCTTGCTCCGGCGAGGTTCCTCGGGCTCTGCTGCCCGGGAAGGTGACGGGCTTCGTCGGCTTGGCTCAGCGGTGAGAGGAGATGGGGTGAGGAGGCAAATGAGCGGCAGGGGAGAGTTCCAGAGGAGGCGAGGGGTTTTATAGGCAGAGGTGGGCTAGGTCTATGGCGCTCCGAGGTTGGAAACCATTGGGCACCGCGGGCGGCGCTCCGAGGCGGCGTTGTAGGCTGAGTCTAATGGTGTGGTCGTGGAGCTCGTGCGCTTGCTGCAACGGTCGGGGTAACGTGGTTTTCAGTCTGGGTACGGTAGGTTTCGATCGCGGCCAGGGCACGCTGGGGCTTGCGCGTGCAGGGCGGGGTGCGCACGACGTTGTACTCACGGTGCCGTGCAGGGTCATGTGAGGCGCGAGGGAAAAGGAGGCGTGCGTGCTTCGGAACGTGACCGCCGTTCTCGGCGTCCAGAACGTGCACGAGCAGGGTCAGAGCATGGCTGGAGGGTGGTCTGCAGGCAGTGCGGGCGGCGGCCAGGGGTTGGGCAGTGATGGCGGTGTGCAGGAGATGTCGTGGGCGAGGCAGCAGCAGGAGGCTTGCCTCCTATGCCTCATTCCACTCGGGCGCACTCTGGGGTGTTTCGGGGTTTCAGGAGAAGGTGAGGTAGGTCGTGTTCAAGCAGTCATTGGTCGACGGTGGTGGTGAGGTGCAGAAGTGGGCGGTGGCTCCATGCTGATTGGGGGTATAGGCTGGGTGTGGTGAGAGAGAGAGAAGAAAGAGAGAAGAGGGAGATCAAGGCAAGATTGCCTCGGGTCCCTCCCCTTCCTTGTGTCCATTGGCTAGAAGACAAAAGGAATAAGAGAGAGAGAGAGGTAGGGGGTGGCTGGCTAGGTCCTTCTCCTGGTCGGGTTGCAAAGAAAAGAGAGAAGAAAAGAGAAAAAGGAAGAAGAAAAGGGGCCATTTGGCCGAGATTCATCTGAATTTTGAAAATTCAAAAATGACCAAGGAGGTAGTGGTGGTTTGCTCAATTGTGTTCTATAAATGGTAGAAACCATTCTGCAAGTTTTCAGAATTTTTAAATAAGTGGAAAAGAGATTTTGGTGAAGTCCTAATTATTGAATAAAGGTGCAAAAATAAAGTCTAAAATAAAGAGAGGAAAAGATTGTTGTTAACAAGCATACATCCTACTAGGTCAAGCTATAGCATAAAATCATAGCACTCTCTCATGCACTCATGCACATGATCAATTTGAAAATATGAAAAGAAAAAGAAATTAACTAGCACACACACACATGCACATGAAATCATACCATGCCCACAAAGAAAGATCACTACCTTAGCACACAAGCTCAATTGAAAGCAAGTTTTTATTTAACCCACTTTTTAATGCATGGAAGCTGATTTAAATCCAGGTTACAAAAAAAAGGGTGCTACAGACACTATCTTATGGGGAACCGATGTGAGATCTATACCGACCACAAAAGCCTGAAGTATATTTTCTCTCAGAAGGAGTTAAACATGAGACAGAGGAGATGGATTGAGCTCATCAAGGACTATGACCTGGGCATTCATTACCATCCTGGTAAAGCGAATGTGGTCGCCGATGCCCTCAGCCGAGAGCCTTGCTCCCTAAACGCCTTACTGAAGACAAACCAACCGGCCCTGTGCGAGGAGTTCGAGAGGTTCGGACTTGAGCTTGTAAGCCACGGTTTCCTAGCGAACCTTGAAGTCCGACCCACTCTCTTCGACCAAATCAAAGGAGCTCAGAAGGGTCATGAGAGTATTGAAGGAATTAGGCGTAGGATCGAACAAGAGGAAGTACCTGGGTTTTCAATTGACCAAGAGGGTGTGCTATGGTACAATGGCCGCATATGCGTCCCAAACATTGAGGAGTTGAAGCAGCTTATTCTGAAGGAAGCCCACGACACCCCGTATTCGATCCATCCCGGAGGCACCAAAATGTACCAAGACTTGAAGGAACAGTTTTGGTGGCACGGTATGAAGAGGGAAATAGCCTTTTATATCGCCCGATGTGATGTTTGCCAGCACGTCAAGGCTGAACATCAAAGACCCGCCGGTTTATTGCAACCCTTGAAAGTGCCCCTGTGGAAGTGGGAAGAAGTCGGAATGGACATTATTACTGGGTTACCAACGTCGAGTCGGGGACATGACTCTATATGGGTTATTGTGGACCGTCTCACCAAGGTTGCCCAGTTTATTCCAGTCAAAACCATCGATCATGGGAACCGTCTGGCAGAATTGCACCTCTCACGCATAGTCAGCCTTCATGGCATTCCGAAGACCATAGTCTCAGACCGAGGCCCTCAGTTCACCTCATGATTTTGGGCGAAACTCCAGGAAGCCTTAGGCACCAAGCTATCCTTCAGCACAGCCTATCACCCGCAAACTGGAGGCCAAATGGAGCGAGTAAATCAAATCCTTGAAGACATGCTGCGAGCATGTGTTCTATCTTATGGAACCAAGTGGGAAGACTGTTTGCCATTCGCTGAGTTTTCCTACAACAATAGCTACCAAGCTAGTCTGCAAATGGCCCCCTTTGAAGCCCTTTATGGACGCAAGTGCCATACCCCGCTCAACTGGTCAGAACCTGGAGAGAGCCAGATTTTTGGCCCTGACATCATTAAGGAAGCCGAAGAATAAGTCCAGCTCATTCGAAACCGCCTTAAAGCAGCCCAATCTAGGCAGAAGAGTTATGCCAACTCTAAGAGAAGCCCTGTTACCTTCAATGTGGGAGACTTTGTCTACCTTCGAGTGACACCACTCAAGGGTATGCAACGCTTCCATGTTAAGGGTAAGCTTGCACCCCGCTACATCGGCCCATTCAAGATCCTAGAGCGCCGCGGAGAGATGTCCTACAAACTGGAGCTGCCCGCAGAGCTATCTGAGTTCCATGATGTCTTTCATGTCTCGCAACTCCACAAATGCCTTCAAGTTCCCAGCAAGCCCGAGACCTTCAAGGAGATCGACCATAACTCCATTGACCTAAACCACGACCTCACCTATCGAGAGAGACCAATTCGCATCCTTGAAGAAGATGTCCGTCTTACCTGTAGATGCAAGATTAAGATGTATAAGGTGCAATGGAGTAACCATACCGAAGATGAGGCCACTTGGGAACGCGAGGATTATCTCCAACAAGAATTCCCCGAACTACTTCACTCTTAGCTACCGAATCTCGGGACGAGATTCTTTTAAGGAGGGAAGGTCTGTAACACCTCACTTTCTGTAGACCTTATTGAGACCTTGGTTAAATGCTTTATTTTGGGTGAATTAAAAAAAACTTTGCTTTGTTGTGAGCTTGAATGATAGCATGTATGATTTTATGCAATGACTTGTGCATGTGTGTGTGTGTTTTTGGCATGATTAAATTCTAGCACTTCTTCCTCTTGTGCATTAGGAACTAGAAATTTGTGCTATGATTTTATGCGCTAATTTTGAACCTAGTGCTGATTTGTGTGAACCAAAAACCCTAGCTCAACTCCATTGCTTGATTACTCCACTCACCTTTTTCTTTCTCTTTTATTTTTGCACCTTTATTCAAAAATAGGGACTTCACCAAAACCTCAATTCCACTTGTTTAAAAATTCTGTAAACTTGGCAGAATGATCTCTACCACTTGTAGATCACATCCTAGCAAACCACCACCACCACTTGGACCAGATTTTGAGTTTTCGAAATTCAAATGAATTTCGGCCAAATGACCCTTTTCTTCTTCTTCTTCTCTTGTTTCTTCTTCTCTTTCTCTGCAAATCACTCAAGGTGACAACCCTGGCCGACCACCTCTCCCTCTCTCTGCCCTCTCTTCAAAACCCAGCTCTTAGCCCTTGTCTTTTAGCACTTGGACACAAAGAAGGAGGGAGACCTGAGGTAATCTAGGGTAGATCCTCTCCCCCTCTTTCTTTTCTCCCTCCACCGCCTCTCACCCCCAACCAACGTCTAGCACCCCCACTCCAGCACCACCTCGACCCTACCCTGCAGAGAGACCAAGCTCACACCTCACCTTGCCCTCTCCCTCTCTCGCCTGCATGACCAGGGCACACGCCCGTAGGTCTGAAGCTTCGGAGAGAAGCCATCGCCAGCCCCTGCGCTAGTAGACCCCACTCGCCATCGTCCAGCTCAACCAATCGACTCCTGCCGTCCAAAACTCTCATAGGCCTCGCCCTGGCCCCGCTCTGCCCACGCCCGGCATGCCAGGGGACGCCGAGAGCGGCGTACGCATTCCCGCGCGCCCACTCGGCCGTTCGCCTCGCTCCGCACATGAGCGTGCACGGCATCCAGTGCACGTTGCAACGCTACCACTGCCCAGCACCCTAGCCGACCCAGTTCACCGTGCCGCACACCGTTTTCCCCGCTACTGCTCTGAAACTGACCGTGGCACGGCCAAACCCATGCACCCCCAACGCAGCCACCCCTAGCGCTGCACTCAGCTCACAACGCCATCCCAGAAACGCCGCCCCTCTCGCCCAACCGTGACCGACGAGGTGCACCCTGCACCGAGACCACCCCGACCATATAAAGCCCAACACCCCCTCTGGAGCTCTCTCCTGCCGCTCATTTTCTTCCCCTCCACTCCCTCTCTCACTGCAGACCCTCGCCGCCGTGGAGACCAGCCCTTCTCGCCGTTGCTGAACGCCCGAGCTGGAGAAAATCGTCGGCAACGGTGAGGTTGCCGTTGATCAGGCAAATCATTTCCCTCTTCTTCTCTGCGCTCAAACCTCTCTTCCTCTTGAGATCTAGCTCACCCGCCCCTCGATCTCTTGCAGGAAACGCTGGCCGTCGCCATCGCCGACGACGCCAGGAACTAGCCGAGACCACCGCGACCGAGACCACCTGCACGCCTTCCTCCTGCACGCATTCGAGCACCAGCCACTTTTCCGTCACCTCCGCCGCTGATCGCTACCCCTGCGTCACGCCGAGACCTCCCTGCTGCCCCACGGTGAGCTCCGCCGCCCGCAAACCCTAGCTGGCGCTATCTTCTCTCTCTCGCGCATGCAGGCCGGGGAGGAAGACGACGCTGCGCCATCCGATCTAAATCGGACGGTGGCTTACCGCTTCGGCCAAGCTAGGCCCGGGCAGGCCGACTAATCTGGGCCGGCCTGGCTCGGATCCGCCGCCTCGGCCCGTTTCTTTTTTCAGCTAATCTGTTATTTCATTTTGTAAATCTCTGCTAGATTCAAAAATGTGTAGAAACATTTCTGTGAGTCAAAAATTAGTGATTGAAATTTCTATGTGCTCCTGAAGTTATTATCTACCTGGGTGTACTGCATGCATGATTTTTAGGAACTTAGGTATTATCTGTGAATTAATATTGGTAGATCTAGGGTTTTTCCATGTTATTTCCAAAATAGGAGTTTGGTATTATGAAATCTTGTATTTCCAATTTTTAGTGATGCTCTGTGATGTGGTGAAGTTTCAGAACCTGGTTTTGCTATTTTAGGAGTATTCTATTTCCTGTAGTAATTAATTTAGTGATAATAAAGATTTGCCTTGTTTTAATTATTGTGCACAGTAGGATTATTATTTTCAGGTGATTCCACCTCTGGTGTGTTCTATATTGTTGTAGCTTTCTAAGAAGGTCTCTGGTAGAATTTTAGTAGTTACAGAAAGTTTTAGGGAATTAAATTGCCTTTCTAGTGATAAGTGTGAGTAGGAAATTCTTTATAATTCACCAAAAGCTTCTTTTGGATGGATTCCAATTGGAGTGGTTCTGTAATGTTGTTAGCTACCTGAATGTATGTTGGTTGCCTTGTCTTGATGCATATTGATGCCTGCAAGTTGTTTGCTTGAGAATAGGGTTTATTTGCAAATAGGAATTGCTTTGCTATTATATGGGTAATGTTTTCTTTGTAGAAAATATTGATGGTTCAGATATCTGAACATGTTTGTTTCTGATACTCAATGTTTGAGTTGTGTGTTGCATGTATTGGGTGTGAATCATGTATGCATGTGTGCTTATTATGTGTTGTTGTTACTTTTTCCGGCGATAGAATCGAACGACGAGTGTGTGGAGGAGGGGGAGATCTTTGAGTATCAAGAGGAAGGAGATCAGGGACAAGCCACTCAAGGCAAGCCATCTACTTATTGCATATCTGAATCCTACTATTACACCTTGCATTGCTTTACTCCTGTTTTCTTATTATGCATTGTTTTTCTATATTGCTATTATTCTCTAGATAGCAATAGTTGGCGACTTAGCTCCACAAGTCGACTTGATATCATCCATAGAGATGACACCCCTTGTGACCTATTCAACACCCCTCTTATTAGAGACTTGATGGTTAGCATCAAAGTCTTTGGAAAACTTGTAGTGGAGCCAAAAACTCTAGGATTGGGAATACTCTCGGGAAAGATTTCGAAAATGTTTTTGAAAACCTTGGGGTAGTTGCTACTCCATTGAAATGTTTTCAAATGGTTTTATAAACATGGAGTTGGACATGGGAGATGAAGGAGTTGGTGGATTTCTGAAAAATGGCATTGAGTATAAGTGTTCGCCAAACCAATTACTCCCGTGCAACCACATTACCCTGGTATGGGACGGGGCCTAGTCTGAAGTTTGTCTGCTTTAGTGCGGGGAGTCTCCTACTATATAAGGGTTCGTGGTGCCCAGAATGTGGTACGCGACACCCCCGAATCCGGGTTGACGCCTATTGGGGGTCAATACATTACAACGGCATATCCCGAGCCGCCGAAAGACACTTCGGTTCTCCCGCCGTGGCGCCGGAGTTACGCTTTGAAGGAGGTACTGCCGGGGCGTGCCGGGGAGGTAGACTCCACAGGGTAGGAACCCGTGCTAAAGTAGATGGATGGAGGGCTTTGATCGATTATCCGAACCCCGCATACTTGTGTATGACGGTCCGTGGTAGTATCCCGGCGGATTTATCGAATGGTGTGGGTAAAGTGTACAACCTCTGCAGAGTGTAATCTATTCGTATAGCCGAGTCCTCGGTCATGGACGGTTGGAATGGCCATACTTAACCTGTGTCGAGTTTTAGTTTTACAAAATGTTTTCAGAAAAGTGGATTTAGTGCTGGACGGAGTACTTGGAGGGTACTGCCGTGGCACGGGAATGGTTCGGAGTACTCGAAGGGTACTGCCGAGGAGATGGAGGTTGGTCATGTATGATTGACCATGGTTGCCTTGGGCAAACGAAAAGGAGTTCCCCCTTTCCTAGAGCTTTTACAAAAACTTGTCTTATAAACATCTTCTTTAATAAGGATATAGAGATGTCGTATGACATGCTATATCGACACGAGAAACTCATTAGCATAGAACTACCTCAAACCAAGCCAACTCTTGCTACAGCCAAATAGCATATGAATACTTTTCTCTTAGATGGTTTGCGAGTACAATTCAAAATGTATTCACGGCTTTGTCCCTGGCTATTAACTTGGCCAGACTATGAAGATGACTATGAGGAGGACGATGGTGGTTACGACGATGCCGGTGCGAATTAGGATCGTTTCCCGGTCAGTCGCCTGTAGGGTAGTAGGCCTGACCTGGGTCAGCTACGCTGCGTGTATCCTGCTATCTACTAAGCATGAGTGTGTCAGTTGAACTCGCCCTGCGTGGCGTTTATATTCGGCCAAGCGGCCTATGTAAGACTTTAAGACTCGCTATGTAATGGATGATGTAATCTGTAATGCCAACTCTGTTATGTGAATTCACGATGGTCTTTCTAGGATCGTGGATTGTATGCATAAGAGGAATCCTGGGTGGTAAGCTGGGGTCCCACAGATCCCATCGATTTCTGACTGAGGCAGGGGTCTGGGGCGAGTGAGTTCCTCCTCCCTCCTGGGAGCGGGCGGATTCCAGCACGGTCGAGCTGGCAGCTTCGTTGAGCAAGGGAGTGGCTGCCTCAGCAGGGAATCAAGGGGGTTTGGGGAGCTCAGCCGGCGGCATGGATTTGGCGGCAGAGCCCGGCCGCGCGGTGGTGGATGGATAGAAAATATTCTCGACGGCCGGTTGGTTTGCTTCTGGAGGCAGGGGAGCCGCGTGGGGAGGAAGGGGGCATAGCAGGCGATAGGGAGGAAGGGGGGCTGGCTCAGATCCTAGTAGTGGAGGAGAACACATCGGTGGTGGAAAGCGACATCCGCTCGCAACACCCGACTCCGATGGGCACGCGGGCGCGTCAGCCGTCGTCCTTACGGCCGTTGAGGAGGTAGCGGCGATGGCGGCGGTGCAGGTTGGCATCCGTGCGGAGGAGGCCGAGGCGGAGCTAGACGCGGTGGCGTCTGAGGGCGTGGCTAATATTAGCGTGGAGCGGACGTGGGCGCTGTGGCCACTGCCGTCGTCCTCGCGGACAAGAAGGGAGCACCGGCATCGGTGGGGTGCCACACGGATGAGTTCGACGCCGCGGCAAGAGAGGGCGTGGCGGAGCTCGGCTCAGGGCGGACAAGGGCGCGGAGGTGCCGGCGGCAGGAGAGGCAGGGGAGCTTGGCTCGGGGGCGGACGATGGGGTGGCGGCAACCGACGTGGGGAGCTCTACCAACTTTGATTCGCAGCAGTGACAAAGCATGGATGCGGGGCGGAGCAACCGAGCGAGATCCCGCTAGGAGGAACGGTGGAGGCGGAGCCTGGTGACTCGGTGGATCTCCGGTGGAGAAGAACGAAGAGGATAAGGCCTGGGCACTGCTTGGTTCCCACTTTTTTAGCCAAAACAGGGGTAAACTTTCACGGACCTGGCAAGGACACGTTAAAAATCCGTGGTAGGCCTGAATACTCGCCGTCGGGCACCTGAATACTCGCCGTCGGGCGGAATTCTAAAAGAGCTTCCAAGCAGGGAAAGGCTTGTTCGGCAGGAGTGGATCAACGACTGGTGCGCAGTGTATTATCTCTCTCTAAAGGTGATTATGAGCAAAATTTGCTCAACAAGGCAGCTCGAAATATATCTCGGTACGGGACTGAAAAAATATCACAGAACAAGCTTGTGCTACGTGGCTTGATTAAAATCACTTCTAATGAATAAGTTTAGATCTTGTTCCAAGACTACTAGAAGGTTGTCTGCAACACTAAAATCTGACAAGAGAGCCCATTTTATGTGTTCATGTGAGCTGAGAGAAACCATCAGCTTCACGGAAAGCTGAATCAATCCAAGATATTACATGTAGAGCCTGGTATCGACAAAATTAAAAAAAGGATTATAATTAGCTGACTCAACAATGGGTACAACCGTACTAGGATCATATCTCATTGAGAGCAAGAACAATAGTAGAGCCAACAGCCGGCTATAAGCAATTGTCACATCATCTATAACCAACTTTATAGCCAACTTGTACAATAGTTAGCTACAAAAGTGTGCAACTTTATGAATACATGGCCCACTTGACACACTCATAAAGTGC
This sequence comes from Dactylis glomerata, assembly GCA_007115705.1. NCBI lineage: Eukaryota > Viridiplantae > Streptophyta > Magnoliopsida > Poales > Poaceae > Dactylis > Dactylis glomerata. The sequence continues at coordinate 264,003 of QXEO01000532.1, forward strand.
CTAGGAGCACGTGTAAGAGCTAGCTCTTCCCACCTCTCTTCTCTCTCATCTCCTCTCTCCTCCAACTCATCACAAATATATTATTTAAATCCTTATAGCCAGCTGACTAGACACTATTGTACTTGCTCTGATGAGGAATTGGTGCAAAAAAAAAAGTCCAGCTCTACCGAGAAGGCGGGCCGCGAAGGGATCTCGATGTTGGCGGTGGAGGCAAACGGAGGTAGTGTTAAAAGGGAGTCACGGAGATCTTGATAGGCGGGCTATGAGATGATGGAGCGGAAGGCGTCATTGGCAGCATCGTTGGCGCCGCTGCAAGGGAGGTCCATGTGGTACCCGCGTGTGTCACCAACAGAGAAACACGAGAAGAGACAAGCGTTTTCCTTCCACTCCAATCCGGCCTCACCCGACATGTATTCTCAAGGTCAATCGGGCTAATCCCGCTCGTGATCAGGCTACCGAACAGCCCTGGCGTGGTTTTCGGAGGTTTCTATATAGGCCGGGATAACACACAAAGAATCAGGTCAATCCACCTTTGCCGAACGAGGCCATAGGAAGAACAAAGATCGTTTGTTTTTGAATGCATAAACAGGTTCTTTTGGGTACTCAACAAGTTTTGTCACATAAATGCGCCAGGGTTCCCTCAAAAAAAGTGCGCCAGGGTTCCCTAAAAAAAGTGTGTTAGGGGTATAAATGTATTTTCATGTGTCAGTAAAAATGGACGCAATATCATATAAGGAACTCATTTTAGACAGTCTTAAAATAGTTTTTCAGTGTCAAATAACAAACCATATTTTAACATAGTGTCAAATATGAAATTTTCTCTTCTATTAATTAGCACCCTCAATGAGATCGTTGACCTACTTTGGTTTGGCGAAAAATACACTATAAATTGATCCAATGGTTGTGTGATGGTGGCTAGCTATGCACCCCTGCCAAGCCAACCTGCGTGCGACCAGGGGCCAATAGGATTGATCAAATCCACTGGTATCGACATGGACGTTGACGGGTAGCAGATATGCAACGACGCTGTCTTTTGACGGGATGACGATTAGTGCCTGAGTATCAATGAGATCCACGTATGTAGCCACTGGCAGGTCATGCAACAGTGTCGTGGGCAAGAGAATCCAGGCCTAGTGGCTAACAATACATTGGCGATGATGATGGCTGTGATGGGGTACGTGCCCGACATGATCCTCGGCAAGAACCCACACTACATCGTCTTGCCGCCCGACATCCAAGGTAGATTCGAAAGCCGCGCAGACCAAGATTGTGGAGAACAGATCGAGTTTCGTTCGACTTGAAGCGCGATGCGTGATTTAAGCCTGATAGATGAATAAACCCTGATGAACACGTCATGGTCAGGTAGCACTACCATGTCAATCCTTTTGTTCTAAAGTTAAAAGTACTAAATGTAGTGAATGTTGTTGGTTCATCTCTTAGGATACAACAACTGAGAACTATTTTGCACTTACATCATGCATAAAAAGGTAACATTCAGATTGAGGTTCTTGCCAATTTCTTCGTGGAGAATTTTAAATGGTGTACGGTGTACTTGAAGATGAAATCGAAGTCGTGGGTGGCACAGGGAAAACTAAATAGTGAACATTATAATGAAATTGCAGCCTGTTGGGATTCTGGTCTTTATCTTTAGCCCATAGCGTTCATCTCAAAAATTCTGAACCATGCTCTTTGACCTTGCCCTTTTTGGAGTCCCGAAGCTCTCGGAAAGTCCAAAACACTAAAAAGATATTTTTCTGAAAAACTGAGTTAGAACCAAAAGAGGGGGGATTGTTTAGAAAATCCCCAAAATCATTATAAAACATGAACATAGCATCTTATAAGTTGCAAATATGTTGGAATATCAAGTAATAAAGTGTAAAGTTCATATATGCATTTTACATGCATCAACATCCCCAAGCTTAACCTATACTCGTCCTCGAGTATGAAGGTGATAAAACTAACATGGACTTTATACTTTACAACTAACTTAGATATCAAAGATGATTACTATTGCTACAAAAAGTCAAATGATTCATTCTCCAAAGGAATATCAATATGCAAGATAGATCATGAAGTGATATCTCATATACAATGAAAGGATGATCGATAGTAATTCACAAAGTGCAACGTAGAAGAAAGAGTTATGGACCAAATATATGCAAAATGAAAAAGCAAAAGTAAATAAAACATCCTACAGTGGTCATAGAGTTTTTCTTCTTAAATCTGAATATAAAAGTGGACACTTTGGAAAGATAGATAATAAGCATAGATTAATCATGAGTAAGTTTCATATAGCTTCCAAACCGTTTACTCTTATGTTTATGTTTGGACTGTGGTATTCATTAGCTTTGAGCTCCCATTGCCCCTATCATTAGCATCTTGAATGGTTGAAGTTAAAGCGAGAGCAAATGTGAGTAATGCGCTTGACAAAATATAAGTTGAATGCCTCATGCCCCTTGAATATGAGTACCTACACCAAATGCTACTAAACTTGGGTCAGAAAATAAGTTCTTGTCATTGTAAGCATAATAGTATCATAGAGAGCGTCAACTGGGGTACCTCTTGCCCCATGGGATGGGAGCTTTCACATACCAAAATGACAAGACAAACAGACAATAAACATCTCAGCATCTCTTTTATTTACCATGGATATAGCTTTTTATTATGAGATGCTTCATAGAATGCTCAATATGGGATGCTGTAAATTTCACCATGAATGATGCATGGCTTAGATTAGCGGCCCAGGTGTCTCTCTAACCATTTATACAAACTCCATGAACTCACAATGTTTCCACTTTCTTTTCACAAATGACTAGATGGTCCTAGCACGCGCTGCCGCGCCCACCTCTGGTCCTACCGATGATTATTTATGATGTGTTTTCTGTTTCGTTCGTAAGTTTTGGTCTTTTTATTGGCTCAGTGAGCACAGTGTTCTATCGATAATCATTTGCAGCATATTTTCTATTCCTTCTGTAAGTGTGTGGTATTTTTGTTGGCTCATAGGATTGTGTATGATGGATGGGTTTCCATATGCACAAAATTTTCATATAAAACTGATATATTTAGCAAATAAATTGAGATCACATATAAATTCTATACTTCCAGACAACATGATGTTGATGCATCAAAGCAATGACAATTTGATTAAGGAATACCTTTATATGCTTCTCTAAACATGCGAGCCCTATTATCCCTTCTAAGTCAAAAGAACCATGTAGTATCTCATTGTTAAGATCAAGATGTTTAGATTGATCTTTGTACCATGATAATAGGCTTCACGGATAATTTTGTACGTCAACTATCAAGTGATAACCATGCAAAGATCGAAGTCACAATGGACTACATCTTGCACTTCTAGAATAAGATCACCCACTCACTTGTATGTTTTTTGAACGAAATTTAAGCAATTCATTATAATGTTCACTATTTAGTTTTCCCTTTGCCACCCACGACTTCGATTTCATCTTCAAGTACACCGTACACCATTTAAAATTCTCCATGAAGAAATTGGCAAGAACCTCAATCAGAATGTTACCTTTTTATGCACGATGTAAGTGCAAAACAGTTCTTAGTTTGTTGTATACTAAGAGATGAACCAAAAACATTCACTACATTTAGTAGTTTTAAGTTTAGAACAAAAGGATTGACACGATAGTGCTACCTGACCATGATGTGTTCATCAGGGTTTATTCATCTATCAGGCTTAAATCACGCATTGCGCTTCAGGTCGCACGAAACTCGATCTATTCTCCACAATCTTGGTCTGTGCGGCTTTCGAATCTACCTTGGATGTCGGGCGGCAAGACGATGTAGTGTGGGTTCTTGCCGAGGATCATATCGGGCACATACCCCATCACAACCATCATCATCGCCAATGTATTGTTAGCCACTAGGCCTGGATTCGCTTGCCCACGACACTATTGCATGACCTACCAGTGGCTACACCGCTCAAGGTACCAGATACGTGATGCGGCCTGGTGTTGATGTAAATCACCGTCCAGTTGGGAACCCCAAGAGGAAGGTATGATGAGCACAGTAGCAAATTTTCCCTCAGTAAGAAACCAAGGTTTGTCAGTCCAGGAAAAAGCCAAACTCCAGAAGGTGATGCCTGCTAGCTTCGTGACACTCCAACAAGGGCGCCGTTTACGACACTTGTTAGCACGTCTTCAACTAGTAGCAACGCGGAACCTACACACAACACAACCAATAACTTTGCTCCCAACTTACGATGAGGTTGTCAATCTCACCGGTTTGCTGTAAACAAAGGAATGAGCGTATCGAGTAGAAAGCAATAGTAGTATGCAAGTAAAGTAAACAGTGCGAGTAAAGTAAACAAGTGATAGCAATATAAAGGAAATTGGACCGGGGTCTACAGTTCACTAGTGGTGTCTCTCCATAAGATAAATAATGACATGTTGGGTAAACAAATTACAGTTGGGCAATTGATAGAATAAAGATAACGTGCATATGTCGAGAGGATCACTATGAGATTTACTTTGGGCATTACAACAAGATACATAGACCGCCATCCAACTGCATCTATGACTAATAATCCACTCGCGGGCAATCATCTGAGGACCCCTTGAGTATTAAGTTGTGAACAACAGATAACTGCATTAAGCAAAGTGTGTAATGTAAACAAAGCATATACCCTTGGACATAAGAATGTTATTTTCTCCCTAGTGGCAACAACACATCTACAACCTTAGAGGTTTCTGTCACTCCCCCAGATTAAATAGAGGCATGAACCCAACTATCGAGCATAAATACCCCCTCTTGGAGTTACTAGTATCTACTCGGCCAAGCTACTAACAACGGAGAGCATGCAAGATCATAAACAACATAGAGATAACATAAGATAATATTTAGCACATCAACTCAATCATAACACCAATATTCATCAAATCCCAACAAACACAACATGTAGAATTACATAACGGTAGTCTCGATCATGTAAGGCAGCTCACGAGATCTAAACATGAATCACATGGTGGAGAAGACAACCAACTAGCTACTGCTATGGACCCATAGTCCAAGGTAGACTACTCACTCATCGCGCCAGAGGCAAGCATGGCAATGAAGAAGACCTCCGGTGGCGATTCCCCTCTGCGGCAGGGTGCCGGGAAGAGCTTCTGGACCCTCCCGATCTTGGGTCGACGATGGCGGCCGATCCCGATGTGTTTCTGGAAAAGTGATCGGGTCTTTAGGTCTTTCCCGTCGGGGGTCTTTATAGGCAAAGGGGCAGCGTCAGAAGTGGACCGAGGCGGTCACACACATAGGGGGCGCGGCCAGGGCCTGGGCCGCACCGCCCTACTGTGTGGCCGGCTCGTGGCCCCTCTCCATCTCCTCTTCGGTCCTCTGGAAGCTTCGGTAAATTTCTGGATGTTTGGCTTTTGTTTCGTCCAATTCCGAGAATATTTCTTGTGTAACTTTTCTCAAACACAAAAACAGCAGAAAACAGGAAACTGGCATTGTGGCATCTTGTTAATAGGTTAGTTCCGGAAAACGCATAAAAACGCCACGAAGTGTAACGAAACACTAAGAAAATGGTGTAAAAACAAGCATGGAGCATCAAAAATTATAGATACGTTTGAGACGTATCAGCATCCCCAAGCTTAACTCCTGCTCGTCCTCGAGTAGGTAAGTGATAACAAAGAATAATTTTTGAGGTGACATGCACCTACACAATCTTGACCATCTATGTAAGCATTGTGTGCTGGGATCAAAAGAACTTAAAACATGGGCATGAAATATATAATCTTCATAGAAGAAACTTAGCAACCATGTTATAACATGAAAAAGAACACAAACAAAAGATCATGAAAATGAAACAATGAAAGTCAAATGTGTGTTCAAATCATATAGAAAACATAGCAAATGGTTTTCAGCTTGTCCTTCATAGAATAGCAAAACATAAATACATAGGACACCTTCAAGTTTAAGAGGGCGACTAGATACAAATAATTTAAGAACAAGTGAAACCAACAACATGAATCGATCAATGAAAACTTTGGGACAATGCACATTATACTAAGAATGACAACTATGCTCTCTTAGACGGTGCATAAAGATAGAAGATGGTGACTAAACATATAAGTAAAAGAAAGGCCCTTCGCAGAGGGAAGCAGTGATTGCGAGTTTTATAAACCTTCAAAAATTATGGTACTTACTAGCTTTGAGCTCTCATTGCCCCCATCGTAGGCATCTTGAATGGTTAGAGTTAATGCGAGTATAATTATGAAGCATATGCTTGACAAATCATAAGTTGAAAACCTCGTGTCCCGTGAAGTATGAATACCCAAACCTCATGCTACTCGACTTAGAGTCCCAAGCAGGCTCTTGTCATTGTAAATATATGTGTATCATCGAGAACCGCCAACGGGGTACCTCTTGTCCGATGACATGGAACAAGCCCACATCAAAATGACAAGACAAACAGACAATGAACACCTCGACATCTCTTTTATTTACCATTGGTATAGCTTTTTATTTTGAGATGCATCGTCAAATGTCTACTATGGGCATGCTGTAAATTTCCACCATGAATTATGCATGGCTTAGATTAGCGGCCCAGGCGTTTCCCTAACACATATAAAAACTCCATGATCCCACAAGATTCCCAACTTATTTCACATCGCGAGTATCTATAAACAAAAGATCACGATATCAACTCAAATGAAAGATAATGCAATGTTGAAAGCTTGCCCCATGACGACATGGCTGGGCTAATTTCCAACTTACAACTTGCAAGCATAACAACTCAACATAAGAGAGCCACAATGTAAAAATTTAAGAACGAGAAAAGTAAAGTGTGCCATCAGGTTCATGAGAGCTTTACTGACCAATTTTCGCATACCACCAAAAAGAGTTTAATTTGAAGGATAGATAAAAGCAAGTCAAATATACTTTGGAATAGCAAATTGCTAATAGGTATGTATGGTGGACACATTGGAACAACTTGGTTTTTAGGAGTTGGATGCATGAGTAGAGCTCATACTCAGTACAAAATGAGGGCTAGCAAAAGACTGGGAGCGACCAACTAAGAGAGCAATAATGGCCATAATCATGCAAAGCGACAAAGCAACATTAAAAGAAGCATAAGATGGCATCAAAAGTAAAAAACTAAATGATCATAGAGGCAATGGTGACTTTGTATGAGTCTAACATGTGTGAGCATGCGCCAAGTCAACCCAAATAAAGCATCAAGGAGAAAACCAAATTAATGCTTCCAAATAATTAAAATAACGCATGATTTTTTCAAAGGCTCATTAAGCAATCTCAGTCATTTGAGACAAGTCATGATACAGCAAAAACCACTAAGCATACTATCAAAAAAGACATCAAGCACGACATGCAAAATCCTAGGCCGCAGTCTACACAAGCTCCTTTTTGTACCACTTTTTTGCATGAAACTTTTTCTCTTTTCCAACACCATTCAAACTTTTTTTGAAACAAATCTTTTGATGAATAACAACATGGACCAGAGGTCAAAATGCACCTTTATGTAAAGATATAACAAGATCTGAACACAAATCAAGGCGAAAAACGAAAGCTAAACACAGTAGCAGAAAAAAGAACACTCGTTGTACGATAAGAGTGAAAAACGGAGTGTTCTTGGCAAATGAAAAGCGAGGCAACTTCTCCAAAAGGAATTTATTGGGGTCCAACCATTTATTGAAGCAAACAAAACTAAACTAAACTGAAAACTAAAACAACTGACGCTCCAAGAAAAACGCATAGTGCATGAAGCAATAAAAATATAGTGTGTTGAAAGGTGACCTGATTTTTGCCGATGAAGAAGGGATGCCTCGGGGGCATCCCCAAGCTTTGACGCTTGTACCTCTTGGATATTTATTGGGGTGAGTGGGCATCCCTAAGCTTGAGCTTTTGTCCATTCTTCAACTTATCTCATCATTCTCCAATCCCTACACTTGAAAACTTCCTTCATACAAAACTCAACACAATTCTATTAGCAACATTAGTGTAAGCATAATAACGAATCAACCCCTTTTTGCTTCAGGTTTGAACTCAAAACTACCAGATATAAAGCATATACTACTGTAGCAACTTCCCCAAAAGTTCCGTGATAAAAAAACTCAATAAGAAAGCGATCGAGAGGCAAACACAAATAATGGCAGAAATCTGTCAAAACAGAACAGCTGACAAAGGTCGAATTTTTAGAGGGTTTTTTGTTGCTCAAATCAAAAAGTGATAAACTAATGAAAGTTTGGATATAACCTGGGGCATATGCACAAGAAATATCAGGTGCAAAAGATATTCTGAGAATCTTTACGAATTTTTACGGTGCAGCAGCGAAATCTGTTTCAGGACAGCAACATCCCCAAATCTTACCTCACTCAAATTAGAGGCTTCTCTTGGCACAAAAACGAAATAAAAATGATAAGGAGTGGTCATTACAGTAGTAATAACTTCCAAGACTCAAATAAAAGAAAAAGAACTGAAAGTAAAACATTGGGTTATCTCCCAAGAGTGCTTTTCTTTGACGCCTTTGAGCTAGGCGCAGAAAGTGCGAATCAAGTAATATCAAGTAATGAAGCATCAAGCTCATAATTTGCTATAAGAATAGAGTCAAAAAGTAATTTCTTCCTCTTTCTAGGGAAGTGTTCCATAGCTTTCTTGAGTGGGAATTGATATTTGATGGTGCCTTCCCTCATATCAATGATGGCACCTACAGTTCGAAGGAAGGGTCTTCCCAAAATAATAGGACATTAAGCATTGCATTCAACATCCATGACAAGAAAATCAACGGGAACAAGGTTATTATTAACCATAATAAGAACATCATTAATCCTTCCCAAAGGTTTCTTCTTAGCAACATCAGCAATAGGAACATCATAATAACACTTTTCAAGCGGTGGTAAATCAAGCATATCATAAATTTTTCTAGGCATAATAGAAATACTAGCACCTAGATCACATAAAGCATGGCAATCAAAACCATTAACATGCATATCAATGATGGGTTCCCAACCATCTTCTAACTTCTTGGGAATAGAAGCTTTTTGCTTCAACTTTTTATCCCTAATTTTCATAAGAGCATTGGTAATATGCTTAGTAAAAGCAACATTTAAAGAACTAGCATTGGGACTCAAAGCAAGCTTTTGCAAGAAAAAATAACTTCAGATATATTGCAGCCATCAACATCAAAATCATTAAATTAAATAGAGATATCATCTCCTACACTCTGAAAAATTTCAGCACTCTTTTGAGAAAAAGTTTTAGCAGTTTTAGGCTTTTTAACACAAGGAGTGGGAGTTTTCTCTACACCAATCAAAGTAAGAGGATTGCTAGCATTTGGAACAACATCATTAGAGGTAGTAATGGTACATACCTTCATCTTTCTAGCCATCTCATCTTCTCTTTCCCACCTGGCATGCAATTCTGCTAGGATCCTAACATTTTCATCAATTCTAACTTGGATAGCATTAGCAGTGACAAAAGTATTGTTCTCCTTCACATTATTAGGCAATACTTTTAATTTCAGAAGTTCAACATCATGAGCAAGGCTATCAACTTTAGAAGCAAGAATATCAATTTTGCCTAACTTTTCCTCAACAGACTTGTTAAAAGCAGTTTGCTTACCGATGAAGTCCTTGAGCATTACCTCAAGATCGGAGGGTGCAGCCCTAGTGTTGTTGGAGGAATTACCATAAGAGTTACCATAACCATTACCATTGGTAGAAGGATACGGCCTATAATTATTACTAGCAAAATTGTTCCTATAAGCATTGTTGTTAAAATTATTATTTCTAATGAAGTTTACATCAACATGCTCTTCTTGAGCAACCAAAGAGGCCAAAGGAACATTATTAGGATCAACATGGGTTCTATCATTAGAAAGCATAAGCATTATAGCATCAATCTTATCACTCAACGAAGAGGTTTCCTCAACAGAATTTACCTTCTTACCTCGTGGAGCTCTCTCGGTGTGCCATTCAGAATAATTTACCATCATATTGTCAAGAAGCTTTGTTGCGGTGCCCAAGGTAAGGGACATAAAAGTGCCTCCAGCAGCTGAATCCAATAGGTTCCTTGAAGAAAAATTCAGTCCTGCATAAAAAGTTTGGACAATCATTCAAGTAGTCAGTCCATGAGTGGGACAATTCTTTATCATAGATTTCATTCTTTCCCAAGCCTGAGCAACATGTTCATTATCAAACTGGCTAAACTTCATAATATTGCTATGCAAAGCTATAATCTTAGCAGGAGAATAATATCTTCCAATAAAAGCATCCTTACACTTAGCCCACGAATCAATACTATTTTTAGGCAAAGACAACAACCAATCCTTAGCTTTTCCTCTCAAAGAAAAAGGAAACAACTTAAGCTTAATAATATCACTCTCTACATCCTTATATTTCTGCATCTCACATAGCTCAACAAAATTGTTGAGATGAGCTGCAGCATCATCAGTACTAGCACCAGAAAATTGCTCTTTCATAACAAGGTTCAACAAAGCAGGCTTAATCTCATAAAAATTTGCAGCAGGAGCAGGTGGTGCAATAGGAGTGCAGATAAAATCACTATTATTAGTGCTAGTAAAATCACACAACTTGGTGTTTTCAGGAGTAGCCATTCTAGCAAAACTAAAAGCAGACAAGTAAAAACAACTATAAGGAAACTATTTTTTTGTGTTTTTGATAAAACGAAGGAAGTAAAAATAAAGTAAAGCAAAACTTAAAATAAAGTAAAGGATGTGCGTGTGAAACTCTCCTTGCAGAAGTCTTCTTTTTCTCAGGCAACGACGCCAAAAAATTAGCTTGATGCGGCACAGTGTTGATGTAAATCACCGTCCAGTTGGGAACCCCAAGAGGAAGGTATGATGAGCACAGTAGCAAATTTTCCCTCAGTAAGAAACCAAGGTTTGTCAGTCCAGGAAAAAGCCAAACTCCAGAAGGTGATGCCTGCTAGCTTTGTGACACTCCAACAAGGGCGCCGTTTACGACACTTGTTAGCGCATCTTCAACTAGTAGCAACGCAGAACCTGCACACAACACAACCAATAACTTTGATCCGAACTTACGATGAGGTTGTCAATCTCACCGGTTTGCTGTAAACAAAGGAATGAGTGTATCGAGTGGAAAGCAATAGTAGTATGCGAGTAAAGTAAACAGTGCGACTAAAGTAAAGAGGTGATAACAATATAAAGGAAATTGGACCGGGGTCCACAGTTCACTAGTGGTGTCTCTCCATAAGATAAATAATGACATGCTAGGTAAACAAATTACAGTTGGGCAATTGATAGAATAAAGATAGCGTGCATACGTCGAGGGGATCACTATGAGATTTACTCTGGGCATTACAACAAGATACATAGACCGCCATCCAACTACATCTATGACTAATAATCCACTCACGGGGAATCATCTGAGGACCCTTGAGTATTAAGTTGTGAACAACAGATAACTGCATTAAGCAAAGTGTGTAATGTAAACAAAGCATATGCCCTTGGACATAAGAATGTTGTTTTCTCCCTAGTGGCAACAGCACATCTACAACCTTAGAGGTTTCTGTCACTCCCCCAGATTAAATAGAGGCATGAACCCACTATCGAGCATAAATACCCCCTCTTGGAGTCACTAGTATCTACTCGGCCAAGATAGCTACTAACAACGGAAAGCATGCAAGATCATAAACAACATAGAGATAACATAAGATAATATTCAGCACATCAACTCAATCATAACATCAATATTCATTGGATCCCAACAAACACAACATGTAGAATTACATAACAATAGTCTCGATCATGTAAGGCAGCTCACGAGATCTAAACATGAAGCACATGGTGGAGAACACAACCAACTAGCTACTGCTATGGACCCATAGTCCAAGGTAGACTACTCACTCATCTCGCCGGAGGAAAGCATGGCGATGAAGAAGACCTCTGGTGGCGATTCCCCTCTCCGGTAGGGTGCCGGGAAGAGCTTCTGGACCCTCCCAATCTCGGGTCGATGACGGCTACGGATCGCAATATGTTTCTGGAAAAGTGATCGGGTCTTTAGGTTTTTCCCGTCGGGGGGTCTTTATAGGCGAAGGGGCAGCGTCAGAAGTGGACCGAGGCGGTCACACACATAGGGGGCGCGACCAGGGCCTAGGCCGCGCTTCCCTACTGTGTGGCCGGCTCGTGGCCCCTCTCCGCCTCCTCTTCGGTCCTCTGGAAGCTTCGGTAAATTTTTGGATGTTTCGCTTTTGTTTCGTCCAATTCCGAGAATATTTTCTGTGTAACTTTTCTGAAACACAAAAACAGCAGAAAATAGGGAACTGGCACTGTGGCATCTTGTTAATAGGTTAGTTCCGGAAAATGCATAAAAAAGCCACGAAGTGTAACGAAACACTAAGTAAATGGTGTAAAAACAAGCATGGAGCATCAAAAATTATAGATATGTTTGAGACGTATCAATACGTGACTGTGCGTGGATCTCATTGATACTCAGGCACTAATCATCATCCTGTCAAAATACAGCGTCGTTGCATGTCTGCTACCCATCAACGTCCATGTCGATACCATTGGATTTGATCAATCCTATTGGCCCCTGGTCGCACACAGGTTGGCTTGGCACGAGTATAGGTTAAGCTTGGGGATGTTGATGCATGTAAAATGCATACATAAACTTTGCACTTTATTACTTGATATTCCAACATATTTGCAACTTATAAGATGCTATGTTCATGTTTTATAATGATTTTGGGGATTTTCTAAACAATCCCCCCTCTTTTGGTTCTAACTCAGTTTTTTCAGAAAAATGTCTTTTTAGTGTTTTGGACTTTTCGAGAGCTTCGGGACTCCAAAAAGGGCAAGGTCAAAGAGCACGGTTCAGAATTTTTGAGATGAACGCTATGGACTAAAGATAAAGACCAGAATCCCAACAGGCTGCAAATGGGAAGCCCCCATGCGGTCAGATTCCCTGGCCGCATGGGGCATGCCTGTTTCCCCCTCGTGGCTCCGATGCCGTCGGTCTTCGTACGTGTGGCTTCATCCTGACCTAAAACCTACTATAAAAAGGGTCCCTCTGTGGGTCACGAAGGGAGGCGGTAGAGAGATCGAAAACACCGAAACAGAGAGTCTAGCAGCTGCCGCCGGAGGAGATTGGAGGAGGGAAACGCCACCGGAATCACCTCCAGAAGGCTCCTCCATCCCCCCTCCGGCATCTCCATCAACACCATCGTCAAGATCGGCAACATATCCATCACCATCTACCACAAGATCTCATCATCCCCACTGTACATGATGTACGATGCAATATACTTGTTTCCCATGATCTATTGTGTTCCTATGTCCTTGTTTGAGTAGTAACTTGTTATTGGCAATTGTGAAATTCTTTGTTGATTGGTTGCAAACAAGTTTGTTATCTTCTATGATGGTCTTATGTACTGATATATGAGTGCACACATATGTTGGGGGTTGCATAAGGTTTTCACCGTTGCATGTTTTGACGGGAGGATGAACGGCCGGAGTACTAAGACAGAAACCGTGTTCAAATCCTAGATGCTTGCTATGTTAATTCATGGTTAAGTAACGGGGGATTCATATAGGAGACCTTAGAACTTAAGGCCATGGTGGGACTTTTATGTCTTAGTAATTCTCGTGTGCACATTAACTTGGCCATGAGATCCATCATAAGGGGTTTAGTTCCTTTTGTTGACTATAACTATTTTTGGCTCCTTCTTAGAAGAATATTTAAAAGACTCTATTGAGCTTCACTAATTGTGACAACCACACATATGAAATAGCAATTTTCCAAGACACTTACTCCCTTGAGTTACTCCACTTCACTACAATTCATTTTACTTTGTTTTATCTGCATTAGTTTTACTCCTTGCATTTTATTTTTAGCATTTACAGTTTTATAGTAGAAATCTCTTCATACGCACACACACACACACACACACATCATATTTCCTAGCTTTGCATAGAAGGCCTTATAAGTGGGTTATAGGGCTTTAGAGAATAGATAGTTTACCTTCAGCTAATCGTGGGTTTGACACTCAAATACTTATCGAGTTGTACTGCGGTGATCCCCCGCACTTGGAGGTTATCACCATCCCTTCCTACATCGTCGGAACATCAAGCGTAGGGGGCACTGCACTAGATAACCCCTCCGGCCTTGGGGCTTGAGCTATGCCTGCTCCTTCAGATGTTGTAGCCGCTTTTTTGACAATCACATCAGCGAGTAAGGCTTGGGCCACTTCCTTGGCACGAATCAGGGAAAGCAACTCCTCCGGGGATCCCACAAAGGGGTTTATGGCAAGACCCACATCAGCGGCCACCGAAAGAAGATGCGAATCGGAACGAGAGGACAGAAGCACAAAATTAGAAGACAAAAGTGATGGGGTGGAAGAAAAATCTGGAGCATTCTTCTCTGCCGTGATGCGCACCACCTTCTATAGGACGGACTCGGACTTGGAGCCCTATGCGCTTGCGCTACGACACGCAGAGGACAACGGGGTCAAAGCAAGCTTGGATGAAGAAGGGCCGAAGCTGGAGATCTTGGAGGACGGGGAGGTAAACTCGGGCGGCGGGGCCTGACAGGGCACAGCAGCGGAGCGCTTGCCTTTTGACGCACCCGAGAAGGCCGCCGCCTCAGCCATGAGATCCTTCTTCTTGTCATCGGACAGCTTCGGGAAGGGGCAACGCAGGTTCAACTTCTTGCAGCACTCAGTTAAGGTTTCATTTTCGAATTCCCAATCATCCGGGATTTCCCAGCCAATCTCCTGACGCTCTTCCCCTGAGAGCTTGGAGGCCTTCCCCGCTGTAAAGTTACAAATTTACTCGCCCTCTTCCTGCAAAGAGACCGAGACCAGCGAGATCGGGCCCTTGGAGAGCGGAGTGGAAGCTTGGGGAACTAGAGAGGCCGCGGCCACGAGCTTGGCGCCAAAGGTAGGAGAGCAGGTCAGATTAGATCCATATTTGTTGAATCTGGGTAGCTTGGAGGACACCGAAGTTGGCGTTGACTGAACTGGTGATCCATGAGGGGAAGCCGGTGCACTGGCAACATCTCCAACCTTAGGATGCTTTCCCCGAGGGAACATGATCTTCCTTTTCAGTTTAGTCTTATGTCCCAAGGTCTTCTGTCTACCCGAGCGATTCTGATCTGGGACCAACTCCTTGGAGGAAGAAGGAATTGCAGAGGATGATTTTTGGTGCTTCAAGTGAGCATCAGACCCCGTCTGCTCCTCGGTGTCATTGTCTTCTTCTTCCTCCTAATCTTCCTTGTCGTTCGGACCACAGGGCGGTGGTGGTGGCGGCTAGGACTCTACAAAGCCAGTCTTAGGTGATTCAGGCACCACCTCAACCTTAGCACCAACCCCATTGACGTAGATGACCATTGACATCCTCATCCACTGTGCTACCGGCGTGGCAAACTTCATCAGCACCTCCGAGGGTTCCTTGACCAGAGACAGGTCATCCACGTGTAGGGGCTTAGCGATCATGGTTGTTGCAGCAAGTAGATGAGTGCGCTCAAGCATGATAGCAGGGAGGCCATGCAGGCGCACCCACACTTCTGAGAGACCTGGAACAGACCGCATGGGGTGCTGAATCTCGTCCAAGATAATCGCCCTCATCTTGGAGATCGGCAAAGTTGGGTCAGTAGCATTCCTGCATAGCCTCAGACTATCTGCATTTGGAAAGATCAGAGAGAAATCCGTTTCTGTGAGGCAAATCACCTTCCAATTCCAATCCTCACACACTAGCTTCCAAAATTCTTCTTCTATAAGTCTCTCTGTTGCCTTAGGATTGTCACAGCAACAAACGCCATGTTCTCAAACTGATTCTCCTGGAGAGGGGGCACGTCATCCATCGCAAAGAAACCCACCCTGTCCGTGGCCATCCCAAAATGCTTCAGTTCCGGAGCTCTGCTAGCCCGCGGGCACATGGCCATTGTGTGCCCATCCACATCACACAGCGCACAATGGGAAGGGAATGAGCACGCATATTGATAATGGCCAAATCTAGAACAAATTGAAGCAGGTGATTGATACGTCTCAAACGTATCTATAATTTTTGATGTTCCATGCTTATTTTTACACCATTTGCTTTGTGTTTCGTTACACTTCGTGGCATTTTTATGCGATTTCCGGAACTAACCTATTGACAAGATGTCACAGTGCCAGTTCCCTGTTTTCTGCTGTTTTGTTTTTCAGAAAAGCTACATAGGAAATATTCTCGGAATTGGACAAAACGACCATCGAAACTCCTATTTTTTTGGATAAAGGACGAGGACCAAACAGAAGCCAGAGAGGGACCAGAGGCTGGCCACACCACAGGGGGGCGCGGCCCAGCCCCTGGCCGCGCCCACCCATGGTGAGGCCACCCTAGTCCACCTCTAATGACGCCCCTTCGCCTATAAGAAGCCTCCCGATGGAAAACCCTAGATGAATCGGCAATTTTCGAGAAAGAGTTCTACAGCTCTGTCGCTGCCACCGACGAATTTCGGGGGATAGAAGTCTCTATTCCGGCACCCTGTCGGGACGGGGAAGTGCCCTCGGAGCCATCTCCATCGGTCTCCATCGCCGTCTCCGCCGTCTCCATCGACCTCACTGCTATCTCCATCAACCTTGTTGTCTCCTATGATGAGGAGGGAGTAGTTATCCCCCGGGGCTGAGGGCTCTGCCGGTAGCTATGTGGTTCACCTCTCTCTCCCATGATGTGATCTTTATGTGATCATGAGCTTTGTATCTAGTTGAACTGGTAGATGCTATTATTCAGATATTATGCTACTCCCATCCTTTATATTTGTAATCTCCGGAGATACCTTGTATCATGGTGTGAAGGTGACTAGTGTGCGCATCATGTGTATCTTTTTGGTTAATGTCTCTATGAAATGTTGGTGTTTGTTGGAACCATCTAATGCGTTCATGGTGATAGTGTGGGACAATCTAGTTTGGGGAAATACGGACTTTGAGGAGTGCTTCGTAGCCCTACGCATGATTAGTGTTTGTTTTCCATTGGAGAATTGTTTTGAGTTGCATATTGAAGTTAGTATCTATTGGTTCAATTATGTTATATTTGTTGAGAGTGTGTCAACTAGTGAAAGTGTGATCCCTAGGCCTTGTTTCCAAGCATTGAACACTGTTTACTTTCAGTTTTGTTACATGTTTGCTCGCAGCGATATTTATTTCAGATTACATTTACTACTTATAATTATCACTACTACTTGTATTTCACTATCTCTTCGCCGAACTAGTGCACCTATACATCTGACAAGTGTATTGGGTGTGTTGGGGACACAAGAGACTTTCTGTATCGTAATTGCAGGGTTGCTTGAGAGGGATAGCTTTGACCTCTTCCTCCCTGAGTTCGATAAACCTTGGGTGATCCACTTAAGGGAAACTTGCTGCTGCTCTACAAACCTCTGCACTTGGAGGCCCAACACTGTCTACAAGAACAAACGCGTGCGTAGACATCAAGCTCTTTTCTAGCGCCGTTGCCAGGGAGGTAAGGTAAAAGGTACTCACATCCTCCTGTGTGAGTGCTCGAAGTTATTTCCTTTAGATTCTGCAATTATATCTTTTTGTTTCTTGTTTTTATTTTCACTAGTTAGGCTTAATGGAAAACAAAGAGTTCTTTAGTATTTTTCCTGAGTTAGGATATGGAGTGTTCGAAGAGAAAATTGAAAAACCTTTGGAGCTTAAATTGCATGCTAATAGTGTTGTTAGTATGAATGCTTTGAACACCGTTATTGCTAATGCTATAGAAAAGTCTAAGCTTGGGGAAGCTGGTTTTGGTAAGCATGATATTTTTAGTTCCCCAGCTTTAGTGGAGAAAGTTTGCTCTGATGATATTTTATCTCCCATATGTGATGTTTCTAATGATGCTTGTGCTCCTCATCCTTTTAAAATACCTATAAAAATTGTTGAACGTGCTATGAATAACTGCTATTTAGGAGATGGAACTATCCATCCTGGTGATCATTTGCTCTTTATACATGAATTATGCGAGTTGTTTAAGTGTGCAGGTATTTCGATGAACCAAGTTAAGAGGAAGCTATTTTCTTTATCACTGAAGGGCAGAGCTGCAGAATGGTATAAAACACTGAAGGATGGCCGACCTGTTGACTGGGAGGAAATTGTACCTCTCTTTTATTCTAAATTCTATCCTTCTAGTGAGGTTTATAAAGATAGGAATTACATTTATAATTTTCATCCGCATGAGGGAGAAAGCATTGCCCAAGCATGGGTAAGATTGAAGTCACTAATGCTCAAATGTCCTATTCATGAGCTTCCCCGTAATATTGTTATTAATAATTTTTATGCAAGGCTTTCAGGATATTACAAGGACTATCTAGATGCATGCTTTGATGGGTCTTTCACATGCAAGGATGTTGACGCCAAGTGGGATCTGCTTGAAACAATTCAAAGCAATATCAAAGATTGGGATAGCGACAAAGGTAAAAGATCAGGTATAAATTACGAGTATGATTGCATTAAGTCTTTCGCTGAAACTGCTAATTTTCAAGAGCTTAGGGCTAAATATGGTCTTGATCCTCAGATTATGGTTAATTGCTTTAGCGCCTTTGCTTCCCATATTAACGTCCCTAAGGGAAATGGGGACGTGTATCATGAACCTTTTAAAGACACTTGCATAGAAAGTGATATTGTTATTGATGATTGCAATAAACATGCTCAAATTTCTGAAAGTACTACTTCTTATAAGCATGTTAATTTTTGTGGAGTACATAGACCTTGTGAACAGAGTCACAACAAGGAAGATTATTGTATCCACCACGGGAATGAAGAAACCCGAATGTGGCACAAGGCTCTAGATGAGCTTGGTGAAAAGGTTTGTGAGCTTTATCCATTTCTTTGTGAACTTTGCGATGACACGGGTCATTTTAATTTTCAACGCTCAGGCCCTAATAGTCACCTTTCTAATCGAATGAGCACCGCAAATTTGTACTATGATGACAAGATTACTCTCAATCAGCATGATGAGCTTACTTTGTTTTTGGGGTGTGAAGAGATATCTAGAAAGACTTCTTTGGTAGATATGAGTGTTTTTGATTGCCGTTCGTGGTTGCCAAGCTATCGTGTTTTTGATAGCACCGTTCGTGGTTGTCGTGTCTATTGTGTTAAAGATTGCCTCGCAAATACTTACATACAAAATATTATAAAACATGATGTTTTCCCAAGCTATGACAGGACTAATAGATGTTTCTATCTTATTAATAGAGAGGAGGAATCCTCCAAAGTTTCTTCTGTTGTTTCTGTCAGTAAACCAGATTATGTGGAGAAGATGCCTTTCAAGTCTCTCCCTCCTGAAGGAGAGAGTAAGAAGAGTAAGAAGAAGAAGAAGGAGAAGAGGAGGAGGAGTAAAAGGCGAGAGGAAACGGTATCTTCCCCTAAGCATGTTGCTCCTATTATAGATTATGATAATTCTGATCTTGATGATGTTCCTATGCCTGTTACCTATGTTAGTGATCATGATTGGGAAAAGCACTCTACTTTTGATATTGAAAATCTTTTTGGTACCAATTCTAAGGTTAATAATTGTTGTACCATTAGTACTACCCATGTTCCTTCCTATGATGATATGTTTGATGAATATGCTTTATAAAATAGCTGTTCTCTCGCTTATGATGATACTAAACCTCTAGTTTATGATGGTTATGATGATGGGTATAATATTTTCAGTTCACCTACTATTGAGGAGAAAATTAGTTATGATTACAATATGCCTCCTGTTTTTTATGATTATGGTGATGAGAATAATTATTCTATTGAAACTGCTCCTACTATGATTGTTCATGTGGGGAGTATTAATTCTTTTATGCATGTGTCTCATGATAGGGATGCTTTATGTGATAGTTATATTGTTAATTCTATTCATGATGCTACTGAAGTTACTATGAGAGAGGGAAACATGGTTTGATGGACCTCAACAATATTGAGTTTCCCCTCTTTTTATTGGAATTCTTGAAGTTGTACTTGTTTTGCCTTCCTATGATTTTCGCTTTGCGCTTTCATGACTTGTCTCTTTGCAAAACTATTTTTCATAGGAAGTGGTTTAGATTTAAATGTGTTTCATATTTGCTTTTTTATGCTCTCTCTTGCTTTAAGTTCCTATATAGCGCCTTTGCCTTAAGCTCTTTTATGGCGCCTACATGAGCATCTTTGTGAATTACTGCGCCTAGCTCAAATGCGTTAAAGAAAAGCACTCTTGGGAGATAACCCAATATTTTACTTTTAGTTATTTTTCTTTTATTTGAGTCTTGGAAGTTATTACTACTGTAATAACTGCTCCTTATCCTTTTTATTTCGTTGTTGTGCCAAGAGAAGCCTCCAATTTGAGTGAGGTAAGATTTGGGGAAATTGCTGTCTTGAAACCAATTTCGGTGCTGCACCGTAAAAATTTGTGAAAATTCTCAGAATATCTTTTTGACCTGTGATTTCTTGAGCATATGACCCAGGTTATATCCAAACTTTCATTAGTTTTACACTTTTTGATTTGAGCAACAGAAGGTCCTCTAAAATTCGACCTTTGTCAGCTGTTCTGTTTTGACAGATTTCTGCCACTATTTGTGTTTGCTTCTCGATCGCTTTCTTTTTGAGTTCTTTTGATCACGGAACTTTTGGGGAAGTTTCTACAGTAGTATATGCTTTATATGTGGTGGTTTTTGAGTTAAAATCTAAACCAAAAAGGTTGATTCATTATCATGCTTATGCTAACGTTGCTAATAGAATTGTGTTGAGTTTTGTATGAAGGAAGTTTTCAAGTGTAGGGATTGGAGAATGATGAGATGAGATGAAGAATGGACAAAAGCTCAAGCTTGGGGATGCTTACACACCCCAAGAAATATCTAAGAGGTACAAGCGTCAAAGCTTGGGGATGCCCCCGAGGCACCCCTTCTTCATCGGCAAAAATTAGGTCACCTTTCAACACACTATATTTTTATTGCTTTATGCACTATGCGTTTTTCTTGGAGCGTCAGTTGTTTTCGCTTTCAGTTTTCTTTTTGTTTTGTTTGCTGCAATAAATTGTTGGATCACATCATGTTCTTTTTGGAGGAGATAAACTCTATTTTTCATTGCCAAGAACACTCTAGTTTTCACTCTTATCGTTCAACGAGTGTTCTCTTTTTCTGCTACTGTGTTTAGCTTTCGTTTTTTGCCTTGATTTTTGTTCAGATCTTGTTATATCTTTGAATCAAGGTGTATTTTGACCTCTGGTACATGTTGGTATTCATCAAAAAGAGTTGTTTCAAAAAGGTTTGAACGGTGTTGGAAAAGAGGAAAAGTTTCATGCAAAAAAGTGGTACAAAAAGGAGCTTGTTTAGACTGCGGCTTAGAATTTTTCATGCCATGCTTGATTGCATTTTGATAGTATGCTTAGTGATTTTTGTTGTATCATGACTTGTCTCAAATGACTGAGATTGCTTAACGAGCCTTTGAAAAAATCATGCGTTGTTTTTATTATATGGAAGCATTTATTTGGTTTTCTCCTTTGATGCTTTATTTGGGTTGACTTGGCACATGCTTACACATGTTGATTACAAAATAAGTCGCCTATAGCCTCCATGATCATTTGGTTTTTGACTTGTGATACCACTTTATGCTTCTTTCAATGATATTTTGTCGCTATGCATGATTATGGCTGTTATTGCTCTCTTAGTTGGTCGCTCCCAGTCTTTTGCTAGCCCTCACTTTGTACTGAGTATGAGCTCTACTCGTGCATCCAACTCCCAAAAACCAATTTATGCCAATGTGTCCACTATAAATTCCTATTCATGGTATTTGTAAGCCATTCCAAGTAAATTTTCATGTGCTACCTTTCAAAAAAAAACTTCAAAAAACTTCTTGTTTTGTGACACTGTTTTCAGCTCATGGGGACGTAGTGGTCGGATTTGCTATCTTCCATATTGTTTTATTCCAAAAAAAAGAGAAAAAAGAAAATAAAAAAGGCACTCCTCCATGGTATGTGAATCTTGGTGGGCACCCGATGGAATCGTTTAGCCATGGTTTGTGAAAGGAAAAGGGTGGGGAGAAGTGCCAAGCTTTATAAAAGAGCACAAAAGTGCCAATCTCTCTCAAAAACTTGCTCATTTTTGTATGGAAGATAGTAAGAACCCCATTGCCAGTCGTTGACAAAGACAACCACCTCTCAAAACCCAATTTTTATCTCTGTGATTTACAAATGAAAAGCTCTAGCACATGTTTAATCATTGCTTCCCTCTGCGAAGGGTCTTTCTTTTACTTTTATGTTGAGTCACCACCTTCTACCTTTATGCACCATCTAAGAGAGCATAGTTGTCATTCTGAGTTTAATGTGCATTGTCCCAAAGTTATCATTGATTGATTCATGATTTTGGTTTCACTTGTTCTTAAATTATTTGTATCTAGTCGCCCTCTTAAACTTGAAGGTGTCATATGCATTTATGTTTTGCTATTCCATGAAGAACAAGCTGAAAGCCATTTTCTATGTTTTTCCATATGGTTGAAACACACACGTGACTTTCATTGTTTTATTATTCATGATCCTTCGTTTGTGTTCTTTTTTATGTTATAACATGGTTGCTAAGTTTCTTCTGTCAAGATTATGTCTTTCATGCCCAGGTTTTAAGTTCTTTTGATCCCAGCACTCAATGCTTACATAGATGGTCAACATTGTGATGGTGCATGTCACCTCAAAAATTATTCTTTTGTTATCACTTACCTACTCGAGGACGAACAGGAGTTAAGCTTGGGGATGCTTGATACGTCTCAAACGTATCTATAATTTTTGATGCTCCATGCTTGTTTTTATACCATTTGCTTTGTGTTTCGTTACACTTCGTGGCGTTTTTATGCGATTTCCGGAACTAACCTATTGACAAGATGCCACAGTGCCAGTTCCCTGTTTTCTGCTATTTTTGTGTTTCAGAAAAGCTACACAGGAAATATTCTTGGAATTGGACGAAACGACCACCAAAACTCCTATTTTTCCCGGACGAAGGACGAGGACCAAACGGGAGCCGGAGAGGGGACAGAGGCTGGCCACACCACAGGGGGGCGTGGCCCAGCCCCTGGCCGCGCCCATCCATGGTGAGGCCACCCTGGTCCACCTCTGACGATGCCCCTTCGCCTATAAGAAGCCTCCAAACGGAAAACCCTAGATGAATCGGCAATTTTTGAGAAAGAGTTCTGCAGCTCCGCCGCCGCCGCCGCCAACGAATTTCGGGGGACAGAAGTCTCTGTTCCAGCACCCTGCCGAGACGGGGAAGTGCCCCCGGAGCCATCTCCATCGGTCTCCATCGCCGTCTCCGCCGTCTCCATCGACCTCACTGCCATCTCCATCAACCTTGCTGTCTCCTATGATGAGGAGGAAGTAGTTCTCCCCCGGGGCTGAGGGCTCTGCCGGTAGCTATATGGTTCACCTCTCTCTCCCATGATATGATCTTTATGTGATCGTGAGCTTTGTATCCAGTTGAACTGGTAGATGCTATTATTCAGATATTATGCTACTCCCGTGCTTTATATTTGTAATCTCCGGAGATACCTTATATCATGGTGTGAAGGTGACTAGTGTGCGCATCATGTGTATCTTTTTGGTTAATGTCTCTATGAAATGTTGGTGTTTGTTGGAACCATCTAGTGCGTTCATGGTGATAGTGTGGGACAATCTAGTTTGGGGAAATACGGACTTTGAGGAGTGCTTTATAGCCCTACGCATGATTAGTGTTTGTTTTCCATTGGAGAATTATTTTGAGTTGCATATTGAAGTTAGTATCTATTGGTTCAATTATGTTATATTTGTTGAGAGTGTGTCCACTAGTAAAAGTATGATCCCTAGGCCTTGTTTCCAAGCATTGAATACCGTTTACTTTCAGTTTTGTTACATGTTTGCTCGTAGCGATATTTATTTCAGATTACATTTACTACTTATAATCATCACTACTACTTGTATTTCACTATCTCTTCGCCGAACTAGTGCACCTATACATCTGACAAGTGTATTGGGTGTGTTGGGGACACAAGAGACTTTATGTATCGTAATTGCAGGGTTGCTTGAGAGGGATAGCTTTGACCTCTTCCTCCATGAGTTTGATAAACCTTGGGTGATCCACTTAAGGGAAACTTGCTGCTGCTCTACAAACCTCTGCACTTGGAGGCCCAACACTATCTACAAGAACAGACGCGTGCGTAGACATCAGTGATCTTGGTCTTTGCAGCTTGAGGTTCACCTTCCCCCAGATCAGCTTGCGAGGAGCCACCAGCCGACAGCGGCGGCGCCGAAGAGGCTGGGGCGGCTGCCAGAGGCTTGGGAAGGGGCTTCTGCTTCTTCTTCGCATAGTTCGATGGGCCACTGCCATCTCCAGACTGGTTCCGACGGTAGTAGTTGGACTGGCCGCTAGCAAGGTAGCGCTCTGCTACCCCCGCTAGCGACCTTCCCCTCTACCGCTCTCTCTGACGGTCGAAGTCGAGCGCTCGAGCTTTGAGGATCTCCCTCAGCTCCTTCTCGGAGTAGTCCTGGATGGGGCGGTGGTCACTCTGAGCCACCGCCGCGAAGGGCCGCTTGTAGGAACCGCGCCCATCACGGCCATCGCGCCAGTCCTGGTCCATGGAGGAGGAGGGAGCAGAGGGGGAGGATTGGGGAGGGAGCTGGATCTGAATGCCGCCGCCAGAGGAGCGAAGATCTGGAATGGAGGCTAGGAAGTAAAGTGAGCGGTCTAGGGTTCCCCTCTGATGCCAGAATCACCTATGAAGTGGGGGCGTGAGCAGGCCAGGCCTTACGCTGCTTCGGAAGCAGGCAACATGACCCACTAGGCCCACGAGCCTCAGCCGCACCCGCACTCTGGACACCAGTGGAAGCCTCTCCTGCCACATGCTCCACCGCCACCTGGGGGCCCACCTGGCAGGGGAGCGTCGCCCCGATGGCACCGACGACGCTGGAGCCCGATGCATCACCGGAATCGCCGTGGCCACCACTGGAATCACCACTTCCCCCACCTGGAACGAAGGGGAAGACCCCAAGCCAGCCTCCCCCACACTGGAAGAGATTGGCCCTGGCAGAGGAGGGAAGTTCCGCAGATCCAAAGAACCCACTAGATCTGGATCTAGGCCTTGCGGGATCGGCACCATCGTTGACAGCGGCGACACCGTCGCTGGACTAGCAGGGCGACCGCCTGCAGATCTGCGCGAGCCATGGCGCCCCTGGCCTGCTCGCATCCACCCAGGAGAGCAGAGCGCACGGTCGCCCTGCCAGGACCCCCTCCCGCAGCAGATGGGGATGGGGAGATCGTCCACCGAGACGAGCTCGTCGGCGTCGGACTCCGTCTCGCTCTAAGACAGCGCCCAAAATCGGGACCCCACAGGCGGCAGCGGCGAGACCGGAGAGGAAGGACGGAGGCACCCCCCGCCGGCGCTCGTTCCGCACGCGTCGCCTGTCGCGTCGCCCATAGTTCTCGCAGGTGGCCTCGGCAAGGAACCTCACACAAGATACCTTCCTCTATCGGGCCAATTCGGCAGAGTTGAGAGCAGTTTACATCCAACTCAACACTACGTCTACAGGCTAGCTTTTCACTGCTACTCATGCTTCGTTCGTGACAGGTCGCTGACAAGTGACAACACTTTTGGTGGTCATTAACTTGTTTCAGTTGGCTACATCTACAGCAGTGCTGAGACAACCGCCCAAGCCACCCACACCTCGTCGATGTGATAGCCAAATAGACCGTCGCCCTTACTTGGTCTCCACTTGTCTCCGTGTGGTTTTGACAAGATGAATACCACAACTTAATCAGGATCAAGGATCCGCATCTGACTACTTCCAAAATCAGCCACTTCTCTTTTGACCAAAACTAACCAGAAAAAACCATTAGGTATGTTTGCTAATGATGTATTGGTGGACTTAATATGCGGATTAAGAATTATCATCACATGATTAGTAGAACCATCCCACGATTAGATGATTCACAAACCGACGCCACAATTAGTCTCCTTATATACCAAGAAAAAGGTAGCCGTCAATCGGCAGCTTCAAGCATATATACTCAACAGTGTAGCTGATTATCTCTTTTGTACACGTGCGAATTAGACGTACTACAGTCGTGCATGGAGAAGCAAACTGACATCCTTGGACGCAAAAAATACCAAATCCGAAGTATATATATGTTTTGGCAAAATTCACTTTTGGCTTCTCTGATCAGTCTTACGTACATAATGCACGTGTAACATTTGGAGACAGACTTCACGTCGGTGAATTATGACTGACTAGCGTAAGACTTTGGACAATTCTTGACTCTAGCGAACTGAGCTTAATTTACAGCCATATATGGTCCGTGCTTTGATTTTGGAAGTAGTTCTTTGCGAAGACGCCAAAAGTTATACTATTTCGGTTGTAGTGGAATTTAGCCATGCATGAATCTGTCTTGGATATACGAGGGAAAGGACAAGCGTAGCCTAAATTCCCAGGACTGTTTTATCTACAAAATCTAAAATAGTTTTCAGATAAATGGCATGTTTAGAAATAGCACAGGTTTTCAGGACATGGCTAAACATTCTCATATTGCGGATAGTTGTAAGGACTGTAATTTGGATTTTGTTGCTATTTCTGAGACGGGTAAACATGATTACTCTTAAAGTCTATTGAACCGGTTATCCGGTGGTTTAGATTTTCAGTGGTTTTCTCGTTCATCTTGTGGTAGGTCTGGTGGCATATTTGTTGGCGTGCGTTCGGACACCATGGATATTTTAGCTAGTTCTAATGGGAGTACCATATTAAACTCACTATTCGAAACAGGGCTGATATTTCATTTGGAGTCTAGTCGTCGTTTATGGAGCAGCCCAAGATGAGTTTAAGGCCGACTTTTTACGTGAAAGGACAATCCGTATCCAATTCTTATTGGTGGTGATTCTAATTTGCTTAGATTCCAACACAAGAAGAGTGAAGGTCATTTTGATAGCCATTGGCCTTTCTTGTTTAACGCTGTCATTGACAGCTTAGATTTAAGAGAGGTTTCTATAGTTGGTCGACAATTTACATGGGCTAACAGTTTACCTGACCCAATGTACGAGAAGCTAGACCGCATGCTTGTGGATACCGATTGGGAAGATAAATACCCTATGGTGTCAGTACACGGTCTAACGTATTGAAAGATTGTATGACAATGCTCCCATATTATTGACCACTTGAATTCCTAAACAGTCGTGTAAGCGCATGTTCAAGTTTGAACTTGGATGGCTGCAGCGTGAGGATTCCATGATATGGTCAAGAATGTTTGGGAAAGACCATTTCGTGGTAACACTCCAATTTTAAGGTGGAATATTAAGTTGCGCGCCCAGCGCAAACACCTTTCGGGTTGGGCTATTCACACCGCTGGTATTCTTAAGAAAGAAAAGCTTCGCTTATCAGCCTTAATTGATAAGTTAGAGGCCCTCGCTGAAGTAAGGCTGCTATCAAGCGTCGAGATTTATCTAAAAAGTCAAGCGAGTGCTCAAATAGCAGCCCTTCTTTGTGAGGAAGAGTTGAAGTGGTACCAACGCTCAAAGGCTCAGTTTATTTTGGAAGGTGATTTGAATACTAGATATTTTCATGGGATCGCCAATGGACGTCACAGGAGAAAACTTATTCAATCCCTAGTACAGGATGAGAGCCTAATTGAGGGACATGAGCAACTCAAATCTTACATTACAAATTATTATAAAGGTCTGTTTAGTTCCCCAGAGGAGAGCTCATTCTCTCTAGACGAAACACAAACGGATGATATTCCCCAAGTTTCTATGGAGGAAAATGGCTTATTGACTGCCACCAATTCGAAAGAGGAGGTTAAGAAAGCCGTTTTCCAAATGGAACACAACAAAGCCCAAGGTCCGAATGGTTTTCCTGCTGAATTTTATCAGATCTTTTGGGATAGATCTTCTACATATGTTTAGTGTGTTACACGCTGGACAGTTAGAATTATTTCGTCTAAATTTTGGTGACATTATCTTGTTACCGAAGGATAATGAGGCAGAAAGGATTAGGATTCAACAATACAGACCTATCTGCCTCTTAAACATAAGTTTCAAGATTTTCACGAAAGTGGCCACAATTAGACTGAATACGGTGGCTGATCATGTGGTGGAGCCTTCACAAACTGCTTTCATGCAAGGACGGAATATCCTTGATGGGGTTGTCGTTCTACATGAGGCAGTTCATGAATTGCATTCTAAGAAACTGAATGGGGTAATTAAAATTAGATTTTGAAAAGGCTTATGATAAAGTTAAATGGTCTTTTCTACAACACACACTCAGGATGAAAGGTTTTTCTCCTGAATGGCGCGCTTCGATCAATGGTTTCGTGTCTAGAGGTAGTGTTGCTATTAGAGTCAATGATGACACTGGTCGCTACTCCTAGACAAGAAAGGGCCTTCGCCAAGGCGATCCATTATCACCAATGTTATTTAACATAGTGGCTGATATGCTCGCCATTTTGATTGAACGAGCTAAGTCTGATGGTCAGATTGAAGGGGTGATTCCA
Source organism: Dactylis glomerata (assembly GCA_007115705.1). Taxonomy (NCBI): domain Eukaryota; kingdom Viridiplantae; phylum Streptophyta; class Magnoliopsida; order Poales; family Poaceae; genus Dactylis; species Dactylis glomerata. Next base: position 292,460 of record QXEO01000532.1, read on the forward strand.
CATTAGTCGATGGTGGATTATCGATCCTTCAGTGTGGCGATGATATAATTCTATTTATAGAACATGATCTATAAAAAGCATGAAACCTCAAGTTAATCTTGGCAGCTTTCGAACAACTTTCGGGTCTTAAAATTAATTTCCATAAAAGTGAATTGTTTTGCTTCGATGAAGCCCAGGATTCAGCAGCCTTGTATGCGGAGCTGTTTGGTTGTGGGCAAGGCCAGTTTCCTATTTGATATTTGGGAATCCCGATTCATTATCGACGGTTAACAATAGCAGAATGGAAATTAGTAGAGGAAAGACTACAGAAGAGGCCTACTAGCAGGAAAGGCAAATTGCTGTCTGGTACTCATTAATTCAGTACTAACCAATATGGTACTGTATATTATATCATTTTTTCTACTCCCAAAATGTGTCCTACATAAGCTCAATTATTATCAATCGAGATTTTTTTGGCAAGGGGATAGCGAGAAAAAGAAATATCAGCTGGTTAAATACAGTGTGGTTTGCCGGCCTAAAGATCAAGGGGGGCTAGGGGTTCATGACCTTGAGCTCAAGAACACAGCCCTACTGGGTAAATGGTTTTTTTAAGCTTCTTACAGAAGATGGGGTCTGGCAAACCCTCCTTAAGAAGTTTTCGCATTTTTTGGCTGGCCTGATGGCTACAAAGAAGTTTTTCTTACGATATGGTACTTTTTCGATTAAAGATGGTTCACAGATACATTTTTTGAAGGACTCTTGGTTAGGGAACTGTCCTCTTAGCGAACAATATCCTACGTTGTATAGTATAGTCCGTCGCAAAAGTGATACCATTGCGGTAGTAATGGCCACCTCACCTCCGGATGTGAATTTTAGACGTGATTTAATCGGTCCTTGATTGCTTGCGTGGAATGCCTTACTTCGATGTTTGGAGGCCATCCAACTTTCGCTAGGACCGGTGAATTTCGTTGGAACCTACATCCCAATGGAAAATTCTCTGTAGGTTCGTTACACAAAGCGATTATCCAGTCCGATATCCCAGTAAATAATAACAAGAAGATCTGGAAGATGAAAATACCACTAAAAACAAAAAAAATTGGGTGGTACTTGCGTCGAGGTGTTATCCTAACCAAAGACAATCTTGTTAAGTGAAACTGGCATGAAAGTATGCAGTGTGTTTTCTGTCATCAGGATGAGACGATTAACCACTTATTCTTCCATTGCCGCTTTTCCAGATCTATATGGTCACTCATCCAAGTATCTTCTACCTTGTATCCCCCGACTAGTGTTGCCAATATTTTTGGAAGTTGGCTACATGGTATTGAACTCAGGTTTAGGAGGCTAATTAGGGTGGGAACGTTGGCCATTATTTGGTCGCTTTGACTGTGTAGAAATGCCAAAGTTTTTAATGATAAAAATTATGCTCTCTTGCAGGTTATCTATATATGTATTGGCATTCTCCGTTTGTGGTCACCTCTTCAGCGGATGGAGCATCGCGATCTATTTACGGAGGTCTGTACACGGTTGGAAGCTACGGCGAGGGATATTTTTACCCTACATGGGTGGCTGCATAATCTACGGATTAGCCCTCCACCTTCACCTTAGGCAATCTACAATTGCTCAATATTGATATGTATTTCATTTATATTATGTTTTTTTAGACCTAAGTATTATTGGACGGCTGTGTGCATCTTCGCTATGTAGAGGTCGAGTGTAATTGCTTGATAAGTAATGAAAGCGCCCATCATCGAAAAAAGCGTAGCCTAAATTTATAGGTATTTTTATTTAGAATTTAGAGATTTTTTATAATGGGCTTTTTATTACTTAAAAGTTTAAGCAATATTACACCCGGTCTCTGCATAACAAGATGCACATAGCCAAACCACACATAGTCTGAGAATCCAAAAGAAAGATAGACAAATTACATATCAGAATGAGAAATTGTAAGACGCCTATGTTGGTGAAGGGCCAATCCATAGATTATGCTGTCATCCGTGCTAAGAAAAAGGTCCCTCGCCGTATCCTCGAGGCGCGTACACACCTTCGTAAAGAGGTCGTGAACCTCCGTGCGATAAATCTGTGACCATATGTGCAATGTCTCCGTACACCGATAGATAACCTGCAAGAGAGACGAAATTTTGTTATTAAAGACTTTCTCATTCCTACATAGCCAAAGTGACCAAATTAACGCCATCGTTCCCACCCGAAGAAAAATCATATACTTGTAATCAATACCATTTAGCCAGTTACCAAAGATATTGGCAATACTAGTTGGTGTATACAATCCTGAAGCTACTTATAGGACTGACTATATAGAACATACAAAGCTTCCATGGAAGAACAAGTGCTTTACTGTCTCATCCTGAGGACAAAAAACACACGTGGAACTTCCCTGCCAATTCCATTTAATAAAATTATCTTTAGTAAGAATAACCCCAAGACGAACATACCATGCGAAATTTTTGTTTTTAACAGGTATCTTCATCTTCTAGATTTTCTTCTATCATAGATTGATAAGTCCAATAAGATCAACGCATTGTACATGGAAGCAACTGAGAATTTACCATTATAGCTAAATGCCCATGCGTTGCTACAGAGTAATATTGTCAAAATAAATTTATCAAAGCAGTTTGATTTAAATCATGATGTTTTTTGCACAGAGCATTTATTTCTTAACAACTATTCGTCGTTGTCATGTCATCTCTTCTACCACAGGCAAATGAGTTGCTTCCTTGTCCCCCCTCCTCCCCCCCCCCCCGCCCCACCCGCCCCGAACTCATCATGTGTGTCCCTCTCCTCCCCTCCCACCAGAGGGAACCACTATACTCATGTTTTTTACACTTTGGCAACTCTCCCAAGCGAGGTTCCGATCTTTGTTTTATCTTAAGAAAAAAAAATACTGTTGTAGTAACTTTGTCGTTCAAAGGGTGCATTTGAAACACCACATATATAGCCAGTCTGATCCAATAAATCATATGGTCTTCTTGACCTTGAAATGGGCTCAAACTTAAGATGATCTCCTCACTATGAATCACATCTAGGTATTAAACTTATAAGCAAAAGGTTGTCTTATTTTAGAATGGATGCAAGAAGCATGCAGTTTTCGTCGTTTAACCTAGACCATGAATAGTAAAGACACCATTTTCTCTTCCTAGTTCTTGTCTACCTATGTCGTCACTACGATGTTGGGCCACTCTCCTGTCTTGCTACTCTATTTTTCCTAAGCATGTATTGTCATCTTATCCATCAGCTCGATAAATATATGCTGGGTCACTTTTGTAGGATTTAAATCAGAACGAATATTTCCCTATTTCTATATATCGTTTTAGTGGTTGAATAGTCGGTGTTCTTGTCAGGCGTTCGATGCCCGCTGTAGATTTTGCTAGCTTCTCTACCCGTTGATTGATTTCCGGTTGTTCCTTTGGTCATTCCAAACATTTTTTTACCCAAACAACTTTTGATTATGGAAAATAAACCGTTGTCTCATTTATACCCTCATAAGCTGAAACTGGTGTAAATTCACATGCAGCCAAACAAAACCTTAGCGATTTAAAGGATTGGACTCAAAACTCCTTTGGTGAAGAGCAATCGTGTTTCTTTATGGTAGCGTCTACTATTCCCGTATTTCCAATCGATCAAACAAATTGCTCATTTCATTTCAACATGTACCATCACTGGTTTCTTAGGAAGCGATTGATGAGTAAAACATCTATGATTAACGTGATATTTCTTGAGAAAAACAAGGAAATATTTTGTTTGATTGACGTCATATTTATTGGGCAAAATAAGGAAACATTTTTCTTATTTATGTAATATCTGTTGCAAAAAATAAGGAAATATTTTGTTTGATTGACGTGATATTTGTTGAGCGAAATAAGGAAATATTTAGCTTGATTGATGGGGCAAAACAAGGAAATATTTCCTATATTAATTCCTCTACTTACTATAGTTTTCCAAGTATAGAAAGATCTCTACTTACTATAGTTTTCCAAGTATAGAAAGATTGACTAAAAATATATTCCTTAACAGGACCAGATTGATTCCGTATTAATTCTATCTTTCAGTTTTTTTCTTAGGGGTAAAATGGGAAGTCAAATATTTTAACCAAAAGTGGCTTCACCATCACCAACTAGAATAATATAGTAAAGAAAAAGATCATGAAGATTCCAACAAAATTCATCTTTCTCATTTGTTAATTGGATATTAGCCAAGCGCTGAAGCACGGCCTCCTAATGCAAGAAACAAGTATAGGACCAAATAAACAATACATTGTGATTTTAGAGATAAATAATACATTGTATTTTTAGAGTATGGTGCATATATGCAATGTACTAAGTCTGTCCCATAATACAAGATATTTTGGTATGCTATTTTAGCTTACTAAAACATCTTATATTTAGGAATGAAGGTAGTACTCCAGTAAATTGTCATGTCATCACTCGCTATCATCAAGCGGACACATATCTTCCCACAGCTAGCAATTGTAATCACTACGTACATGGTGATGCTTATATGTTTTAGACCGGCCATACTGTATGCGGTATGTCAAAAATGATTCCTAACCTTCTCTTGAACTGTTTCGATATAGTGCACGGCATCGGCTCATGCATGACATAAGAAGCGACTCAACAACCTGGTTCGCTTTTTTGCATGTAATTGTTGAACCTAGGTAGTGGCAAAATTATGAGGGAAAGGTAGTTTGCAGGGGTTCCACAGTCGATTCTATACACTACTATCGCATAGCCATGCCGATTGCAAACTCTGACTGGCGTTCCAGCGTGCGTGCCTGGTCTAACTGGATGTAGTGCAATTGTATTGCTGAAGTTTTAGGAGTACTCTTCGCAGCCTATGGTCAATAAACAAATGCGATTCAGCCACTAAAAGTACACGCCTAACTTACCTGCTAAATACTGCAATCTACAGCTCTACACATATCACCGTCAGTCATGCATGCTTATCAACACGTGTAGGCATATACCGATCGATCGTCGTCTATAAATACCCGGTGGGACAGAAACAAGAGGGCATATCGCCACCCAGACGTAGATCGAATTAATAAGAGACCAGCAAACCAACTAAGGCTGCTTGATATGGAGAAGACGGCCCCTCGTTCCAACGCTGAAGGAGCGCGAAAGGCTTCACCCCCTAGCTTCCACCCTAGCCTCTGGGGTGATTTCTTCCTCAATTACCAGCCGCCCACTGCTCCTCAGGTAACAGATGGTACTCTTACGCACAGAAAATATGGCTCAAATTTCACAAAGCTACAGATATTTTGCGGAGAACGCCATCTCTTGTAGTACAGTTTATTGTGTATTAATATGTGAAGTTATCTGATTAAATAGGTGCAGTCATAATATTTAACCAAATTGCATACCACAGGAAAAAAGGCACTGTGCGGTAGATGAGGCTCCACCAAACATGTAATATAAACTGGTCTACCCCCTAGATTAATAACGAATACTATGTTCTGCCTAAACTCTGTAAATGTAAGCTGGGGTAATATATACAAAATCTTCCCTTTTTTTAACAAGCTTAAACTTTATAAATTTTCATTATTTTGGCGAGTGGGAGCAAACAAATTTATTATTCCCACCGAGACTGCAATGCAACATGGATAACTATATACACATGTTTTTTGGACTAAGATCAAAACACCATACTTTCCCTCCCCAAAAATATCTACGGATCCATCGTATTCCCATGATGGTAGATGGTACATGCCCGATCCACCAGTAGGTGGAAAAATTTACATTTCATGAAATGGCATGCATCACACTAATTAACCATATAGATCAATCCTCGATTTGCAGCATGCATGCATGAGAGAAAAGGCTGAAGTGTCAAGAGAAGAGGTTAGGAAGATAGTAAAGAGCACACATGAATTACCCAAAATGTTGGACCTCATAATCACGTTACAACGACTCGGGCTAGATATTTACTATGAGAATGAGATCAACGAGCTGCTGCACTTTGTTTACAACTGTGATTACAGTGGTGAAGATCTACATTTAGTTTCGCTCCGGTTCTATCTTCTGCGGAAGAACGGTTATGATGTATCTGCTGGTAAGTCCGAATTCACTGTATTTAATTAGATATATGGAATAGCTAAAAATCTTTAACTTGTTACCATGCATTGTAATTTTTCTCTTATTTGTTTCCTTACCTAGTGATGAATATATTTTATTTTGCTTGCCACCCGATATAAATATGCTTACCCTAAGCAAAATATTTTAATGCCACATTCAAACTCCGAGAAAAAATGTTGTAGTTTTAGTTGACTTCGAGATTAGAAATAGCTGATAAAGATATCAGAGGAGCTTAGATATGTATTGAAAACCTGAAAGCACAGGCTAAAGGTGAGAAGCCATCCTTAAAGTTTGAAATATAAATAAAATGTTAATGGGATAGAATTTAGTAGTACTGCACATAAGCTAGAGTCATAAATGTGCCTAAATCGTACATGGTATATATATGTTACTAGTATAATCCGAGTAGTATGGAGCATTTCAAAACGCTTGATATGTAACTATTTGGCCAACTCCATGCAGATGTATTCCTTGGTTTCAAAGACGACGAGGGTAATTTTGTGGTCGGCAATACAAGAAGTATTTTGAGCCTATATGATGCAGCATACCTTAGGACTCATGGAGAAAAAGTGCTCGATGAAGCCATAACATTCACTACAAGTCACCTTGAAGGTGTATTACAACAATTATCACCACCACCAAATGGAGTACATTTAGCCCTTGAAGCACCTCTTTTCCGGAGGGCTCGCATAGTAGAAATGAGAAACTACATTCCTATTTATGAGAATGATGCTACAAAAAATGAATCCATATTGGAGTTTGCAAAGTTGAATTTCAATCTTCTACAACTTATTTATTGTGAGGAGTTAAACAAGATAACACTGTAAGTTTATGGAAATTTTACTTTCATCTACTTACAAAGAAAAATGCATTAACCTGGGGATCCCTTTATTCATTTGAATCACATAATTTTTAATTGGAATTCTCTTTTGTGTGCCACTGCAGTTGGTGGAAGGAGCTTCATGATGAATCAAAGTTAGGCTTTTCTAGAGATAGAATAGTGGAGATGTATTTTTGGATGAACGGAGCATGTTATGAACCTCAATATTCTCATTCCCGGATAATACTTACAAAGATGACAGCATTCATGACCATACTAGATGATATCTTTGACACACATGGTACCACCGAAGAGAGCATGCAACTTTCTGAAGCAATTAGCAGGTCAAATCTCTTAAATTGGATTCAGATATTCTTCTAACGGATTTGCTAAATAACAGGCGACTGAGAAATTGTTATTTCTCAGTCACTCTAAAAAATACGCATCAGTTGCACTTTTCTCGTAGAAAAGTGCAATTGCACTTTTCTAACAGAAAAGTGCAACTCGTTGCGGTTGCACTTTTCTTTGAACTACGGTTGCACTTTTCTGAGTAACTGAGAAATAACTATTTCTCAGGCGACTGACACATAGACAAACCCTCTAATGGATTTGCTAAATAACAGGCGACTGAGAAATTGTTATTTCTCAGTCACTCTAAAAAATACGCATCAGTTGCACTTTTCTCGTAGAAAAGTGCAATTGCACTTTTCTAACAGAAAAGTGCAACTCGTTGCGGTTGCACTTTTCTTTGAACTACGGTTGCACTTTTCTGAGTAACTGAGAAATAACTATTTCTCAGGCGACTGACACATAGACAAACCCTTCTTCTAATTTTTTTTAAATTACCAACGGTTTTCAATTTTTTTTTCATATCTGGCATCAATTGTGCATGTTAATACGTGACCGCATCACAATTAAATGGCCGTCTTAACAGAAGATGGATATTGGTAGCCCAATATGTAAACTACAGACACTATCTACTCATTTCAAACTTATCATCAACTCAAATTATCTAAATCTACATCGTTTTTTAACTACAAAAATAATCAAAACATGTATGTACATTGTGTACAGTTATTAGAAATAGCGGGTCAGTCATAATTAATAGTGAAATTTACGAAAAAATTCATCGGCAATGCCAAACAAAGTATAACTAAGTGCATGCATGTGTTGCTATAATTTATACGGTACAATGCGCAGGTGGGACGAAAGCGGAACAGAACTGCTTCCGTCATACATCAAAAGTTTCTACTTATATTTATTGAAGACATTTCGTTCATTTGAAGATGAACTAGGACCTGGGAAGAGCCATCGTGTACTTTATCTGAAAGAAGTGGCAAGTATTCTGTTAAAAATATAGAATTAATTACTTCCCCCGGCCACTAATACTTGTCCCTATTAAGATGTAACTAGATATATTTTAGTGTCTAGATACATCCGTATTAGAGACAAGTAATAGTGATCGGAGGGAGTAGTAAATTTTATAATTGTATTCTTACACTCTTCAATTCAATGTAATCTATTATCTATTTTCCTGAGTTCCAATTCACATTTTCTCATTTTCAATTCGATCAATCATGCAGTTGACGCGATTAGTTCAAGCATACACGAAGGAGCTAAAATGGCGTGATGAAAATTATGTGCCAAAAACACTGGATGAACATCTCGAGGTCTCAGCGAGAAGCAGTGGTGGATTTACACTAGCTTCTGCTTCATTATTTGCTGGAGTCGGTGGTATAGATTCAGATGACACTTTCGAGTGGGTTTTGAGCTATCCACAACTTTTCAAGTCATTTGATATGTTTGTACGGTTCTCCAATGATATTGTATCGAGCCAGGTGCTTCTCTATCTTTGCACATTTTGATGTTACTATGCATTTCTCTTCTACTGTTTTGCATATTCAACTAACATTTAAAATATGTATTTTTTAAAAACTAACATTTGAGATCTTTCAGCGTGAACAAACTGGAGACCACTACGCCTCTACGATCCAGTGCTACATGGAGGAGCACGGTGCAACGATGCACGACGCGCGCGAGAAGATCAAAGAGCTCGTGGAGGACTCGTGGAAGGACATGGTACGACACTGTGTCGTGCCAACAGAGCAGAAGCCGCTGGCCGTGCCGCGAACGGTCGTAAACTTCGCGAGGACGGTGAACAACATGTACAAGCACGGCGACGCCTTCACTTCATCGCACGACATCAAGGAGATGATCATGTTGCTTTACGTGGAACCATTTTATTAATCACAACATGAAGTGAAAGTTCATTGATAAGAGACGCATTATTAGTTCTTTCTACTGTAGGCACGATTAACTTATTGGTTACAGAGAATTATGTTGTTCTTTCGAATAAAACTTTGATTCGTCTGTCTATGTCCGATGTAGAGGAAAGGATGATAAAAAGGACTTTTACGGTGCGGGCCATCTATTTTCATGAATATAGTTGTTCCTACTAACGTGTCTAAGAGCATCTTCACCGACGCCCCGTTAATATGTCTAGCACATCCCTATTATTGTTTGCTATGGGGTGATCGGACACAAGTGACCTATGGGACCGGCGCCTGAACTAGCCAACCGTAATAATTTCTGGGATATTTTTAATCTGTACGTCCATATATGTTTCTATCTAAATGATATAACTATATTGCATAGTAATTTGAAATATAAATTAGTTCAACAATAATTTTAAAAAATGTAGTTCAAACGACAAATCAAATTAAAATTAAAAATTGGGAAGTTTTCAAAAACAAATACCCCCTCCGTACTGGATTACATGGCAATTACGCACTTTGAGGCAAACTTTGACCTTTAATTTTAGTCAAGAAAATATAAGATATATTATATAAAATATATCATTGGATTTATATTTAAAAGAACTTTTCAATGGTATAATTTTTATATCAAATATCTCATATTTTATTGATTAAAATTAATAGTTAAAGTTTGTCTTAAAATACACAATTGCCCAATAATCCGGTATGGAGGGAGTAGTTCATACAATCACTTTGTTTACTTTGAGCACCCAAAAGTGCTCAACTAGATCAGTGCTCTCTTAATTGCTGGTTATAACCAATGCAGGATCAATCACCATGCATGCCTTTGCATGCAGGAAGATTCTCACTTTTTTTCTGATTTAAAGAAGCATAAACATAAACCAGATGAGTTGGGACACCCAGTAAGTAGAACGACATTTGATGCTCCCTTTTCTGTGATTGAGTTCGGTCTCTCATCAGATAAAATGTCAAACTAGTAAAATCGTTGGCATATATAGCTTGCGTCCTACAATTCAACTAGTAAGTGCATCATATGCACTTACTGCACTTAACAGCAATGCATGATGTCCAACGAAACAGAGCAGGTCGAACCGTGCGGAGCTCCCAGAGCGCTCCATTTGGTTCCCCAATCATGATTGGAGAAATACATAGTACTTAATATTGGACTTCATATTTTGGGTTTGCTATTGTACAGTCTGTTATTTTTAAGTCGTCTAAGCTTATATTGTAAAATATAAAGGAAAACGCTTCCGATCAGTCGCATGATCGCGCGCCGAAGATCGGTCGTATCTCCGTGGAAACGTGATCTGCGTTGTGGCTGGGGCCCACTTTACCTTATCCTCACCGTGGCCGCATATTCCTCGGTCTCCTCCCCAACTCCCAGCGACAGCTGACAGGAGCGCGCCGCCGAACTCTCCACCATCGAGCCTCGCGCTGCTCTTCCCCGGCGAGCCTTGCCTTGCTCCTCCCCGGCTCCTCCTCGCCTTGCTCCTCCTCGGCAAGCCCGCCTGCTCCTTCCCGTCAATCCCAGAGAGAGAGAGAGAGGAGGAGGAAGGGGATCGAGTGGAGGTGTGATCCGTGGGGTGTGGAGCTCGCCGAACTCCCTTTTGTCCTTACCGGCATCCTACCAAACTCCCTCTTCCACCCCGGACGCGACCCAGGCAACCGGCCTCACCTCCTACTGCTAGGGCACGGCGGTGCTCCCGGCGAGCACGCCCCGGTGAAAACCGGCGACTTGTAATTTGTTGGATTCTTTGGCAAATATTGTTGACAATATCTCTGTAAGTTGTTGTGAAGTGATTTCAAAATTCTGATATTGAAAATGTTATTATTTTGATTTTGTTGTATTTATTGGTGAATATTGTTAAAGATATAGTAAAAAGTTGTGGCAAAGTTATTTTCCACGGTGGAAACTGTAAATGTTGAAACTATGAAAAATGATGAATTTTATTGTTAATTATTGTTGTAAACATCTTTGCAAACTGTTAAAACATCCATATTTGTGAATTTATTAATAAGTATTGTTGTAAATGGATTTTTGTTGTAATCTATCTTTTCAGCAAAATATGGGTGTTTAATGGTTGTAAATAGGTTTTTGTTGTAATTGTTTGCGATATTTTGTAAAAAATACTAGCAGTTTTTGTTGCAAATCAATCTACAAAAACCTAGTTGTTGTTGACAAATATTTTGTAACATTTGCTTTTTTTAAAATTTGTTACAAATAATTTGTTGTAATATTATATATTTTTTATACGTGGAATTACAATTTTGTTGTAATACTAGATATGAAACAAATATACCTGTTGAATGAATAATGTTAGGACCCCGGGTTGGTTTTATAAAAAAGCAAGGGGTTAAAATATAAGTTTTAACACAGATCTGCCCTTATAATTGGACAGCAGGTTTGTTTCACAAAAACTGAGGGGTTAAACTGCAAAACTATGTCACAACTTGTCTCGCCCGCCAGATCGCGATCGGACGGCGCTGGTAGGACCGATTTTTTAGCCCGGATCAGGCGACTGACGCCTAGCGCTCCCCAAATATAAAGCACCGCAGAAACAAATTTCATTGCATGAGTCCACGAATCATTATTATAGCAGTTCAATAGCAAATCTGAAGTGGTACTATTTGGCTTTGAGCATACAAGAATCTGAAGTAAGCTAGCAGTACTATCTCGTAGCCTCCTAGGGCATTATATAATCTGAATGTATGTAGCACAACAAATCGGCCAGGTAAAGATGTAAAAATACTGCTAGTACGAGAACAAAAACGACAGAGTTAGATAAAGTAACTAACTTAAGCTACATAAAGTAAGACTCGAGTAATAAATGGTAACTAGTATCACGGTTTGCCTAGTGTTTAAGCCGCACTGTTTACTGTTTAACACAAGAATGAAAGATATCATAAACAGTTCACCTAAAAACTGGCCATATATGACAGGCAGTTGAAAACTTCAGCAAGGAGTGCACTGCTCATGGCAACATTAAGACCCTATAGCATGAACTGGAGGAAATCCACAGGAATGTCAGAGTTCCTAGCTTGGAACTATGTATGGTAAACAAATTATGCCAAGGTTCATAACTGCACAACGTCCATAGCTTGAAGTGGAGTTGTTTAAATAAAAATAAATCCATACGCCTAGATACTGCTTCCATTTGACTTGCAAGGTACATAGTAGTACAAAGGTAAAACGCAAAAGTAAGATAGAACAGGCTTTCCAAGAAACACTCCAACAAACATACTTACAGAAAATGCACGGTGCAAATGATATGAGACATTGTAGCTCTTTGCTAACACTTCATCTAATTCTGTTACCCCCACCAGAATACATCCACAACTTAATTAGCACAATTTGTAGTAATATCCATCGCTGAAAGCATGTCACAGCGTGCTAGAGACATCCCATGAAATGCAGGTATTTAGCTGCTTCTCCAAGGTACCCACGGTGCTACTAATTAACTTCAACACTTACAGAGTTTCTTGATAGTAGGTCAGGCCAAAAGGGTCAGCATTTGTAAAGTCAGATGCTAGTCGGTGGCAGATAAGTGGAGATCCCACATCAGTGCGAGGGCTCTTAAAGAGCTCAAGTTTGCAAGCTTTATTGTTCCATTTTGCACTGGTCAGAGGCTTCAGTATGAGATTCACATTCTCCCTCGAAGAGAAACATTCACTGGCCACCACAACCACCATCTTCTCCAGCACCCGAGCTCTCTCAGCGACGAACTTGAGGAAAGCAACCTCGCTTTTCGACCCTTGAAACTCATAGAAAAACACCTTCCTCATTGTCTGCACGACACAATTAACTGGGCCACCCTCCTGCCAGAACTTGAGACTGACTTTGCCACTGGGATCTTCAGTTATCTGGGACTGCAGATGAATTCGACGCATAAGTATATAATTGAGGATGTATCATACTTCATACAGCAGCAACTATTATAATCTTACTCTAAATTTGTGTCCATGTTAGATATACAAGTATTGCTGATGCCAAATGCCATATGCCCAATGCCCAATGCAGCAAGTCTACAAGTGTAGTTAAGTTAAACGAAATTTTACATTTTTATCTAAGAGATAACGAAGTTTACATGGACATGGAGCGTCTCGAGATTTGGAAAACTTTTGAGGTAGCCAGACACCTTCTTCAAAGCACTGCGCACTCCAAATTGCAACTCTATGGCTAAGGTCTTGACACTGGGGACAATGTTCTCCTTGGTCCCAGCCTGCAATGCACCCAAATAGAAACTATTTGATAAGTCTATGCCATAAATAGATAAGATACATATGTAGATTAGAATCTAGCTAGTGATGCATGCGTACGTACCACACGATGATCGTTTTGCTAATCTCCATCTCATGGTCTCCTGGCTGAAGGTATCCCAGCAGGCGCAGGTTGGGTGCATTGCCAATCTTGATCATGGAGCCACGCATCTTACCCTTGTCACCGTCCTGGCCGCCAAAAATTGTCCACTGAAAGAGCCTCTCCAGGCGAGGGGCATCCACCACGTCGACTATCTCCAAGTAGGTAAAGATCAGTTGGACGCACCGCAGGCTACGACTGATAAGGCGAAGGCGCACTCCGGTCTGGTTTCCCGTGATGACGAGGATCTCCAGAGCAGGGCTTCTTTCAAGCATGAAGGCGAGGTCCCGGTCCTCCATGACACTGAAGCAGAGGCCGAGCTCCAGGAGGTTGGGGAAGGTGGCGCGGCGCTGTACGGCGGCTGTGTCTGGGAGCCTCCAGACTCCAAGGTAGAGGCGGGTGAGAGAGGTGCAGCTGAAAAGCGTGGTGGGGAGGCGCAGGTCGATTGGCCACGGGCGGTTGGCAAAGATGAGTTCTTTGACGCCCTTGGCGGCAAGGAGGTCGAGCCAGCGCGCCATCTCGCCCCGGTGCTCGTTCATGGTGGTGCAGGTGAGGTGGACGCAGTGGAAGGGCCCCGGGTGCGCCGCGAGGACCCGGGACACCGCGGCGGTGACGGCTTGGGGAGAAGTCGCACCGAGGGCATGCGGCCCGCGCGCGCCGCCGTCCGGAAGCAAGTGGCTGTCGACGAGGGTGAGGGGCGCCGACAGCCAGACGGGGCGCCAGCGCGAGGAGAGCGCAGCGGTCCGCGCGGCGTCCTTGACGGGGAGGCGCGAGACGATGTTGCGGAGGACATTGTCGGGCAGGCGACTGATGCGATCGAGGCCTTGGTGGATCCAGAGCGCGCCGGGAGGCGAGAGAGGGGCGGAAGGGGAGACTCGTGGGCGAGGGAGGTTGGAGTACACGATGTGGAGCATCATGTTAGTGCCTATGTCCAGCGTCCGGGGATCCAAGCCTTTGCGCTCTACGCCGGCCTGCATATCGCTAAGGTTGATGCCGATAATCGGTTGCGGTTCCATGGCCGCCGGCGGAGGGGAGGACAGAACGGGGGCGAAGGCGAGGATTTTGGATTGGCCACTGGGGGATGATGATTGATGAGCAGTGGCCTAGGGTTCCGCATGTAGTTGTTGGGCCCAATATTGATACCGGGCTGCTTGCGGGCCCACAAAACAGTTCTCTCTTATAGATGCATTTCCGCCCGCGCTATTTAAGCTTCGGTTCGCTACTTCACTCCGCTTTCGTTAATCACACCTGCCACTTCAAATTTCCTAGTCCCTCCGTCTCAAATGTAAGACATCTAAACTTTAGTCAAAAGTTAATATAGTCTAAGTTTGATCAAACTTATACGTAAGAATATAAACATTCACAATACCAAATCAATATCAATAGATTCATCACAAAGTATAGTTTCTCAAAATATCCATTTGATATTGTAAATATTCATATTTTTTCATATAAACTTGGTCAAACTTAGAAGACGTTGACTTTTAACTAAATCTTAAACGTCTTACATTTTAGGATAAAGAGAGTAGAGTTGATCATAGAAAAAGACTCGAAACTGAAATCACGCTATTTATAAAATCATATACTCCCTCCGACCGGAGGGAGTATATTAATTTAACCAAGCTGGAAACACCACGCAATGCAAAATGATAACAAAAGAAGTAGTACTCCCTCCGTCCTGGTGTATTGGTCCTACGCGTACCCCTAGGTCGCCATTTTGATAAATATAATACAAATTTCACAACACAAAAATTATACCATTTGAAAGTACATAATTTGAAGTTTCCAGTGAAATATATTTTGTAATATATATCTTATATTACATTGCTCAAAATGAGGACCTAGGGATACGCGCATGACCTATAAACCGGGACAGAGGGAGTACAAGGATTGAAGTTGGAGACAAAACTAAGTTGAGAGAATAGCACGTTTTATCACTAAGCCACGTGAACGGACACGTGTTGAGGTGAACCATCAATCGTCAACTAGAGCTTTCTCCATTATAGTCGGCAACTATATGAGAGCATGGACTGGCTACCACACCGGCATGACCACACCAGGAGACTAACAACGATGAAAGGCTTTTGCTTGAGATATCAACATAGGACAGGAGGTTGATGGATTCATCAACACCAATGAACAATGATAATGTTCATTCTTACAACCCGGCATCTTAAACAAAGCCATGACATACAGCTTGGCTTACAACAAGGGGTGATGCTAGGAAAAAAAATCATTGGTCTCATTACTCAAATAATCACTTGACACAATGATAATGGTTGTATGCTAGCCTTGTCCTGCTAACCCCAATGGAAATTCTATTAATTGCGAAGAAGAAAGCCAAATAAAGAAAATACCAATATTTACAAAGAAATTATGCCTTCGATCTAACTAGCTTTGAGGTGACTTGCAAAAAAACCATGCAAGAATGTTCAAATAAAAATTGCCAACGATCAAAGGTGATAGGAACTGAAGGCAGCATGGGGAGCCAACATGGGATCTTACTGATAATCCCTGAGAGCAGGGAATCACTATAGCACAATTCGATAAGTATTGAGTGTCGAACCCACGAGGAGCTGAAGATAAACTATCTATTCTCTAAAGTCCTATACCCCACTTATATGGCCTTTTATGCAATGCAATAAACTACAAGGAGTAAGGAACTACAAAGTAGAACTACTTAGTGCTGAAAGTAAATACAGAAAGTAAACTATCTAATGCAAGTAAAGTAAAAGCAAGTAAAGTGAACAGATGGTAACTCTTGGGAGCAAGTGTTCTGGAAAATTGCTATTTCATTTGTTTTGGTTGACACAATTAGTGAAGCACATTTTATAGTTAGATGCATAAGTACTAGACACAATAAATCATAAAGAACTCGATAATTAAAACCCCAAAGCACTAGAATCTAGAGCAACAATATGATTAATTAAGGACATATGTCTAGCAGGTGACACTCCTAGCCATCACATCTAACTTATATAATAAAGCCTATTGTTTCTTCTAGGTGGAGCCATAAATCAGAGTAGTCAAGTAAATGGTATACTACACATTGGTCCCTAGGCCACGTGAATGTGCTAACAAGGGATTCATTAAGATAAATATATCCAACCACACCTTTAAGTTCTAAGGTCCCCAATATATTCCCTGTAAATTAACCATGAATTAGTATAGCATGCATATAAGACTTGGACCACAGTTTCTATTCAACTCCGTCCATCCCTCCTCCTAACAATATGCAATGGTGAAACCTTATGCATCCCCCAACTTATGTGTGCACTCATATATTAGTACATAAGACCATAACAGAAGATAACAAAGTTGTATGCAACCAATCAACAAAGTATTTCACAATTGTTAAGAAGAAAACACTACTCAAATGTAAACATAGATACAATAGATCATGGGAAAATAATATATTGCATCAAACATCGTGTTTGCCAAGAGATTACAGTGGGGATGATGAAGAGGTATTGTAGATGATGATGGAGTGGTGGCTCCCCAAGGGGGAAAGGCGGCGGTTGCGCCCGTGGCCATGGAGGCGACGACGACTGCCTGGCGGGTACCCTAGAGGGCAGAGGCCAATAGGGACGGCGGCCCCTTGACCTTCTTCTTCCTTGGATCATCTTGGTACTGTAGAGGAGCCGTCCCCCTTGGAGATGACAGCCAAGGGGGAGGCAAATTCGTCGCACTTAGTGGTGCCTCAAGAAAATAGGGTTTCATGTTAATATATAGTGTTGGAGATTTCACCGGATCCATTGGATCTAAACCCTTGGATCCAAGGGCTCTTGGGCACCTCTAGAACCTTCATGGTGACTCCTGCAAAGGCCGACAAGTCCTCGAAGTTATGGCTTGGCCGAATGGATCTCATATGGAAAGAGTTTGAGTCAATCCCATCACCAACTTTCGGAATCCCAAAACTGTTTATGTACCCTTTGGTAATCGGGGTATATCCAGCACATACGATCTCCATTTTGGACAAATTATATATCAATAAGCATCAGGAGAAAATTTTATAACAACTTTCATGTTGAACACTTTCCATTTGACATTGTCTTCGGGTAGGAAACGTAAAATCTTCAAAATCTTTGCTATAGAGATAGATTTTAGGAAAGTATGAATTTCACCAAATTGAAGGGGGTTTTCCATATTTGTGAAAATTCCTACACAACAAAGTGTAAAACAAGAATTTGTGCACTTTTGCAACTATTAATAGGTTAGTCCCAATAAATATAATAAAATTGATAAATAATAAGAAATATGACCTAATAAACTATAAAGATCATGCATGTATTTTACATGCATCAACATCCGCAAGCTTAACCTATGCTCGTTCTCGAGCATAAAGATGATAAAAGTACATGAGCTTTGTAGTTTATTAACTCACAAATAAATACAATACTTACAAGTTATGATTGTAGCTGGCTCCATAGGGTAAATAGTCCACTGAAAGAGTATCTGAAAGCTAAACAAAAATATCATCAAGTAATAGTTAATAATATTCAGCATTAGACATAAGAGCCCTGTTGATATACAATGATACATGCTTGTGCAAGTGAAGTGTAATTGTGGTTCCTAAATTGGTCAAGAATAGAGTTTTGAAGCTTTTGCTTTATTTTGACACAGGGAAAAAAGGCTTGTCCTCTTTGAGGTAGTTGTGTTTAAACATGATGCATAAGACTAGAAGTTAGAGAGTACTCTAGTGTGGGAACTCTATGTGCAAGTAGCAACTCCAACCTTATAATTCTCCATGCTAAATCCAGTTACTTACGAAGTGGTTCCCATATTTTTTTGCTTTTTAAAAAACTTTGGCACTCCTCCCAAACTTTTCTTTCATATACCATGGCTAACCAAAATTTTCAGGTGCCCACCAACTTTTCACAATGTTGGAGGAGTGCTCTTTTTCTTTTTTTTCTTTTTCTTTGGGACTAGGCAATCCTTTGGAAGTTTCCTTGCACCACTAATATAAAAATGAAAATGACAAGCATTGATTCGTTACTCGTCTGAGTCTCAAGGTTTTAGCATGGAGAATTACACTTTTGATATTCACCATGAGAATAAAGCTGACTCGAGATTTAGCATCCAAAACTGAAAGTCTATAACAACATGCACACAAACTTAGGTAATAAGTGGGATAATATAGTGTACACTCAAGAAACAACTTGGCTCGAAGGAGTTTGTCTTGCATAAGCACACACTTATGACTTTAGATAGGCTACCATAGAAAGAAGTGTAACCACTAAAAACATGCAACCTCATCCATCAGCATAGTTACTCTCCAAAGTGCAAAACTCATTAAAAGAACTTATGACAAGAAGAATATTATTAACTACAACTGAATGGAAGAGTTTGCAAAGTTTTCATACCTCAATCAACCGTAAAGTTATACCTTGAGAGTAGTTGCAATCATACCATGCTTTCATGTAGCCATTTACTTCCTTTTGCCAAAACTTTTGCAAACAACTCTTTCTTCTTTTCCTTTATTTCAGTAGCTTCAAGACATACATATAACATACTGAAAAGTTCTCTTGGCAACACGAATATAGATGCTACTCCAACTAAAACTAAAACTAGATGCTCCAAGCTTATACGAATTTTTCATAGTGCTAAAAAAATAGAAGTTTGAAGGATTGCAAACCGATATTTCCGTTGGTGTAGAGGGATTCCCGGGGCATCCCCAAGCTTATGGTCTTGACCATCCTTAGATACATCTTGGTTTGTATCTTGCCTTCATCCTCCTGTGAAAAAACTTGACTACTAAAACTTCTCCAACTCTTTTCTGCAGGGTTAGATCATTGGTGCATAAAAGATACAACTCCTGTCATCTTAAGAACACCCAAAAAAATTGGTTCATCAAAACCAGAGAGTTGCCAAAGTGCATAACATCTTAGAATCTCAAAAGACCCAAAAAGATTCAAATTTAAACCAAAAAGAGGCACCCAACAAAACTATGACAAAATCTGTCCAGAAGAATCCAACGCCCCTCTTAATTTTTTTTTAAATTGATTCCTAGCACAGAGTAACAGAGGATGAAAATCTGAATCCAACCCAACTGGAATCACTCAATTCTGAGATACAAATTTTTTTTTGTTTGAAATTGTTCGTAAACAGCAGTGCGCAGAAAATAGCAACTCATGAAAATATTTCATCTTTTGCATCCAAGTGGGTAAAGCTTTTCACTTTATTTTAAAAACCTAAGAATAAAAGAGATAAAAAAAACTTAACAAATAACAAAACTTTTGAAAGCAAAAAGCTAAAAGGAAGCAAGAAAGAACCAAGAAAGAACCAAACAAGAAATAAGAAAACAGAAAGAAGAAAGAAAACTCTTTGTAGTTTTTGTTTTTCTAGAGAGGGCAAAGAAAAAGAAAAAAGAAACCAAACAAAGAGGAAAAAAGAAATATTTTTGTATTTTTAGTTTTGTATTAAATACTGAAAGAAGAACCAAAGAAACAAAAAGCCAAAAAGAAAGACATGGTTTTCAATGTAAACACAATAATCATGGTGCTGAAATTAAAAACATGAGTAGGGAATTGTAGATATCACATTACTTGAAAGAAGACGGGGATGCGGGGGATCCCCATGCTTGTGATTTTGCTAGTTCTTGCATTATTCTTCTTCCTTTTCATGTCACGTTTCACTCCAAACAAAAGAAATATTTTCATCTCCATGATTCTTTAGGTTCCTGCAAAAGGGTTTAGTTCTCCAAACATATAATAATTATAGTTTCACCCCAAGATGAAAGCTCCATAAGTTATTAAGAAACCACTTTACCCTACAGCAAATAAACACTAAATAAACACACTCTTTTTTATATTGGATAAAAGTATTAATGATGAAGGTTTTGCAATGGTTCCATTGGCATGAATGACACATGTTCAAAGTCGACCCCAACTTCTCCATTACTTATCTTCTTCATTCAATTTCACCAAATTTTTATTTTTAGTTAAACTCCTAAAATAATTGTTAGAAAAGAGTAGCTAAACATATTTTACATGTTACAAGGATACCAAGGTGTGCTCAAACTAAGTAGTATTAGAAAGCATATGGAGCACACCACAAAACATTAAACCATTAACTTTTAAGTCTAACTCTCTTCCTATGCATTGGCATTTTATACATGAATAAGTAGCAGCAACTTTGTAGTAACCAATGCATATAATGATCAGTACCTTGCATTTTAAATAACATGGAAGCATAAAGAAGGCTCTTATCTCTTCCTCTTTCAAAATATTTGCAACCATCAAAAGTAAACTCAACATCCTAGTTATGAAAAGAATCACCACATAAATACAAGTCATCCAGTGAGCATAATGGATCATCTAACTCAACTAGATCATTTTCATACTCCCATGTATTAGACACATTATATCACATAGAGGATCATTGTCAATAGTATAAGAAGGGGTGCTCATATGAATTTGTGTGTTACCATTATTCAGACTAGAAGATGGGTAGCTACTCCATTCTTCCTCCACTTGTTCTTCTTGCTCTTCTATCTTCTTGTCATTGGGATGCATGGGCATCCCCAAGCTTAGGCTTTTGTCATCCTCTTCCTCCTTGTTTTGTTCTTCCTTGATACTTTCAACATGTTTTCTCTTGCATTCAAAAAATCAGTACACCAGGGAATATTCAAGCTTTCAACATATTTTAGAAACATAGTATCCGCATATTTTTTTCCATCTTCCATTATCTAATTTTTTTGAGGTTTTAAATTTTATATGTTAGTTGCTGAAACTACACTAAATGGAATGCAAACAAGAATAGAAGCTTAGCGCTACGCTCCCCGGCAACTGCGCCAAAAAAGTACTTGGTAATCCCCAAGAGTCGGGAATCATTGTAGCTATCGATGTTCTGGACTAGGGGGTCCCAGCGCCGGTCGCTTGCCCCGCTCCACGAAGACTAGAGATAAGGCTCTACTGCCAGGCAGCCGCTCCGAGGCGCTGTCGGCCTATCGGCTGCCGCTTCAGAGCGGTGAGGAGCCATCCGCAAGCCCACTTGCGAAAAAGATGAAGGCCACCGCTAGCACGGTAACACTATATAAGCTCAAGAATGGTGATGTCTACGCACGCTTCTATCCTTGTAGATAGTGTTGGGCCTCCAAGTGTAGAGGTTTGTAGAACAGCAGCGAGTTTCCCTTAAGTGGATCACCCAAGGTTTCTCGAACTCAGGGAGGAAGAGGTCAAAGGTATCCCTCTCAAGCAACCCTGCAATTACGATACAAGAAGTCTCTTGTGTCCCCAACACACCCAATACACTTGCCAGATGTATAGGTGCACTAGTTTGGCGAAGAGATAGTGAAATACAAGTAATATGGATGATTATAAGTAGTAAATACAATCTGAAATAAATATCATTGCGAGCAAACATGTAACAAAACTGAATTTAAACGGTGTTTCAATGCTTAGAAACAAGGCCTAGGGATCATACTTTCACTAGTGGAAACTCTCAACAAAGATAACATAATTGAACACATAAATATCTATCTTCACTATGCCATTCTAAACTATTCTCCGGTGGATAACGAACACTAATCATGTGTAGGGCTACGAAGCACTCCTCAAAGTTCGCATTTCCCCAAACTAGATTGCCCCACACTATCACCTTGAGTGCACTAGATGGTTCCAACAAACACCAACAATTCATAGAGAAACTAGCCAAAGAGACACACATAATGCGCACACTGTCACCTTCACATCATGGTACAAGGTGTCTCCGGAGAGTACAATAATAAAGCACTTGAGTAGCATAATATATGAAGAATAGCATCTACCAATTAAACTAGATACAAAGCTCATGATCACATATAGATCACATCATGGGAGAGAGAGGTGAACCACATAGCTACTGGTAGAGCCCTCAGCCCCGGGGGAGAACTACTACCTCCTCATCATGGGAGACAGCAACGTCGATGGAGATGGTGGTTAAGTCAATGGAGATGGCGGTGGAGTCGATGGAGATGGCTCCGGGGGCAATTCCCCGTCCCGGCAGGGTGCCGGAACAGAGACTTCTATCCCCCGAAATTGGTCTTCGACGGCGGCGGTGCTGCGGAACTTTTCTGGGAAAAACGCCGACTGATTTAGGGTTTTCGCGATGGAGGCTGAGGGGCGATGTCAGCAGGTGGCCAGGGCCCCCACACCATAGGGTGGCATGCCCTAGGGGTCACCCGCGCCACCAGGTGGTGTTGTTGCCCCCTGGGCCCCCTCCGACTCTTTTTTGGACTCCGTCTTGTGTCGGGGGAAATAGGAACTTTGGGCTTCGTTTCGTCCAATTCCGAGAATATTTCCTGTGTAACTTTTCTAAAACACAAAAATAGCAGAAAACAGGGAACTGGCAATGTGGCATCTCGTCAATAGGTTAGTTCCGGAAAATGCATAAAAATGCCACGAAGTGTAAACAAAACACAAAGCAATTGGTGTAAAACAAGCATGGAGCATCAAAAATTATAGATATGTTTGAGACGTATCAAGCATCCCCAAGCTTAACTCCTGCTCGTCCTTGAGTAGGTAAGTGATAACAAAACAATAATTTTTGAGGTGACATGCACCAACACAATCTTAATCAAATTATGTAAAGCATTGAGTGCTGAGATCAAAGTACTGTAAACATGGGCATAAGAGACATAATCTTGACAATTAAACTTAGCAACCATGTGATAACATGAAAAGTATCATAAACAAAAAATCATGAATAATCATGCATTGAAAGTCAAGTGTGTGTTTCAAGCATATATAAAAACATAGCAAAGTGGTTTTCAGCTTGTCCTTCATGGAGTAGCAAAACATAAATGCATAGGACACCTTCAAGTTTAAGAGGGCGACTAGATACAAATAATTTAAGAACAAGCGAAACCATAATCATGAATCAATCAATAATAAATTTTGGGACTATGCACATTATACTCAGAATGACAACTATGCTCTCTTAGAAGGTGCATAAAGGTAGAAGGTGAAGACTCAACATAAAAGCGAAAGAAAGGCCCTTCGCAGAGGGAAGTAGTGATTGCAAGTTTTTATAAACCTTCCAAAAATTATGGTACTTACTAGCTTTGAGCTCTCATTGCCCCCATCATAGGCATCTTGAGTAGTTAAGGTAAATGCGATTACAAATATGAGGCATATGCTTGTCAAATCATAAGTTGAAAATCTCAGGTCCCGTGAATAGGAATATCCAAACCTCATGCTACTCGACTTAGGTCCCACGCAAGTTCTTGTCATTGTAAGCATACATGTATCATTGGGAACGCCAACGGGGTACCTCTTGCCCGATGACATGGAAACAAGCCCACATCAAAATGACAAGACAAACAGACAATGGACACCTCGGCATCTCTTTTATTTACCATTGGGTATAGCTTTTTATTTTGAGATGCATCGTCGAATGTCCACTATGGGCATGCTGTAAATTTCAAACATGAATGATGCATGTCTTAGATTAGCGGCCCAGGCGTTTCTCTAACACATATACAAACTCCATGAGCTCACAAGTTTCCAACTTATGTCACGTCGCTAGGTGTCCATAAACAAAAGATCATGATATCAACTAAATAAGAGTAAGTGCAATGTTGAAAGCGTGCCCCATGACAGCATGGCTGAGCTAACTCCCAACTTACAACTTGCAAGCATAACATCAACATAATAGAGCCACAATGGTCAAGTTTATTAAGTGGAAGAAAATAAATGTGTCGTCGGGTTTGTGAGAGCTTTACTGACTAATTTTCACATAACAAAAAGTTTAATTTGGAAGATAGATAAAAGCAAGACGAATGTACTTGGAATAGCAAATTGCTAATAGGTAGTTATGGTGGACACATTGGAAAATTTTGGTTTTTGGGAGTTGGATGCACGAGAAGTATTCCCTCTCAGTACAAATGAAGGCTAGCAAAAGACTCGGAGTGACCAACTAAGAGAGCAATAACGGCCATAATCATGCATAGCGACAAAGCATAAAGTGGTACCACAAGTCAAAAACCAAATGATCATAGAGGCTAGAGGTGACTTGTTAAAGTCAAACATGGTGTAAGCATGCGCCAAGTCAACCCAAATAAAGCATCAAAGGAGAAAACCACAATAATATGCTCCCATATAATAAAAACAACGCATGATTCTTTCAAAGGCACATTAACCAATCTCAGTCATTTGAGACAAGTAATGCTACAAAAAAATACTAAGCATACTATCAAAATAACATCAAGCATGACATGCAAAAGTCTAAGCCACAGCCTAAACAAGCTCCCATTTGTACCACTATAGGAATCAAACTTTTTTTCCTCTTTTCCAACACAATCAACCTTTTTGAAACCACTCTTAAAGATGAAACCCAAATAGACTAAAGGTCTAAATACACCTTGATACAAAGAAATAACAAGTTCTGAACAAAAATCAAGGTAAAAAATAAAAGCTAAATGCAGTACTAGAAAAGGAGAACACTCGTTGAACGAAAAGAGTAAAAACTAGAGTGTTCTTGGCAATGAAAAACGGAGTATGTCTCTCTCCAAAACAAATATGATGTGATCCAACCATTTATTATAGAACAAAAACAAAAGAAAACTGAAAGCAAAAAATAAAGATGCTCCAAGAACAACACATAGCATATGAAGAAATAAAAATATAGTGTCTTGAAAGATGACCTGATATTTTTGTTGATGAAGAAGAGGGTGCCATGGGGCATCCCCAAGCTTTGACGCTTGTACTTCTTGGATATTTCTTGGGGTGATAACAAAGCATTAGGCAAATGGTGTAAAAACAAGCATGGAGCATCAAAAATTATGGATACGTTGGAGACGTATCACCGCCGCCGTCGAGACCAATTTCGGGGGAAGAAGTCTCTGTTCCGGCACCCTGCCGGGACGGGGAATGCCCCCGGAGCCATCTCCATCGCTCCACGCCTCTCCGCTTCCCATCGATCCTCACCGCCATCTCCATCACTTGCTGTCTCCATGATGAGGAGGAGTAGTTCTCCCCCGGGGCTGAGGGCTCTACCGGTAGCTATTTGGTTCACCTCTCTCTCCCATGATGTGATCTTTATGTGATCTGAGCTTTGTATCTAGTTATTTGGTAGATGTTATTTTCAATATTATGCTACTCATGCTTTATTATTGTACTCTCCGGAGATACCTCGTATCATGGTGTAAAGGTGACTAGTGTGTGCATATGTGTATCTTTTTGGTTATGTCTCTATGAAATTTGGTGTTTTTGGAACCATCTAGTGCTTCATGGTGATAGTGTGGGACAATCTAGTTTGGGTAATACGGACTTTGAGGAGTGCTTCGAGCCCTACCATGATTAGTGTTGTTTTCCATTGGAGAATTATTTGAGTGCATATTGATGATAGTATTATTGGTTCAATTATGTTATTTTGTTGGGAGTTTCCACTAGTGAAAGTATGATCCCTAGGCCTTGTTTCAAGCTTTGCACACCGTTTTTCTGTTTTGTTACATGTTTGCTGCTGCCATTTTTATTTCAGATTGCTTTACTACTTATAATCATCCATACTACTTGTATTTCACTATCTCTTCCCGAACTAGTGCACCTATACATCTGACAAGTGTATTGGGTGTGTTGGGGACATAAGAGACTTTCTGCATCGTAATTGTAGGGTTGCTTGAGAGGGATAGCTTTGACCTCTTCCTCCCTGAGTTCGATAAACCTTGGGTGATCCACTTAAGGGAAACTTGCTGCTGCTCTACAAACCTCTGCACTTGGAGGCCCAACACTGTCTACAAGAACAGACGTGTGCGTAGACATCAAGTTCTTTTATGGCGCCGTTGTCGGGGAGGTAAGGTAAAAGGTACTCGCATCCTCCTATGTGAGTGCTCGGAGTTATTTCCTTTAGATTCTGCAATTATATCTTTTTGTTTCTTTTTTTTATTTTCACTAGTTAGGCTTAATGGAAAATAAAGAGTTCTTTAGTCTTTTTTCCGAGTTTAGATTTGAAGAGAAAATTGAAAAACCTTTGGAGCTTAATTCGCATGCTAATAGTTTTGTTAGTATGAATGCTTTGAACACTGTTTTAGAAAAGTCTAAGCTTGGGGAAGCTGGTTTTGTTAAGCATGATATTTTTAGTTCCCCAGCTTTAGTGGAGAAAGTTTGCTTTGATGATATTTTATCTCCCATATGTGATGTTTCTAATGATGCTTGTGCTCCTCAACCTTTTGAAATACCTATGAAGATTGTTGAACGTGCTATGGATAACTGCTATTTAGGATATGGAATTGTCCATCCCGGTGATCATTTGCTCTTTATACATGAATTATGCGAGTTGTTCCAGTGTGCAAGTATTTCAATGAACCAAGTTAAGAGGAAGCTATTTTCTTTATCACTGAAGGGCAGAGCTGCGGAATGGTATAAGACGCTAAAGGATGGCCGATCTGTTGAGTGGGAGGAAATTGTACCTCTCTTTTATTCTAAATTCTATCCTTCTAGTGAGGTTTATAAAGATAGGAATTACATTTATAATTTTCATCCTCATGAGGGAGAAAGCATTGCCCAAGCGTGGGGAAGATTGAAGTTACTAATGCACAAATGTCCTATTCATGATCTTCCCCGTAATATTGTTATTAATAATTTTTATGCAAGGCTTTCAGGATATTACAAGGACTATCTAGATGCATGCTTTGATGGGTCTTTCACAAGCAAGGATGT